>JALIZH010010787.1:1492500-1997500 GCA_030522465.1 Rhipicephalus appendiculatus | reverse complement strand
CCCTGAAAGGAACCAGGCGAATGTGTTTCAGAGCGCTTCATTTCGACGAGCCGAATCTAAGAGTAAACGCCGTGCTTGTTGGCTTTTGCACTGTTTCTGCACCGCCGTTGTCCTTACCTCGTCCTAGTTAGACTCACAACTAAATTTTTATTCCGAAAAACACGAAAAAGTAAACAAAAAGGTATCATCGAGTCACATGATTTCTGCTCCTAACGAAAAACGAAAAAGAACATCCCTGGCTGCCACCCCGCAACATAGCATGCGCACTACGAGTTTTTAGGTCGCGTTGCCGCACGTGCTGACCAAAAACTCGTATTCCCTATCCCAAAGTATAAACTTCTTTGCGCTACAAGTGAACAAAATCGACGAAGAAAATGGTACGGGACAACACAAGCGCGAACTAACAACTGTTTATTTTCACAGGATCATGACAAGATATATACACACAAGGAAGGGAACACAAAAACAACAAAAAAACACGCATGCGTAAGAACTGTGTCAAGAGAGGATCTATGCTTGATCCGGTACACACGTGTCTCTATGTACAACCAACTAGCCCCTACCCTGGCTCTCCTATCCCAAAGCTTTATCGATGGCTGGCTAACGCATCCTTCATAGCTTCTTCTAATGTGGAAGGCCTCTATAATTTCTCGGGCAAGCTGCTTTTTATGCCTGGACAGAACCTTGGTATCAGTAAAGTGTGGGGTACACCCGCACTCTCGACAATGGTCTGCTAAATGGGAATGCGTATCTTGTGTTAATGAACGCTTGTGTTCACCCAAACGAACATTCAGGCCCCTTCCACTCTGTCTAATGTAAGAAGTGCCGCACGACAATGGCCAGGGATGTTCTTTTGGTTTTTCGTTAGGAGCACAAATCATGTGACTCGATGATACCTTTTTGTTTACTTTTTCGTGTTTTCGGAATAAAAATTTAGTTGTGAGTATGAATCAATACCAACTCGCTCAATTTTCTATTCTAAGTCACTTTACCTCGTCATGTTGTCGGTGATTTCCTGTAGCCGTAATTCAGCATTGTTTTTGACGTCAGCAATATACTTCGCAATTACCCTATGGAGTTCGTTTTATACATATAAGATAATCGTTTAGTTATGTGGTTTCAGCAGGTACAAACCCCCGTGGTAGCTCAGCATGTACGGTGTCGCGTTCCTCAGCTCGAGGGCGTGTGTTTGATTCCCTGCCACGGTGACCTCATTTCAATGGGAGCGAAATGCAAAGAACACCGGTGTTCTTATATTTAGGAGCACGTTAAAGAACCCCAGGTGGTCGAAATGTAATCCGGAATACGCGACTACAGAAAACGATAGTCTGGGTCGAGCGTGTGGCCGCTCGCGTCACCGCGTCTTCTGCAGCAAACAGAAGAGGCGCGGGCGTCGCGTGATTAGACGTCGGTCGCGCTCCGAGGTCGAAGTAATAGCGCCTCAGAGCACTCGGAGTTGGTGTGTGGTGCCCTGCAAGATCCATATAATAATAATTGTTGGGGTTTGACGTCCCAAAACCACGATATGATTACGAGAGACCCCGTAGTGGAGGGCTCCGGAAATTTCGACCATCTGGCGTTCTTTAACGTGTGCCTAAATCTAAGTACACGGGCCTCAAGCATTTGCCTCCATCGGAAAACGCGGACGCCGCGCCCGAAGTGCGGTGCCGTGATCCGCTGGTCAGCAGTCGAGCACCATAACCACTAGACCACCGCTGTGAGTCGCGCTGTAAGACAGTCGTACGTATTCAGAGCGCTCTATTCCGACCAGGCGAAGGTGACGCCTGTCGCAAGAGCGCTCGTGAGCGCTCGAAAACGCACCAGTCGAATGTGCCATAATGTGTCGAACGTGTTTCTGATGTTGCATTTCAATTTGTGAGGACTGTTCATAGAAAGAGAAAAGTGGTTTTCCTCGGCAACCAATGCAACAAATTCGATCAGAAGACTTATGCTTCAGGATTTGGAGTCTAGTATCTAGGACAAGCATTTTTTGTTGTTGTTGTTGTTGTTCATGCGAACAGGATTCGTAAAAGCTTTCAAGGAAGCCTCGGTCTCAGCTCCCGTCGCCTGGCAGCGCGCGTTGGACGCCACAGCAACAAGGAATTCTTTCGGAGGATATCGTAAAGACATCGCGGAAGACCGATCGAAGCTACTCGTTCCGCGAGCGAAGAGCTGCAACAGCTGCAGCGCGCTTTCGAGGAAACGCGAGAGATAATGTTACAGCAACGTTGCCTTTCTGCAATACCAAAGAGAGACACAGTCACCGCGAGAAGTTTGCTCGATAAGCAAGAAAAAGCAGGGATGAAATGCGGCTTACGACGACACCTAGACGTTTGTACATATCTGTTCCGACCAGTTCTTTTTGTTACGGATGAACCGTGTTTTATTTTAAACGCTTATTCAGATACAGAAAGTAACAAGTATTTTCTTGAGTGAGATAGTCCCAAATAATTCAGATTTGTTTATAATTTGAGATGTCACGGTGAGGCACTGACGCCGATCTTTCGGCCCGGAATTTAAAAAATGCAGGAGCCTTTACGCTTTCAGGAAGAATGGGGCAAGCGAAGCGCTGTGCCTGCGTACCTGACGTACTATATATTTTTCTTTCTTTCTAGAGCATTGTGCAGTGCTCCCTCCTAACTCTTTCCTTCCTTCATGCGGGCAGTTGGGCCTTCATTCAAATTCTTAGCACCGCAACACTCCAGTGGCGACAGGTAATAACGGTGGTAATGCGTTCACATTTAGGCACCACTGAAATTCGGCAACGTGAAATGACAAGTCACCTCAATAAAAGATCAGTTTGCATTATCAAAAGTAGCTGATTACCGACAACCGCACGATTGAGAAAGCTTCAATTAATGCAAAACGGCACATACGAATAGGCACGTCACCAGCGCACCTATGAGGGCCACATGATTGTACGCTCGCCGGCACCGGTTTTCACGCGTGCGACGCTTACCGTCTAATCAACCTGCCAGGCGAGATCCTCGAGGACATCCTCTTTCTTACCGGCTGCAGCGATCGTCGCCGTTATGCCCTTGCCGGCCTTCTCTCCTTCATCGACGCTGCCGGCCTCGGCGAGCGGCTTTAAAACGAACACGCCACGTATTCTAGCGGGCTCCTCCTGCCACCTCCCTGCAAGCCCCCTTTCTGTCGTTCCTTCTCTCTTTCTCCTTTCCATCCCCTTTCCCCGTGTGTGTACCGGTTGAGGTGTCCTCATCGAGAGACAGTTACTGTGCACACCGAATCCCCCTTCCTATTAAGGCGAAAACCTTTAATGTCTCATGCTCACGTCCGTCCGGCGTCTGCCCGGCGTCCGTCCGTCCGAGCCCTGGCACGGAGCCAGGTGGCCGCCGGGGTGCGCAAACGGACGCCGGTCGTGTCGGACTCTACAGCGCTCGCTCTTTGCTTTTGTATATAGCGTCGCTGTGCCCAGCGTTTGGAATCATTTTGACCGACGCCGTCTCAATGGACACAGGCGTTCGCGGAACAAACTTTGGAATTTACAAAGGCTCCGTCAATTTAAGCGCTGGGACGCGGATGGCGTTTGTACGATGCGCAAAGCGCGAGAAAATACGAGCGCATGCGAACGGAGGAAGATTAGTCTCGCGTCTCGGTGCGATTCGCGGTAAAAAAAATTAAACAAGAAAACACGCACACATTCGGTTTGTGTGTTATCCCACTGAGAGTGTAAAAGAAAAATGACATGGTATAGTCAGTCGAATGGCCGCACGCTTTCGCCGTACACACTTTGGAATGTACAAAGTGTCCAATTTTTTTCTCAACAGAATCACCTATCACTAAACTCGGTGCATTATAGGAACATCTCGTTAAAACACGGATCAATAGTAGCGCTGAGAATTGTGGCACTTGTTCTGGTACGTAATTTATCACCGCGAAATTAAAGCCAATCGAGCCGTTAAAGAATATTTTGTCATTCTCAACTGAGCATCTCCTCAGTATCTAACTAAGTTCTCAACTGTTCGTGGCACGGCATCTCGTAATGTCACCATAGCAACAAGGAAATTTAAAAGAAAGAGCTTTTTGCAACCCCTTTCCCCTCTTCCCAGACAACTCGCTCCATAAACCGAAAGATGGCACATTTCACACCTCTTAAAGGTAGCGTGGAAGTTTTCATCCGGGTCCCCAAGAATCGTTCGCTATATGCACTTTTTCTTCTTTATCAACTTTTTCCTTGCATCACCCTCTGTCTTTTCTAATGGCGCCCCTGCACGTGTCATTAGACTCCTACAGACGTGCGGCGATCACGAAATAGTCAACGAGAGAAAGAATGAAAAACAGAAAACAAGGAAGGAAATGAAAGAGAGAAAGAAAGAAAGAAAGAAAGAAAGAAAGAAAGAAAGAAAGAAAGAAAGAAAGAAAGAAAGAAAGAAAGAAAGAAAGAAAGAAAGAAAGAAAGAAAGAAAGAAAGAAAGAAAGAAAGAAATGTGGATGGACGTAAGGTAGAAATGAAAGAAAGAAAACTGAAAGAGAGAAAGGAAGGAAAGAAATAAAGAAAGAAAGAGAGAGTGAAGTAGAAGAAGGCCCGCTGACAAAAATAGGTGTCGCATCAGGGGGGTGACCTTCGTCAGGCACGGCGACAGCTGAACAAGGACGCTGCAGCATCAGCGTCTCTTCGTTGCGCGTCGCGGCTAATGGAATCAATGGATCGACTGTGTGCACCCACGCGTTGGCAACCATCCGCATTTCCCGCGCGGCTGCCTTCTTCTGGATCACGTGATTCGATTCTAGCTTCGCATTCGCTTCCGCTTGAGATGGGCCCTTTTTTTTCTGGTGAATTCGCGTGGGTTCGCAACGGTTTTTCCTTTTTTTTTTTCAATCAGAACTACGCCTAGGCTACGCGCCGTTAGTGTCTGTACCTTTTGTTAAGGTAAATGTGTTTCTGTCTGGATAGATTGTACGGAAACAAAATAATTAGACACCACATTAGTTCGCCCTCTTTAAAATATTTATTCGAGCCACGAGCAACAAGTAGCGCTCATGTTTTTCTTACAAACACTTACAGGACTTTTACAAGCACTTACGGTGCTTTTTTTTCTTACAAGCACTTACGGAATAATTGTCAAGAGTTTTATTAAAAAACCGGATATCGATTATTCCGGTTCAAGTTGTTAGTTGTATTGCATACATATGATAGCGTAGCATAAGTTGACTAAAATAGGGGTCAGATGGTTGTCAGGAAAATGAATGAAAATAATTGAATGAGCTCATTGAAAGAGAAGACTGTTTTCTTGTGAGCAGCTGGCATCATTGCAGCACCTAGCGGAACAGATCTGAACCACGTTCTTCTTTCTACGTGGCCTTTGAAATCCGCTTCCGTAGTGCATGTGTTAATTCTACTGCAAAACCAACGCAAGCACCACTCGTCACGACATAGTGCAACCGCAAGCATAACAAGGACAGTTAACGTTGACGTAAGTTCACTTTTCAACATGAAAGTGGTTTATGCCGGGTTCCACCACGACTTCATTGACATCATTTCCGTCACGGATGAGACGTCGGTAAAACGCATACGAACAGATGATAAAGACCATCGGAAAAAAATTTCCTTGATTTGGGTGACCACCAACAGACATTGTGCAAGCTCTCATTTATCAATGCACAATAAACATTCAACTACATTTGTAAAGACACCTTTCACTTTTGTGTTGTACCGTCTCCTATGAGGGCGGGATCAACTATGTTTTTTATTAATGTGATAGCAATTATTTGGACATTCGTGATGCATTTGCGCCGTTGAAGTCGCCGTCATGTTCTGCATAAAGTCGAAATCAATTATATTTACCCACGCGTCACATATTCTATGTGAGAGTGAAAGCTTGCAAAGGCGGCATACGGGATAGGCTCAAGGAGAGATGAAACGCGCCGGTCCTGCGAAGGAGCATGAGAGGGCGCCAGTGGTTGGCTGCGTCGCTCCGGCAGCAAGTGCGAACGTTTTACCAAAAGAGCGCGTGCGCTAGCTCGACTGGGATCAGTACTAAGCTCATTTCTTCGCAGGCGCTGTAACCCCACCGCTTACTTCTCCTTCAAACGCCAGACAGCACGAAACCAGCTTTGCCCTCCGGAGCGGCTGTATGCTCTTACGCCAACAATTTGTAGAATTTCGCCAGGTCCAATCCTAATGGAGTTAGCTACTGGCCTTAATTCGTATAACATTCCAACTTGCACCCATCACATGCATTGATTCGCCCTTGAGGTGAAATTATTATTCCCAGATAGGTTGTTCAAGCGCGTCTGCAAAAATGACTTTCATTGTCGGGATACTTTCATGCGTTCTCATATCCCACCAAATATTATAATTCAGTCTTCTTAACCAAGCAATGTTGTTTGTGAAAACGAGTAACCGCCTCTATATAAAAGCGCCAAGATCTCCTACATAACTTATTAAAAAAAAGGAACGCTCCTTCAAGGTACGCTGTTAAGCTTTATGCACGCCATGACCTCGTAAAAAAGTGATACGCTATATCAAACAATATTTGCCAGGCACACTTTCTTTTCCTTGTCTTGTTTCCGCGTTGTATGATATTTCGTTTCTCCTTCCGCGTGCATTCATCGGCGGGGGCTTGCAAGATTGATCCGTTTTGACGTCGTTAGCGCCGAAACCAGAACCCAGCATTGCGAAGGGCTGGAAAGTTGTACAGGATATCGCGGAGTTTGGGCTGTACGTTTTGGGTTCGATTTTCTGCGCGGTGGAAGAATTGGTTTTCCAAGTATTTCTCCTCTCCGGAGGAAACAAATATAGAACTCAGAATGAACGGTGCTGGAAGAGGTAGAGCAGGACGGATGTCTATTTGCTTGGTGTGCGCTGGATGTTTCCTTACATAGATTTGAAGAATGGTGCCGTCGAATACGCTGAACTGTCAAGAAAGAAAGAAAGAAAGAAAGAAAGAAAGAAAGAAAGAAAGAAAGAAAGAAAGAAAGAAAGAAAGAAAGAAAGAAAGAAAGAAAGAAAGAAAGAAAGAAAGAAAGAAAGAAAGAAAGAAAGAAAGAAAGAAAGAAAGAAAGAAAGAAAGAAAGAAAGAAAGAAAGAAAGAAAGAAAGAAAGAAAGAAAGAAAGAAAGAAAGAAAGAAAGTTTAGAGCATTTTCGCTACTCAGGGCATGGAAGCCAGCGAACCTCTGTTATGGCCGGTGGGCTATATTGAGTATTGCTATGTGCATGTATATGCACATTATCATTATTGATTGTATTGATTGAATGGAGTTAATAGAGAGATAAACACTGAAGAGTTCCGGTGTTTGTGTTGCACATGACGCATATTATTCCATCAGCGGCGATTTCGACACAAAATCCTGTGGTACATCATAAACCCCGTTGTTTCGAAGACGGCATTACATTCGTTTCTTGTGCAAGCGGTCTTTGAGCCGCTGAGGCCAAATTTTCCCGTCATCCTTGCAATGTCAGCGAAATCATACTCTTTTATGTTTAGTTCTGCGCCATATCCATTTTTTTTTACGCAAAGATGCTGGATTAGTCGAGTTAGTTGGTTCGTCGATAATCGTTGTTATACGCGTGTTTTGTCCGCGGACGCGATCGGCCAGAGCCTAGCCGCACACAGTATCGTTTTAAAAGGAAGAAAGAAAGCAGGGAAGAAGCTGGCATTGCACAAGTACTCAGACAAGCATTTACGCAACATTACACAAGCATTAAAGAGTTCCTGCAAATAGTTTACACTTGAACACGAAAGCTTACACTACACAGTTCAACATCGCAAGCTAGAACGTCCCAACAAAGGTAAATCCGACGACTCGTAACGTTAAAAAAAAACCAACAGTAATATCGCAATATGCGATACACTCATAAATAATTCAAAAGAACACAAACACTTAACTTAGAGCGCCGGGTTCATAAGCACTATTTAGAAAAAAAGTACCGTAATTTACATTTTTGCTGACGCACGAATAAGTGCAAGTAAGTACTAGACATAGCCGCCGCGTTGGTCTAGTGATTATGGTGCTCGAATGCTGACCCGAGGGTCGCGGGATCGAATCCCGTCCGCGCTTCGATGAAGTCAAAATGCTTGAGGCCCGTGCGCTTAGATTTAGGTGCGCGGTAAAGAACCCCAGGTGGGTGGAATTTCCGGAGCTCTCCACTACGGCGTCTCTCATAATAATTTCGTGGTTTTGAAAGACAATATCCTGACTATTAGTATCATTAATTAGGAACCATACAAGTCGGACAGCTTCAATATTAGTGCTGAACGCCTAATAATGTTTCGCTATATTTATTTATCGAGGAAGGACCATTAGCGGTTGCCTACCAAACGGCACTGTGTTTCGATAATTCCCATACGTTCACTTCTTCTGCTTTTTTTTTTTAAGGTCCACATACGGAACGACCCGGACCGTGTTTATGATCAGGCTAATTGCGTGTCGAGCGCGAACCACGCTAAGAAACTGTCCAAATAACGTGAATGACCTCGCGTGGCCCCTAAAAATAACAAAAATTAGCGATGAAACAAAAAAATGTCGCTGGGATATGGAACAAGGTACAATAAATTCTCGGCTCTACTCTAATTAGCTACCGCGAAATATACGCCGCCCTTATGGTAGAACACGATGGTGCTTAAGATCGCGCACCCGGGACGTTTCCCCAAGTGCAACGTACAAAAAAAAAGAAATCTCGCAGATACAAACCGCAAACAGGAGGCTCGACTAAACAAAAAAGAAAAAAAAAACGCGAAGCTACAACAAAAAAGAAAAAAAATCCCGAAGCTACAACCCACGTATTCCAGCCATCCGTCCGAGGCAAGTCGAAGCACTGCTCGTTTTGTATTCGTTATCTCCCCCTCTCCCTCCGGCCCTTCGAAATCTAAAGCCCCGAGCGCCCTCCTACTAATGCGCGCATACCGATCCAAAAAAACGTGCGTAAGTGGGAAATGCGGCGTACAGCTTGGCAAAGCGCGGAGGCATGCATATTAAATGACCGTCGCGTTCCACTTGAGACTCAACTGCGTCGAGAGCGCGCGGCGTTTCTTTACTTTATTTTATTTTGTATCGATCCCCGCACTCATCTTAGTAGTACACGTGTACTCCTCCCTATGATCTTTCCCGTATAATCCGGTTGGCGGCAGCACTGTTCCTTTCTTTGTGTTTTAACTTTCGTTCTGCGAGTTCCCCCAATGCGATCGCGGCGCTTCGCGTGGAATGGGGGGCGGCGTCTGTAGCTTTCAGATCATTACGTGTTTGGGCACGGAGGACTCGTTAAGGGGCTCCCCCTGGTGGTGTTCTTGGAGCGCCCCGAGCGAGCATCGGCGGACGTTCAGTGTTAACGAGCTCGCTTTGCTGCTCTCTGTCGGCCGCACCAAACGAGCGCCGTCTTTAGCTGGAACAAGTCAATGCATGGCGTAGACGGAATCGATATACAGATACACTAGAGAGAAAAAAAAATGGGAAAAAGAAGACGTCGCATTCTGTCCCGGCGTACCGCAGAGATCCCTTACTACACGTTCTACGGAAGAAGCATCGAGTGATAATTAGCGAGAGGGGACAATGTTCGAGCGGTTATTTGCGGTTTAAAGCGAGACGATGCAGGCAAAGCCGTGCGCAGGGTTCTCGGCAAAGGAGGAGTTGAGGGAGGAGAGCCAGCATTACCGTAGCGTGACCCCCCTCCGCACAATGGTAGGTCAGATAACAAGTTTCACAACGGCTGAAAAAGACGAAATGAAGCTTGATGCGCTATTCTGTTCACAGTGGTCTGCCTTCGACTCCCGGCTTTCCGGGTATAAAGGTGGTAACTAAACGTTTCATGGTATATACGGGTGAAACCGGCCAACATCTACCGGTCGACGGGGACCCTGCCGAGCTCGTATGTGCGCGACCTTCGCGAGAGAAAGCGAATTCATTAGAAGGCCGAGAGGTTGGCCTGAGCTTGTGCGCTCTGGCCTGCTGCTCAGCACATGGGAAAAGGGAAAGGGAAAAAAAGAGTGATGATGATGATGGGGACAGGAAGAGGAAAGCAATGGGGAAGACAACGCATTGACAAGAGCGGCGGGGAGAACGACGGTGGAGAGGAAGACAAGCACTAAACAGCGCTGTAACATCAGAACCGGCCCGGACAGTCACCCCCTGAAGAAGAGACCCAATGGGTCTCTTCTTCAGGGGGTGACTGTCTGGCCGGTTTGTAAAATGAAAAACTCAAAACTCAAGTTGGCTGGGAAAGTCTATTGATTGCTACAATTTTACCCAGCCAGGCAGATTTCTGTCGATTATGCTTTACGTTCAAGTTCTTAGCATGCGACATCAGCGGTCTTTGGTGGCCATTATTGACTTAGTGCAGGTCTGCGGCGAACCTTTGCCTCCTCTGAAGTTTAACCCTGCACACGCTCATGGTCGCCATTATTACCTGCAGTTTAAACGACGACTGGACAGGCGCAACTGCGTAAAGGTATGAAGCAGATTGGGCACTAGCCTTAGATGATTATAGAGGGGGGGGAGAGGGGCACCCCCTTTGACCCCCGTGCGCGAGCCTATATGGATGCCGCAAAGTCCTCACTTGTCATAACCACGATCTGGTGCTGGGGCACGCCGTGGTAAGATGGCTTCGGAGTAAGTTCAATCACTTAAGAATACATTAACGAGCACGCAATGCAGAATCATCGTGCATTTCTTCCATTGAGCTTTTTGGAGAAGTGCAGAGCTCGTTGCCGGATTCGAAATCCTCAACCTCTTTATCAGGAAACGCATCGTAAACAGAGAATCAGTCATCACTGTGAAAAAGAAACAACAAATCCACGAAGTGAATGCGGATGAGATGGGGCGAAGGCAGTGTGCATCGGATCGTGAAGCGTGGCCTTTTATTTTGTCCTTGTTAACCTATTGTTATGTCATATGCTTGGATTACGGGTGGTTAAATGTCGATGTCTTTATGGTGTTGTGGCCTCTTATTTTGCTTGTTCTGGTTAACAGACTTTGATAACCTTTTTGCTTGTTCACAGATGCTTCGGTTTGTTCACATGCACATGCGCTACATCTTCTGTAGACGCCGAACGGCGGTTTATGGACATTGTGGGGTCTTAAGGTGCTTCGCCCCTAAAATGAAGGCAGCTAATATTGTATCAACCTTGCAACAGGAAATTTATGAAAGTGGGCGCAGAACAATTAAGACAGGCGCCGGAAGGAAGCGCAGCCGAGGCGGAGAAAGAAGTAACGAAAATTGCACCAAGTGCTCATCGAACGAGAACTGGCGAGCTGATGCTGAGTTAACAATTCAGCAAGTCCTAGAAAAAAGCTCCACATCGCACCAATTTTCCCTTGTGTGGAATCCGTCGAGTTATTATAGCTTTTTATTTTTCGTGTTGTGCCTGCCTCTGCAATATGTCCCTTGCGCAGATGTCTGCAAGAACTAATGCCTGTTGCAACCTCCGCAGTCGCCTTTTGTCTCAAAAGTTCGCTTGGTTCACCAAAGCTTGGTCTCAACCACAAAGCTGTTCTGCAAACGTATACAGTGACGGGCCGTAAAACAAAAATTGCATAACACTTTGTAAATTCCCAAAGTGTGTTCGGCGAAAGCCTGTGGCCATTTGACTGACTATGCCATGTCGTTATTTTTATTGTTTTACACTCTCAGCAATCACCGTGATTAGTGAGGGAGTTTGAGGGGGAGGAGGCCACAGCTGGCACCGTTCCAGGGCATGGACGGAGGGACGGATGGACGCGAGTATGGGACATTAAAGGCTTTCGCCTTAACGCTTTGTCTGCAGCTGTCATACCTGCCTGCGAGAGCGTCCCTAAGTGATGTCAGACAGTTATAGTTTAACGGACTTAGCGGAATAGCATGCTTAGCGGAATAGCGGGCTCGAAATGCACGTGCGCAGTACGCTTAACGACACGCTGTGTTTACCGTACGCACGCTGTTTTTCTTCAAATTTAGCATTACCGTGTTTGCGTGGTTGTTGTAGTGCACTTAAAACATGGCGGCGGTTTCGGATACCCTATTCGAACTGAAGTCGGCGTTGCTGCTGAAGGGTTGACTTCGTTCACAGCAAATGCTTCGCTGGCCTTTAGGCAGCTTCGACGACCGCGTATTGACGGATGAATTAGCGGAATTTTTTTTAGATCGCTTCCCATTTCGAACGCTCCTAGGCCTAACAAGACGATCGGTGTAAACAAATCTGCAATGTATAAATGTTCACTTTTCGCACGTGGTTGATATTTATTTACTATTATTATAACTGAAAAAGTAGCATCATCGCTGCATATTTGGATACAGGCGAGAATTTTCCGTTTCTTTTTTTCTTTTTACATTTTTCAACGCGTTCACAATCCGCCAGGTGACGCCGCAGTCACAGTTCTCACGTAAATGCTATCCCGCTATACTGAAGTGCGCTGCAGTGCGCTGTCCGCAAGGAACGTTTGCGGCACGTTAACGCCATTTCCTTAAACCCCTACTAGATAGTTTTAGTTTATAGCGCAAAACACTTACGTTAGCATAAGCTTGCGTCTCAACGCTAACGCTAAAATGGAACGCGCTGCGTGGCAACTGGTGATATTTTAGTACAGCGGGAGGCATTCCCACTAACGCTGAGGCAAGCACATACGGCGCCATCTAGACATTGAAACACTAAATGCACTGTATAATCCACGTATAATCCCCAAGTGCACCACTAAGTCGAGCAGATCCAAAGTCACCGCCGCTGCGCCTCCATGAAGAGTTTTGTTCAGTGTTGTCTGACCAACCTGAAACACATTGCTTTCCTTCGCCATACCGCGAACAAGTATTCTTCAAGGCCCCTATTACCTCTCTTGGCTTGACTTGTGGCCGTATTAGCCGTATCTTGGAAACAGGCGAATGAAAACAGGCGATCTTCTTTCGTGTGTTCTTTCTTCCCAACGAATTCTGCGCTCCCCTACGCAATATGTTGAACTAACTAGCCCAACAACTGACTATTTTTAGGCGAATGAAGACAGCGTCGCCATCTCTGCGCTGCAACAGACAACATAAGCGAACCTTGTAAAGAAACCTTCTTAGCCTTCCTGCATTGCTAATCAACAGTGTATCTCGAAAATATTACTATTTAATCGGCAGTGTGGGGCTGGCCAAGCATAATAACTCAAATATAAATCAAATGCCAGCATTATTTGCGTATGATTGAGTTTAATAATGCACGCCGATGACTCGAAAGATTCTAAGTGTACGGCTCTTGCTTCAACAGGTACCATCACCTTGCCCCTCGTACGGAATCCCTTGCGTGCGTTAGCGTTGAACGCTATATTACAGAAATAACGTACGTATATAGGCAAGAGCTCGGGCTACGTTTACGTTCTGTGTATACGCAGTTTGGAGCAGGCAACGCTAACGCTAACGCTAAAACCTTGTGTTTCGTGGTTTTCCGCTATACTACACCTCCATAGTGTCACTCTAACGCTGAGCTAAAATTCACCTATTAATGCTGTAGCACGCACTCTCTCACGTCACTGTTCTAGTACGACTCTTGTTCGTATGCATATCCAAGATCGGCACTGTAGCTACTCTTCTGGTTCCATTCTTTGTTGTTGTTGATTTTCCGCTTAGCGTGGGCCATTCCACGCAACGCAGAGTTAACTTTCCAAAGTCGTGTGTGCATACCGTAGATGAATTGTCGAAGTTCTGCGTGCCAGAACCACGACATAATTATGAGTGACGCCGTAGGGAAGAGCTCTGGGAATTTCGACCAGATGGGGGGTTCTTTAAGGGACCCTGAAACGGTTCTGACGATTTTGTACAAACACATTGGGCCAGTAGACCAAGTCCTAAGCCTCATTTACAGACTAATTTAAGCTCTCTGCTTACACTGTGTAATTTATTACAACGCTATAAAGATGCGAATCGCTGCAGATCACCTGCGGCTCAGCCCAACGCGTTTTCAACCGCCCCTTGCGAGTACGACATGCAGTGTCCGCACGACGTCATTGGGGCTGCTGGCGACGTCATTGGGGCTGCGGTGTGCGCGCACGAAAAATTGGCTGGCAGGGTGGCGGCACCTGTCGGAGCAGATATCAACCACTCCGCGATGTCTCTGTTGCCAGACGGCGTGCGTGCTGCCGGGCGCACTGGGGCTATGGTCTCCGAGATGCACGCAACCTGTCGGCGTGCAATCTCGGAGGTGATCGCTGGGCGAAGCTCAAATCGTCGAGTGTGCTCACGTGAGCTCTGCGATCGCCAGCGATGCCAGCGTGTCTCATGAGTTGAGGAGGCAAGGCAGGGGTGAGAGGGAGGGTATGATATAATTGTCCGTAGCCGCCTTGGTACACGGCGTGCCGCTAAATTTGTGGTGCCAATGGTTCGATGATGCTCTAGCCTAAACGCTGACAAAGCTTCAAATAACCGTTTCAGGGTCCCTTTAACGTGCATCTTAAATCTTAAGTTCACAGGCCTATGCGGCCGCCACGGCCGGGATTCGATAACGCGATCTTCGCGTCAGGAGAGCAGGTTTTAACACTAACAGTACGTAAAGCCAGACAGATGAAAGGTAGTACAGCGTGTTTCTTTTGCAGAGCAGCCGTTAAGGCGTTAAGCTACGGTAAGTACGAAAATACCGTACCGCAGTGGTCGGCTCGAAGCTTACGTATTTTAAACCTTCACAGCCACGTGAGTTACTCATCGCGTACGGTAACTGGTCAGATTATCGAAGTGACTAACAGAGTTCTTGCTGACTAAGAAAGCTGCATGCAAACAATGTCGGCACGGTATTTACGTACTTCCGTTACGGAATTCCGGGACTTTTAAGATACCCTAGTAACTGTCATTTAGGTGATGAGTACGCACATGCGAATCAACGAATCCTTATTTAATTACGGGTGCAGCAAAAGATTGACGCGCTTTGCAAATATTAAGCGACTGTTTATGTAAAGTGTAGTAACGCGCAAGACACAATAACCCCTAGCGTTTTAAAAATTATTTTTTTTAGAAATGCGCGCACCTAATCAAAGAAAAAAAAATTCAAGAGCCCTTCCCGAATCGGAAAAATAGAGGCAAGTGAGGTTGTGCGTCGGCGTGCCTTACGTACTACACTTCTGACGCGACAGCGTTAAAATCTCGTTTCGCAGAAATTCCGGTGTCCTCGTTGGTGTCGGCGTCGATGGTTGTGAGTGAAAAATCCTCTTCTTGTACGTGACCGAAAAATTGAGAAAGATACAAGTAAAATATATAATAAAAATTTCCGGGTCCGAGAGAGGATCGAACGCAGGCCGTCTCCGTGGCAAACAGGTGTTACAAAACAGAGCCACACCACTTTTCAGAAGTGCGCCTGAAAAAATATGAATAAACATTAGGTAACACATGGGAGTGTCATGTAGTTGAGGAGTCTGCTTAACGCATGTAACGTTGCGTGGCAGAAGCGTAAAATCGCGCCCGGCGTCAAAACATGTGAATTACGCAACGAGTGGGTGTTCTAAAGGCCCGCCCATCACAAAGCGCTCAAACATATTCAATGATTACCATCAGCAAAAGCATCAACAAAGTTTAACAGCTGCGTAGGTTTGCGTGTTGCCTTGCGGACGCGTAGTGGGCCCTTCGCTGATTCGCAAGGGTTTTAATTATTGCTAAGTGGGCACTTCAAAATTGCACTTGCACTAGGCATTCTAGGGTACTTTGAAACGGTCAATACTCCGCGCACAGTCATCCGTTTCCTTACGGCATGGTTTCTTTCTTTCTTTCTTTCTTTCTTTCTTTCTTTCTTTCTTTCTTTCTTTCTTTCTTTCTTTCTTTCTTTCTTTCTTTCTTTCTTCTTGTAGGCTCTTTCTTTCTTTCTTTCCTTCTCTTCCCTTCTTTCTTTTTTTCTTTCCTTCTTTCTTTGTTTCTTTCTTTCTCATTGTGCAATGCACCCTCCTCACTGTTTTTTTCCTCCATGCCAGGAATGGGACCGTCCTCCACGCGGTTAGCACGCGGGTGCTCGGCTGCTGACCCGAAGGTCGCGGGTTCGATCCCGGCCGCGGCGGTCGCATTTCGATGGAGGCGAAATGGTAGAGGCCCGTGTACTGTGCGATGTCAGTGCGTTAAAGAACACCAGATGGTCGAAATTTCCGGAGACCTCCACTACGGCGTCCCTCATAATCATATCGTGGTTTTGGGACGTAAAACCCCACATATTAAAAAAAAAATTAAAAAACGAGCTTCGTGCGCTCTTATCCGAGCAGCAATGAAAAGCTGCGACGTGAAATGACGAGCCACATTGATAACCTCGATTAAAAATCAGATTGTCGTATCAGAAACAGCAGATCACTGACAAAGCGCGCTACTGAGAGAACATCGATAATTGGAAAACTGCGCATACAAATACGCTATTGACCGGCGCACCTTTGATGGCCGCATTTTGAGGGAAGCGACGGGTTTCTCGTGTATGACGTCGACATGTATGAATTGTCAGAAAATGTTGTATACGGCCAGAAGCTCGAATTTATGATACACACGACATTACAGTAGCCGCGAGGTTGCGGAATGCAAGGAGAGCCGTCCCGGCGGGAAACATGGCACAGGGGAGTAACTCGCGGTAAATGTTTGCCTTGGCATAATTCTCGCGTTCTTGCATATATACAGGCGTTCCTTTCTGCAGCTCCGCGATGCATCCGTTTTTGCCTCGTACAATGGACCGCATAACTCCGCGCCGTTCGACCCTGCAAAACCGAAACCATCCCTAAAGAATTCCCGCATGCCTTTCCCTTCATCATTCCCTCTGTCCACCTCAGAGACCTCATGTTCTTTCTCACCTCTCTAGCTCTCTCTTTTTCGAGAAGGAGAACCGCCTTTAGAGAGAACTTCCTGATGCGCTTCTTGAGAGGCACTAACCCTACGGGAACGCTTGAGGCAGGACTGCGATAAAACTTTGCCTTCCCCCACCATATGCCTCCCCACCGCAGTGTTCCATATGCCTCCCCACCATGTGCCTCCCCACCAAACTTTGCCTCCCCCACCGCAGTGTTCCATATACCTCCCCACCATATGCCTCCCCACTAAACTTTGTTTCCCCACCACAGTGTTCCCCATATTGGGGAACACTGCGTACGTCCATGCTGGCTACTCCGATCCCGCTTCTCATACCTTTCCTGTTCCCTTGAACCACGCAAGGGTAGCGAACCATGCTCAGTTTGCCTTACCCCCTCTCTTTGCATTTTTCCCCCCACGGATGTCTTTCTATCCATCTCTCGCGCTTCTTTGCACACACCTCCCTCTTTCTCATACCCCGCTCTATGCCAAAGCTTTTTTCTCTTTTTTTTTTTTTCTTGAGCGCGCCGAGAGAACGCCCTTACCGATTCACGACACTACGTGCTCCTCAAGGAAATGCCGATCGCGGTGCTTCAGGAGAAGGAAACGGCGCACGCGCCCGCTGCTCTCTCGAATTCCCGCGTTTTACTGTCTACACTTCCCGAGAAGACCTCATAACAACCTCCGAAAACAAAGTAAGGAACAAATGACGGTGGAAAAAAAAGAGAGGTCACACGCTCACTACCTCATACATCGGGAAATAAAAGGGGAAAAAAAAACGAAAAGAAAAATAAAGGAAATGATCCCGTTTTCACGGGTCTCCATGGCTGTAGTCCCAGGGCAACGAGGTTGCAACAGGCCCTCCGTGTTTCCTGCCGACACAAAAAAGGGGGGCGTCTGTGGAGCGTCGACACCAAGTGCTGGGAGGAGGAGGAAGCTGAGGAGACGGGAAAGAAAGCGGCATATATACATATGTGCGTGTGTGCGTACAACAAAACGCAGGCCGGAGCAAAGCGCTACGCTGCGAGCCCAAGGCGAGGCCCTTGTTCATGCCGCAGAATTGATTGGATATGCTTGTTTGCACATGGCGTGCGTGTGTGTGTGTGCGCGCGCGAAAGACCCGGGCCGGCCGGGTCTGAAGGGAGTGTATGCCACGGGGGTCTATTGTCTCTGGCCGGCAGCCGAGGAGTGTTTGCGGTTGGCGCGTATGGCGATACCCTATATATCACGCGTTACTTGTCGGCCGGCACAAGGAAAAGAAGGAAAGGGCGGAAATTTATTGTCTACGAATGCGTTCATCACACCTACAGTGTATGCATATGCCGGCGATCTCGTGGAAGGAAAATTTATGGGCGCGCCGTTGTCGGTAGAAACGATTACGAACGTCTCTGCGTTGTACGAAGACCTTCTTCTACAGATACGCCGTATACGGCGAGGTTCTACTGGATCGCGTCCGCGAACAGTGAAGTGGTAGTACAGTGAATTTTCGGCTAACCGAGTAACTCGACTAATCCGGCGTTTATGCGTGAAAAAAAAAGGGGGGGGGGGGGGAGATTGCACTAAGTCCCGCAAGCCTTGAAACAGCGACACCGGACGATTCTGAAGACTAATGTGGTTGCTTCTAGGTTGTTTGTAGGCTATAGCTAGGAGATGAGGGTTGTTTCTAGGTTGCGTCTGCGTCGTTCCTAAGCTTTAGCTAAGTGATGCTAAGTTGTTCCTGCGTTGATTCTAGGCTCAGAGACGTTCAAGTTAAACCACAGACAGTGACAGACACGACACAAATAACCAAACTCCAGAGACAGGGACTCGCTATAAAATCGAGAGTTCGCAGCTCTCATAGATCTACTGGCATGTCGTCGTTGGCGTAGGCCTTCTATCGCTTCGGGGTCTTATCGCCTTTCCCGTTCCCTCCCGTTGTGCTAACTGTTGCCTCCTTCCCGCTACACAAACAAGTGGTTTCCTCTGCCATCGGCTGGTAGCCACATGTGTTTTGTGTTACAGGATATGTTTGGTTATCGGTACAAATGCACTAGGAAGGTGATGGATGCTTTTTAGATTGAAAGATGGGGAGAAGGGTGCGTGAGCAAACCGTCGATAGCCCTTGGTGGAAAGGAAGTTCGCTATTTGGATTCAACGCTGCCGCTTTAAAGCGATAATTTTGTGGACAGTTACGCATGTTTTTTGTTTTTTTTACTGTAGATGGTTTGTTCTTTTTGTCGGGTGTGCTTACACATGTTTTCCTTCGCCATGAATCGGTATATCTGTAGATCTTGTTTGCTCTGCCGCGCAGACGTTATGGTGTGTCACGTGTTAGGTCGGCTGCTTTATATACGTGTGCTTGTGATTTGCAGTACATTTTTAGTTGCGAGTCAGCGCCTGTGTCGTGTCTTCACTTGTCCTCATCCGTTTTTAGCGCTGTTATTCCTACATAATGAAGAGTCACCAACTAGCCCAAGTTTCTTTTCTTGTGCAGCTTATACAGGTGTATAATTTCGCCGACATATGGCAGAATGACGCGAGCAATCTTGCCTCGAAGACAAGACCATTTGTTAAAGAAACGAACATTGTGCCGTTTTTGTACATTCGAAACAACGCGGTTTGTTATATGTTACAGGATTTCGTTCTGAGACGGCCATTGGCCGGGGTTGATAGAGTAATATGTGTCACGCGAAAGCGAAACGTCGGGATATTTGAGTGTGTGCTTTCAGGGCGCAGCACTTAGGCGCGCATTTCTGCGCTTAGCGGCGTTGCCGTCGCCGTTGCCGTCGCCGTTGCCGTCACCTTCGGTGGCGTAACCGATAGACATAAAAACATAAAATGAGAAAAAAAGATACCTAGGATCGTATAAGCCACGTTGGTGCTTGAAACTCATTTGCAAAGAGACCCTATACAGGCGTCATGTCGGGCAAGGAATCGCGTTAACCTATGTAATATGGCGGGGCAGATGAGTAAAATAACAATCAGTCATCACACAATGCTCATTGCGCAACAATTGTGTGGTTTAACGCTCCCCAACCACTGCAAAGTGCTCAACTATAATTCTTCATCGTCATCAGCCACATGCAGCATCAACAACGTGCACGTAATACCTTAAAGATGTGTAGCGGGTACCTTCGCTTAACCGCAGAAAGACGAATAATGGCGTAGTGGGTGCTGTCCTACTTCGAAAAAATTATGGTTTATGGCGTTGTCGATACCTTGCGGAAAGCCATAATTTCAAACACAGTTGGCCTTGCCTCAACACGAAGCGGCGCTCATAATTCTCATTAGGCAGTACCGTAATTGTCGGTGAATTTTTTATTCGCTCACTGTAGTCAATAAGGTTTTATTAAGGTGAAGACTTCAGCGTTAACAAGGACGGACAGCAAAGAAGAGATGAGACAAGCACTGGCACTGTGGTTTTCTTTACAGTCCGTTCAGGATAGAGCTGAAGTCCTCAACCTAAACGTTGGGAAAGGGAAGTAGGTGTAAGGAGGAAGGGAGAGGGCAAATGGACAGCATAGCATGTATAGCATAGTATTCGCCCCGAGATCGAGCGGAGTCGCCACCTGGTGGCCACTGGCTGAAGCGCGCCTAGTGTGGATTGCTCCTCGCGTCGTATGCTAGCCAAACAAGGCTAGCATGTGCGCGTACCTCATGCTGATCCTCAAAGGGCGGTTTGTCCCACTCTGTTAGCGCAAGTTTAACTGCCTAGCACGATCTACAGACACATTTGGCCTTGCTCGGCTGTATTTGCACTGCAGTAAGATCAGTTTGTGCACTTGCCGCGAGTGCTGTGTATCCTCCGTTCGCAAGGATCATTTCGGTGTAGGTGCCGATTTGTAGTTGAAGCACATCGTAAAGTGCACTTGGCGTCGTCCCAAACATGAGTATTAAATATTGCGTGAAAGCAGCGTTTTAGCGACTCAAGTTTTGCATTGTTGTTAGGTGTCTAACTGCGGCGCTGTTCCTTATAGGCAGTGTTGTACACGTTCCTCTAAAACAGGAACGAAAGCTCGTTCCTCGTTCCTCCCCAATTTCGGAACGAGTTCCCGTTACTAGTTCCTCAAATGTAAAAGGAACTCGTTACAGTTACATTTCCAAAAATGGAACGCGTCGTTACATTAACGTTACATTTGAGTTTTTAATATATATACCTATAGTGTCGGTTAATCGTGAGGCGAAATAAAGTGAGCAACTTAAAGCTCCCATCAAGCTACACATATCAAACGAATTTAACATTGTCGACAGTAGGCTATACATACGTAAAGAAATCTAAATAAACGCTCCTAGACAAATTTTTTCGACACCACTGGCCTTATACATACATGTAACTGCAACTGTCGTGCTAGTCTATTTTAAGTCCAACACATGTGGCACCTGTAAACGTCGGTCTTCAAAGGCACAGTCAGGATACTGTACGAGTACTTCATATTCAAATGAATTTCTTGCACAGGAAATCGCATCGAAAGGGACAATACTTAGGCGTTTAATGAGTGCTCATTCAATATTTCAGTGCGAGCAGAAAATACTGTTCAGGATAGACACTTGCGCCTTAGTAAAGTCCTCGGGTCACAGTCACCGAACATATTTCTGTATATTTCCTCCTCTGTCTTTCTATCTTTTGCTTTCTTTCTTGCCTTTCGATCTCTATATTTTTCTTTTTCTCTCCTTTATATATTTTTTCGCTATATATATATCACTCTCTGTCTCTCTGTCAGTGGCGTAGCCAGGGGGTGGCACACCGGGCACGTGCACCCCCCCCGAAATTTTTTTTCGCCATGGCATACATAGCGAGAAATGGCCATTTCAAGGAGGTGCCCTCCCCGAAATCAAGGAGGTGCCCCCCCCCCCCCCCCACCCCCGAAAAAAATTCTGGCTACGCCCCCTGCTCTCTGTGTACGTTCGCTATCCTTCTATCTTTCTTTTGCTTTTTCTCTGTCTCTCTACATTCGTTTTACCCTACTCCTTTCCCTCCTCCTCACCATGACTTCTCCTTCTCATCCCCTTGATATATTGCACTATACTAGGATATGCTACACACTTCTAGCGTGCGAGCATGTTGCAAAAAGACGCATAGCCAATAATTTGCTCAACATCCTCCTTCATTAGTATACGGTCACTCAGCTAAGAGATGTATACGAGCAAATGGAAAGTCAGCCAGAATGTTATATTGCATTGGTGAGGTGTTTATCCTTACCACCGTTCTGGTAATAATGGGAAATGGCAGTTATTTGATGTAGTCGCTCTAGAGATGAATGCGAATTCTTCAGCACTGTGCGTTCGTCGCTGGGTCGCGATACGAGCAAAGTGAACGTATTAGTTCTCTGTCGATACTGAATTGCCTCAAAATGACATGACTATGTTGAATAAATACCACAAAAGAAAAAAGAAAAACTAGATAGCCAAGTGGTTACGGCTCTCGCCTTCAGATCGTGGATAGACGGTGTCGAATCTCGTCTCGCCGAAAATATTTTGTAGCGAAGAATTTATCTCTTTCTCTATATCCCTTCCTATATCTCTCCCTATCAGAGTTATTGCATCCCGCGCCGGACAAATCAGCGCTCGTGTTCTGGGAGAGAAGCAGAAGAGGATGGCGATGACGAAGAGAGTGTGTGCCGGTTCATGATGATGATAATTTTCTTTCTACGACACATGGAAACCTCGAGCATAACATTTCTGCTGTAAAAAAAAACGACTGCTCCTCCCGCACGTGGTCAGTCTCGGCGTCTTACGCTTCTCTGCGTCCCCGGCGGGCCTTGAAGTAAAAATCAGGATGCATCGTAGTCACGCGATAGGCGAGCGCTACATTTTCGCGCCTCGCACGGTCGCCCATCTCTGTTTTGCATGATGTGCTGCGTGCGTGCGCCTGTTGAATACCATGGAAAGTTTACAGAAGGAACGCCGTTCCCTCTACCGTTCCTGCTTAAACGTAACGAGTTACCGTTACAGTTCCACCGATCCTGAATGGAACGGTGGCGTTCCTTCGTTCCTGCCAAAAGGAACTAGTTCCTGGAACGTCGTTCCTTGGAACGCCGTTCCGTACAACACTGCTTATAGGTTATGCGACGAGCTTCAATTGTGCTTGAGATAACCTTTTATTGTGCAGTCCTGGTGCCACTACTGCGAAATATTTCTGTCTAGTAAATTCTGACACTTCGGTACTCAAATTGTCCCTTAAAAACAACAGAAAATGGAATGACACGGAGGTGATTCAACTTCAGTCGCCGAGCGCAATTTTAACATTGGGCGAAATGTATACAGACACACCCGTGTGCCTTCGATTTGGGTTCGCTTTAAAGAATTCAGATGTTCAAAATTAATCCAGACGGCGTGCGTCACACTTATGTCGTATAGTTTAACGCAAAAAGTCATCTTGTTTTCTTTACAATGTCTTGAGCGCTTTTGTGGCGTTGTTATAGACTGACGGAAGGAGCTGATATTACTCGCTTGAAAAAAAAAAAGAAAAAAAAAGCTTTTGTCCCATCAAATAACAGAACCATTGTTGCCCGGCATTAAAATATTTTCGTGTTAGAAAAAAAGTGGCGCAAGTTTTTTTTTTTTAATATTGTCTCTGGGGGCCGCAGAGGCGCCATACGTCACTCTGAATGATTCTCAATAATTTTTTAAACGTCAACGATCCTACTACCTCTCGTAAATATAAGGCACGTGCGTGCATGAGTAATTAAGAAACAAAATGTGCTGCGTCCCGTGACAGCTATTACCAATTGCCCCTTCTCAATTTTAGTATGCTTTTCCGCGATACACAAATGTAAAGCGGTGAAAGTAGATTAAAAAGTGTTCTGCAAGCGATAAAACGAGGTCAGGAAATATTAGAAGCACTGTTCTTGTTTTCTTTTTTTTTTTTTCGCGGTGGGCTTAGAGTATTTTATCGAGAGATTTGTGGTCTCATCCGCGCAATCGTGATGTTTCTGCGAATTCGGGAGTCTCCCGGACAAATCGGGAAAATAGGCAGGTAAGCAAATGGCCTATGTTGCAAGCCTTCTTTAACATCATGGACTGCAGCCTACTTCGTCTACGACAGTCAATGTCGCCCGTATTCTGTGAGAGTTCGCAGTTTTATGGCCTTCCGGGCATGCGCCGCGCACGCTGCTATGCGTGCAAGCGTATTATTTTCCCTCTCTTTCCTTCTTCTCTTCTCTATTCTTTTCCTCCCCTTTCCCCCCTTCCCCCGTGTAGGGTAGCAAACCGGGTGCAACCTGGTTAACCTCCCTGCCCTTCCTTTGCTTTTTTTTCTCTCTCTCTCTTCTCATCGAATACACCAGCAGCACATCAACCTTTCTTTTACGCGGCGCTCAAGCTTCAATTTTCAATATGCCCATCTAGAACAGCATTGCAGCTAGCAGAAAAATAAAGTTTTCCGGTGTCCAACACAAAGAAAGCATATACCTTTTCTGTGCCTCTGGACTGGATTGGGTGATGCTCATGATGCCGAAGTTGCATGCGGCGAACGCGGCCTCCATTTTCTTGCTAAAATTAGCGCAACTGAAAAAAAACTTTGCGGTTGGTCGGGAATTTAGGCTCAGACTAGTGCAATTTCAACAAATGTCTTGGTTAAAAGGCGAAAGCCTTTAATGTCTCATGCTCACGTCCATCCATGCGTCCGTCCGTCTGTCCGTCCCTCCGTCCGTGCCCTGGCACGGTGCCAGGTGGCCGCCGGGGCGCGCCAATGGACGCCGGCCGCGTCGGTCGCGCCTCGCGTCGGACTCTACAGAGCTCGCGCTTTGCCTGTGTAGCGTCGCTGTTCCCAGCGTGTCCCAATCATACAAGAAGGGAGACACGCGCATCGCGTTCCATTCTGACCGACCCCGTCTCAATGGGCACAGGCGTTCGCCGAACACACTTTCGAATTTACAAAGTGTCCTTCAATTTTGGCTCAACTTGGCGCGAAAGTAAGGAATTGTATCAAATTGGTGGTATTGGCGCAGCTGTTACATGTCTGTTATTATTCGAAAAATATTTGGCATTTCTAATACGCACTATTCGATCCGTTATTCGAAAATTTTCGAATATTCGCAAACCCCTGCGCCTTCGGAAGGAATTCGTTTACTGCGCTGGGTCTGTCAATACTTTGCTGTCAGCCTGCCCACGTTGCCCCACGGTTCGATTCTTCAGCACGTCGCTTTCTTATTATATTGTCTCGTTTCCAGTTGAAAGACAAGATTGAGATTGACACGTAACCCACTAACATTAAGAAAGAAAAAAAATATGTCATCGTACGCCTGACGTATCGACGCGACGCCATTGTTCCATGTGCTGCCGTTATAGAAAGAGACGTGGGCCTGTCATATAACGTCAAGGGGCTGGCTGGCGCTGACGACTTCGAAGTATGTGTATTGGGTTATATATAGACAAAAAAAATAATCGTGTTTCGAGAAGAGGATGTCAGAACGTAACTATACGAACATTTCTGTCGCGACGAGAGCCGCAAGATTCAATCTGCAAAAACGAAAGGAAAAGAAAAAACCCTGATCGATAGACATGGAAAGAAATGTACTAGGTCTTAAGACTCTTGGTTGCCACCCGCTGCGAAATGAGGGAGCAGCCAATGTCAATATTGGACCTATCCAACCAAGAGAGAGAGAAGAGGAGGAGAGCAATTCAAGAGAATGTCAGAAGTCCAAACTTTACAGTTCGTGCGATGCAGCTGTGTGGGAAGAGCTGTGTGTTAGCAAACATGTGTTAGCAAACCCCCCTATTCTCCAACCCCAGTGCAGGGTAGCATATTAGATACTACCTTCTGGTTAACTTCCCTGCCTTCCTCTTTTTCTTTCTCTCTCTCTCTTTCTCTCTAGTGAAAATCAAGAACTGGGACATGGGCAGGACATTTAGCGAGAAGGCATGATAACCTCTGGTCATTAAGAGTAAAAGACTGGGTTCCAAGAGAAGACAAACGCGTGAGGGAGACACAGAAAGTTAGGTGGGCAGATGGGATTAAGAAGTTTGCTGGGATAACGTGGCCGTAGTAAGCACAGGACCGGCTTGTTCGGAGAGGCCTTTGCTCAGCAGTGGGCGTAGTCGCACCGACGATGACGTTGATGATGACGATGTTAGTATGGTCGTTTAATCATTTTCGCAAAAATCTCGCCTAATACTATAATAAACCAGTACTCATTAGAAAAAAGAGGGATAACGTGAACGGGTTTTCTAATGTATACGTAGCGTCTGTCCGTTTACAGCTTTAGTCAGAAGTATACTATGCTCCGTGGCTTAAGCACGGGTATCGTTCGTTGGGCTGTGTCGTGAGATCACTGCAGCATTACTAGAGGGTCTCTATACCACGCAAGAAATTTTTTGCAGGTATCAAACAGAAATGCTCACCGTTTACTGAAAGCCGCCACGATCATCTTTGCGAAATGCAGCCGCGCAGCGCCAGGGGACGACATAAACTCGAAAAACAATCCCGTGTTCATTTTCTGGACTTTTCCTGTGATACCGGAGTTGGTCGCGATGTCACTAGATGATACAGCGACCACACGAGGCGCAAATGAGGTTCTCGCGTTCGTCTGAAATAATGGCGTGTAAGAAGAATGAGGAAAGTCATAGCTTCCCCGCAAGAGCGAAGCAAATAATGCGACAGGAACCCATTGGAATGTTATACGAATTCAGGCTAACAATAAAGTCTTTTAGCGTTTCATCTCATGTAATTGAAACAGGACGCTGGCGTCAGGAAACGTGGTCCCTGCAGCGAGCGAAGCAACCTTCCTGCTGTTTATGGCTTCAACGCAAACATTGCGACAAAAACACGACGTGTACGAGGCATGTGCCGTCGGCAGATCGCGTGTAAAGATATGGCACGAGCGACCACATGTCCGGCTTTTCAAAGTACTAATTTCCTATCAAAGCCTTGGTGCCTCCCCTACCCCCCCCTCTTCGCCTCACTCCGGCACCCCTGCATGCGCCTTTCGCGTGACGGTGACGACCGCTTCATCTCTGCTCGAACCACGTTCGTCGACAGGGCTCGGGCACATAGAGGATACGACGCGCGGGGCGATGTTATCGATTTGGACTTTATCCGGAACATCACGGTGACGGCAAAAATGTGCCAGATGAGTCTATATAATTCATACCGCAAGGAAAGGGGAGGTATGTGTTCGAAGTTAAGGAAAGCACGCTAGTTCTTGGAGCCCCGGTTGGGAGCATACATGGAACAGGAGGGATGAACGACGGAGAAGATCGAGAGAGAGAGTGTGATAACGAGAAAGGCAGAGCAGCATCCATGGTTCAGGGAGGCGTAGGGGGCGAGATGCCTCAAAAAGCCGACGGTCCAGGCCGGTGTTCCTAAGGTAGCATAGGACTGTCTTTAAACACGCAGCCATGGTGTGTCTCGGCTTGGGAAGAGAACTCCACATACAGGGAAAAAAGGTGGGGAACTAGAGCGGAAAATCGCCTGTCCTACCGTGCGCTGGGGAGGAAAGGTGGACGAAGGAAGAGGAGCGGACCGAGGAACCTTTTCTTTTTGTTGGACACAGCCTAACGAACCGAACCGATAAGAAAGCCGGGGAAAAGCATAGGGAGGGTTTTGTAGTTTTCGGGTAAATTGTAGTAATTACGGCATTGGTTAGTAATTATGAGAGGGCACAGGTGGAAGCTCAAGATAAGGACGAAGAGGGACGCACGGGAACAGCCGGTGACATTAATTCACCGCCGACTATCACAGCACGAGGTTTCATCAAGCCCAAAGTAGTTTTAAATTAGCATAGAGCCTATGTAGCACAAGCATTTTGTCCCGAAACAGGGCAACAGCATCTTAATCAGCGTCAGCTGCGACAACTTATGAGGTCGGCAATACGAAACAGTTTGCTTTGGTAATTACTGTTTATTGATGCGAGATGGCCCCAACTAGGTGTAATCATGTCTGCGCTCTTTAGCGAACACCGTCGTTCGGACGTTTTGGAAGTAGCATACTCGCAGCAAAATAAGACCTTTCGCGACATTTACTATGCGTGCGAATGGCACATAGCCCCACCGTCCATCTGACAAAGCGCATGCGTTTTAGGACAGTTTAAATGTATTCGAGATCCGATCTTACACAACGTTGTCTAAGGTTTACAGCGCAAACGTTAACAATGTCAAGTAACAAGAGAGCCAAGCGCTTGCCTCCGTATTCTTCCATTGATTCTTGCAAATGTCTGGGCTGTAATCGCAAGATAATGAATGACCGCGTAGCTTAATCAATCACCCTGCTGAGACAGCATTGCTTGCATAATCGGGGCGCAAGAGGCAGCTGGCGTCTTGACAATGTATGACCTTCATTCGGCCTTTCGACGTAAACGCGAAGAACTAAACGTTTAGTCCTAAACCACGAACTCGGCAGTGAAGAAAATCCATTATTTCCTGAATATTGAAAAAAAAATATTGACCCGCTGTACAAGAACGCACAAGCGTTCCGGTTAAGCCCGTCTAAAACGAACACAACGACTACGAAAAACAAACGAAAAGAACACGATCACTTTCGCAGGCTGCTTTCCGTTAAGCCCCTTGACGACAGCTCGACTTCCAACTGATTTCATTCCGCAACACGACTCGCATCGCTCGTTTCAAGCGAGGCAAGAAAAAAAAATAGAGAGAGAGAGAGAGAAAGAAACGTCGCTTGAGAAATCGCCAAACAAAAACGACGAACGAGAAGTAAATGATTCCGCGAGACCGCCGAAGCTTTATGCAAACGAAAATAACAAGGCACGAATGACGAGAGAAGCAGAATAAGTGGGACGTCACTGCGTCCATGCGCTTTAAAGAACGCAACCACCACTACACGCGCCGTTCCCCCTTCCCTCTCCAGCGCTATCCAAGCAAGCACGCGGCAACTCGTGTAGCCTTTCCATAAACAATCCTGTTGCCGACGCGCGCGCGCGCTGAAAGCTAATTTTCTTTTTTCTGGTTCGCCTTTACTCCGTCCCGGTTTTGCAAAAGCGCGAGCGTCTCGCTGTTCCGCAGCGCGCGAGCGCGTCGGGGAGAAGGCAAGTCCCCAATCCGGCGACCGCGTGTCGTTTCGGTCCCCCCCTTTCCCTACACTCCCGGCGAACCATCCCGCCATCCGCGCGCTCAAAGTCCGTCTTCAGGGCTCCCAAAGAACGGAGCGGAGGGGGGAATGGGGGGGCAGCTAGGGAGGGGTGCATGAAATCATTGCTTCCACAACGTCATCCAGCTTTTCCCGGCATCCGTCTCCCCTTCCCCCACGTCCCTCGCTCTTCCCCAAACGGCTCACGTCATTCTCCGGGCACACGCGCGTTCTATGTCGGCGGGGTCGATATATCGACGCGTCTGAGGTCGCACACTTCCCCCCTCGCCCCCCCGCCGAACTGTGTACCTCCTCCCCCCGCGCCGGCTTCCCAACTCCGTGGCCCCAAAACCCAAACCCGGGCTCGTCTAGCGCGCGCGGAGAGGGGGATGCAACTTGATAAAACTGCCGGAGTCCCGCAAAAGCAAAGCAAAGAAAAACGAACCTCCTCCCGCGCCCCATTCTCCCATCTTTCCCCATTCCCCTTCTCGACTCCCCAAAACCAGCGCCGACCGTCCGTCCCGCCACCATTCCTCTTCCCTCAACTCCCTAACTCAATCACGGCAGCGGCATACCCCCCGTCGCAACTCCATCCCCATGTCCCCCCTTTTCCCCCTTCGCTGCCGTCATCCCACCGATTCTCCTTTCTTCCCGTTCGCCCACCCGAAAACGCACAGCAACGCGTTCCTCCCGAACCGCACAGCCGTCCGTTCGAATCCCGCAAAAGCACTCCCTATAGGGTTCTCTTTTCCATCCCGCACGCTGTACGTTTCCCGCATCACCGCCGCCATCGTCAAAGGCGTCCGACCAACTCTCCACCTCCACCCGTCCTAACCCGTCCTTTCCACGCCACCTCCGCATCCACATCTCCCCCACCACTCCCTTCGACCGTCCCTACAGCCTCCGAAAGAGACCATATAACCCCTTCCCTATACTCACCAAAAACCACTTTCCTGCCCCCGAGACGTCGTTCGGGATCATCTGTAGTTTTGCGGCGTTATGTGTACGCAATTATGGATTGCGGAAGAGGTGTCATGTCCCGGTTCCCCAAGGGGAGAAGATTAGAACAAAAAAAGAGATAGTTAAAACGTAAACGAGATGAACACACGGGAGAAACGGAATGTAAGACACTGGTCGGTTGGTGTGCCTCCCAAAGATATCAGACTGTCGTCTTCGGGAATGAGGGGAGGAGGGGGTGGCCACGCAGCAGACTAACTGGTTGTCGGGGCCGATGCGTCGAAGACGACGTCCGGCTAATACGCGCTCCTCCCCCCCCCCCCCCCCGTCTTTTCCTCCGCCATCCAATTCGCGTCAATGTACGTGCGTGTGTTGGTGCGGCTCGGGAAATGAACGAACGAAGCTGCCCGGGAGTGGGCCGGAATTAGCTTGACTCGCAGCGACGCGGGGCCACTATACACCCACCGCTCCGTGCGCGGGGATCGGTAATTAATACACCGGATGAGGGCACGCCAGGGAGACCGCGTGATGGGCGCTTGTAATATTAGTGGAGTTTTGCTTCCGCGTCGCGACAGTCGATGGGGGGCAGAGGTTGTCCCGCTACTGGTTGGTTTAAGGCTTGCATGTAGCCTCGCTCGGGAACTTGGCAAGCTGTTTGATTAACGCCCGGAGGTGAGCGCCGCCGAGGTAGAAGAGGAGAGCGTGGGTGGCCGGCCGCCGCGAGGACGGCGTAAACACGGATAGTTGGGTCGTTTGCGAGTCTGCCCGCTTGCATCTATCAAGCCGTTGGCGGTCGGCGTGTTTGCCGTAGATGGTGTTCGCTTTTACCCGAACGCGTTCGTTGTTGCTTTTGTTGTTGCATGAAGCGTAATCTCATATTTGACGCGAGCTGTGCCTTAGACAGTCGCAGTTAAACGAGGCTATTCCCTTTGTGATTTGGTTAGCATCGTTACTTTTGTGGGTACTTCACAGCTACAAATTATACCGCCAACGTATATAATATATTTAATTGTTAGGGTTTAACATCCCAAAACACACGATATAATTGTTTAGGACGTCGTAGTGAAGAGCTCCGGACAGTTCGACCAAATGGTGTTTTTTAACGTGTACCTAAACTTAAGTACACGGGCCTCAAGCATAATCGCCTCTATCGAAAATGCCGCCGCCGCGGCTGGGATTCGATCCCGCGACCTTCGGGTCAGCAGTCGAGAACCATAACCACCGGACATCCGAGGCGGGTTGTACCATCAACGTCAATACTGCCAAGATGTTTCACACGACGGCTACGGGTTCATTTGTTTGTTTGTTTGTTTCTGTTGACATAAAAATAAAATAATGTGCTGTCGATATTTTCTGGCGACAATTACTCCGTTTCATTTTGTAATTACAATGAAGTACAAATGTAAAATAAAAGTCTTGCGGACGGTGAGTTAAATTTCCCAATTACAGCAGCGAACGTCGGGTGCAAACAAACAAGACGCACGCTCATGATTTAGTACAATCAGCGCTCTTCGCAAACACCGGAATCTTCTAAGCGTTGAACGGCTTTCAATGCTTCGCGATGGATGTTTGATGGCCGTGTGTGTGTGGAGAAGATGAAGATTAATGGACATGAAGTGGAAGAGAAAAGTCGAGAGAAGCCTTAGGCGGACACATTATTCAGCGTGGCTACAACTGCGATCACTGGAAGGATGTCTCAAATTACCGCGATTGAATTTTCCTTCTTACATCAGTGAGCTTTAGAATGGATTGCGCAAACGAAAGGGGAAACAAACATGTGTCAGAGGCACAAATAACAAAATCTCTTTAATACTTGTGAGAACAGCAAATAGGACGGCGTGTACTTTAACTACTTTCCATTCTTTCTGTCGTCCCGTCTACCATCCCTACTCTTTTTTTTCAATCCCTTCATTGTTTATTTACATAGGCGAGCTTTTTGCAATGAGTACGGCGCCCGTTTTAGATGCAATTGGAAGGCTGTCTAAAGAAATATCCTATTGTTATTTACGAGTCATTATAGAGAAGAAATAACGATTGGTTTGGGTTTGTTTTGTTTGTTTTTGTTATCGACTTTGGCGCGAAAAATCGGCATAGGCTGCTAGTTGCCACATCATAGTTTTCGGTTTTATGCCCCTGGTCATGTGACCTCTGATACTGCCGTATGAGCACGGTGTTAATTAAAACCAACATACAAGAAAGCCGTTAACAGACAAGAAGCAGTTAGTTTTAATTATTGTTGTGTCTAATAAAGAAAAACGTGCGCTTAAAATTTCCCTTTTGATCATATTTACAGAGTGTGTTTTTTTTTTAACAATACAGATTTATTATGAAAATTTTATGACTGTCCGGCTCCTTTTGTTCGACCACTCATCGAGGCGGAAATACTTTTCCACTGCTAAAATGACGTTGACGCGACTAATTAACAAAATCTTGTTAAGTAAATTTATAAGTTTTGACCTGAGGACAGTCGTTTATATTAGAACATTGTAGTACGTGCCAATTGATGTCATACCCATTTTTGAGAAATCGTTAAAGACGCGCGTAATGACAGATATTCATCATCGAATTTTAAGCCGCACGCTCGGCGCTGTCAGAACTGAACCGCGCTCAGCGTGCAAGAAACGGAACCGCTCTATTGCGCCAGGCCGGAACTACCCGCGACAAGGAAGTGACAAAATTTCCAAGTAAATTTCAGGCGATTCAAATCGGCAAGCAGTTCTGAAACAGCCAAGTAAACAGCTTGTTGTTTTTCGTGCGATTGGTGGGGCTTATCTGTTTCTTTCTTAAAGTATAAACAGGCGCGAAAAGCTATTTCGCCTGTCTGCAAGAATAAGTGCCGTAGCGACAGCCCGCGTTTTTAGCCTCGCAGAGAAAGAGTGATATCATGGTTGTATTACGCACCGAGCCGAAACACATAAGCACCTAACACCACACGCAAATGAAAGGCGATTAGTTGGCGCAACTGAGATGACTTGCTGCTCTTCCCGAAAAGGATACGGCCGGGACGCGCCTTCATTTAAATTTTGTCACTTCCTTGCCACGTGCACTTCCGGTATGGCGTTACAGGGAGGCCGCGTTTCCTGCGCGCCGGGCGCGGTCAGTTCCGGCTTCAGCCTTAAAATTTGATAGTGACTATCTGTAGCTACGTGCAACTTTCGCGATTTTTAAAGAATGGGCATGCCATAAATTGGCACGCACTGCAACTTTCTAATATAAACGCCTGCCCTCACGTCAATAATTTTAAAAAATAAGTAACAAGTTTTTGTCAACTAATCGCATCGTTGTCATTGCGGCAAAGTGTTCCCGCCTCGACGTGAAGGTCGTGTGCTAAAACGGCAGAAGCCTTACTGTCTGCGGATTTTTATTCAAAAGCTGTATTATTTACTATAAAAACACAACCAGTATATATATATATATATATATATATATATATATATATATATATATATATATATCGGCAAAAATTTGCGGAGCTCACTCAGACTCACCAAAACTTACCGAGCCGGACTCACTCACATGACATGACATGACAAGAACTTTATTTGAGTCCTGAGGAACTGATATTGAGAGGAGCCAGAGCCCTCCCCCCCCCCCCCCCCCCCCAGATCAAGTCGGTGGCTCCGCCCACGATGGGACCGGAAGTCACACTCCCAAAAATTTTCTTCAACCGGACTCACTCGGACTCATACGCACCAAAATATTACTCGCCAGGACTCACTCAGACTCACGGCTCAATCTGAGTCTGAGTGAGTCCGAGTGAGTCGGCTCATGACTCCGTTATTTTAGAATTAGCTTGTTAGACCATGGTATCAATGCTCTTTAACACCAATATCTCACGTAATCGGTGCTCTTCTTGGCGCTTTTTGATGTAGTACCTTGTAACACGAGTTATGAGTGATTACAAACGTGTATAAGGACATTTTTCTAGAAAGAGATGACAACACAAGATATCTTTTAGATGTGAAGCATCTTATGGCGAAGCTTAATCCGGTGGTAGTGGTGGTGGTGTGCCGCGTGGCCTCCCTTACTGCGCATGCGCAAACCCTTTAAAAAAATAAAAATAAAAAACCTCCTCCCCCCCTCTCTCTCCTCTAGGCATCCCTCCCCGCGGCAACCACACCCTCACTGCGCATGCGCCTCCCCTCCTCTCTCCCCTCCTACGCTCCCCCCTCTCTCCTCTAGGCATCCCTGCCCGCGGCGTCCACACTCCCACTGCGCATGCGCGTCCCCCCCCTCTCTCTCTCCTCTCCTATGCTCCCCCCCCTCTCTCCTCTAGGCATCCCTGCCCGCGGCGTCCACACTCCCACTGGGCATGCGCGTCACCCCCTCTCTCTCCTTTCCTACGTCCCCCCCCCCCTCTCTCGCCTCGTGACGCCGACGCAGGCAGCGTCTGCTAGCGATTTCTTGGTTGAAAAAACCAGACTGCTCGCGCTGCACAACCGTTCACTGGACCACCCCGTATATATGGCAGTGGATCTTGACCTGCAAGGTGGTGCCGGTGGGAGATTTCTCCTGTGCGTTGTTGAACAATAAAAATTCGCAGAGTGCGCGTTTACTAAAAGCGGTCTGCGGGTCTCTGTGTCCAGTCGGAGTCTTCTGTCACCCATTGCCCATTAGCAGCGATTGGCATGTTCCAGTAAAAAACACCGCTCCATCACTGCGTGCTTTGCGCCTCCCCACTTTTCTCTCCTGCGCAACGCTGCGATGAGCGCCAGCGTCAACGCCGCCGCCAGTGTAAGCGTTAGCGCCCGCTGCTTCACATCTACACATTGGTTCCCTTTAGCGGGAGAAGGTGTAATTTTTTCAAGAACTTCCCTGGAAGAGATCACGGGAAGAGGGGGGGGGGGGGGGGGGGGCTCGTTAATTCGCATTTCACGTGACTGGAAACAGTCTGAATGGATGGATGGATAAACTTTATTGGGTCCTTCGGAACGTGCTCTAGCAGTTTGCGGGCCTCTCCCACATCGGAACAGAAAGACCAAGACTCTCTGCTGCGTCGCGATCCCGGTTGGACTGCCCATAACTGTTGTTCGAGTCCGGAGCTGGTAATAGCAGCGTCCCATTTGGACGGCGTGATCACTTCACCGCAGCGCAACGCGGGGCACCGCCAGAGCATGTGTTCCAAGTTAGCTTTATCCGCGCATAAGGAACAGGCATTAGTTGGCTGTATTTCTGGATAAATGTTGTGCAATAGCGAGGAGTTAGGGTACGCCCCGACCTGAAGTAGCCTGAGTGTCAGAGCCTGAGGTATGGTTAATTTTCTGCACTGAATTAACCGAATTCAGAATTAACGAAAGCATAAAGAAAACGATAAACAAACGTCTATTACGTCAATATGCTTTCACTTTCCTAATGAATGCGCAAATACTGCACTTACTTTCCATAAGAGTAAAAGCCGCAATTTTCGCCACACGCGATTTTGTTCACAATGTGACCACGGCTCAAGGCCTTCCTGTCCTAACTAAAGCGAAGTGGGCTAACCCGAAATTAGAGGGTTTTCGCAAGTTGCGGAAATATGGTACGGAAATACGCTACCGTATGACGGTACCGGTCCTGCTTTTCCGGTCGTCGACCTTTTGCCGGTGAAGGCATCCCAACACCACAAAAACTTTTTCGGAAATTGCTGTGGGGTTATCACGCCTCAATGTTGCATGCCAGCCTACGCGCTGTTAACTAGACACCACTCGTTCGGGGGGATGCGCTGTCACTGCAACTGGGAGCGGCTTAAGCGCAACGAGGGGGGAAAGGAGGTGCTCTACCGTATGGCATGGTATGAAAAATCTTTATTTAGGTCCGTCGGGGCGCGAACTAGCACGTAGCGAGCCCCTCCCACGTTGGGACAGATAGGCCTAGCCTCTCCGCCACGTACAGTAGTGCCTTACCGTTCCTTGGAAACCATATTTCCGTAACTTGCTAAAACTCTCTATGAACCCGAAACGTCGTTACCGGCGTTAGCGTACGGTTCGCGATGATGATGCTGGCGATGTAGACTGCGGCGCCTCGTTTGGTTTGTCCGCGAACGCTGTTTTCACTTAGTTGCGGCGCACATTTGAGGGTCTTCGAGCTCGGCGCGCTCCGAGAATTGTCCGAATTCACCGGGTTGTGGCGAAGTATGACCGAATTAACGAGACTTCGAAGCCATTGAACATTGCATAGATTTGTCAGGACCATAGAACGCGTCCGAATTATCCGATTTTCCGAATTAACGGGTACAATCTCCTGTACACATTAGGGGCGTAGCCAGACATTTTCAGGGGCCGTGGGGAGGGGGGGTGGAGGGTTTCAACCACTCTTTCAACCACACGGGTGTGCGTTTGTATGTGAGCGTGCGCACTTGCACAGGCAAAATAAAAATCTCGGGAAACAATTTAACCCCCCCCCCCCCCCCCCAGGCTGCGCTCCTGGTATGTAAAATTAGAAAAATGCACTCTTGGGCGACCCGCCGTGGTAGCATAGCACTTTCGGTGTCACGCTGCTAAATTTGAGAGCGCGGGTTCGATTCCCAAGCGATCACTGTGATATTAATGAAAATAGAGCTGTGAAAGAAAAAATTATCTGTCTAAACAGAGTTCAAGTGGCCACGACGCCTAAATTTCAATCGTAATCTGTGTTATGTGCGCTAATCCTGGGGCGTTCACAAACATACTGGCGAAATTTTAGCGCGTTTGGTCGAGCACCTAATCTATAAGTTAATAATTTCATAAGCACGCGAGTTGCCTGAGAGTCGGGCAACACTGGCGCTCTCACACGTCTTGGCGTTACAGCTGCTTGCAGTGCAAGCGTCTGCATTCCGGCTAGCGGCATTGCTCCGTCCACAGATGCGAGCTTTCTTGAATGATATCAAGGCGATGGACTGGGCTAGATGGTGCATGTCGAATAGAATAAAAACCAGCGGGAAACACGAATTACAGAGAAGAACACGACTCATCTACCAAGCCATTGCAGGCACTGCGGAGGCGATCCTGTGCTTGACAACACGAGAATCTTTGGTCGGGGAAAGACAAAAACCCGAAGGGAAATTTTGGAAGCCTTCTACATTAGGAAAGAGGCAAACAATTGCGTCAGTGACACGTCAGTGCACCTGTCTGCTAAGGGGATGACCTTTCTAGACGCCGTGATAATTTGTTAAGATTTTGTATTATATGACGCATGGCAGCTTCACGCATGCGCATGGTGGTTGCCGGCAGGTCCAAGTTGGCGTTTCAGGCATGCTTTGATCAGTTGTAAGTACCATCCTGTCCCGTCCTGTTCTTCTTTGTATTTTAACACGAAAGTGTTTTATGCCGGGGTCCACCAATATTTGAATGACGCATTTCCGTCACGGAAATGACGTCGAAAAAATACTCGTCATCAGAAGACAAAGAAAAAAATTTCCATCAACGGGATTCGAACCTACGACCTCTTGGTCCACCACAAGCGATGCCGGGCACGCTATCCACAGCGCCACGGCCACATACCCTCCACGCTTTAAAAACACGCCTTTTATATCTACCACTGTCCTCTCACAGTGATCTTGCTAAAGTGAAGTAATGCATTATGACCGTGAAATGCACGATTAGTTCCTTCAAAGCGTTGTTTCTACGCGTCCATCCCATTCGGCAAGTTTCGAATAGTAAGCGTGCAATTTCGCCGACCGCATTAACACACTGCCAGGTGGCGACCCTACCCCTAGCGTCTTCCTCTCTCATAGCATCCGTCCACACCGAAAATAGCGCTGCGATGCGCGAGTGCTTTGCGAGGCTAGCGTGGCCGTAACTCTGCGCTCCTAGCTCGTCCCCGCGAAACATTGCAGCCTGCCCACGGGGAAGACACGACGCGCGTTGCGTTTCCCTCTGATCGGGCAGGGTTGTCCAATAACTCGAATATGCCGCGAGTAGGTGACCTCAGTCCAAGTTCGGCGTCCAATCAACGACGCTGTTCTGGCTGTCACACCGCTTTCTCCGATTCCGCTTCACCATACAGCAACCGCAAGCATCCATGACAACAAGGGTTTGTTTAATCATTGATCATGGACGCTAGTCGTCGGGATACAGATGTACCACCAAGCGTCAACGTGGATGCATCCACGTTAAACCGCGCTATGACTGTCAAACACCAATAGACATTGCGCAAACTCTCGTATATCAATGTACAGTAAACATTCAACTACTTCTGTAAGGACACGTTTCACTTTCGTGTTATACCGATTCCTATGACGGAGGGATCAACCATAATTTTTGTGTTTCCCGCTGGTTTTTACCTATTCGAGCTTTCCTCGGGTTAGCATCAAAATTTAGCACTTTGCCGCGGCAGAAACTTCAGTAAAATACAACGGCTCCACTCCATGCAGAACTTGACATCACTCAGGCCATGGCAACATGGCGGTCGCCAGCGTTGGGCGACGTTTGCAGCCAGCACCTTCCAGCGCTTGCTTCGCGCTCAAACCTTCTTTTACATTCCATTTTTTCATAGCGCAAAATGAACAATACACCATCCACTTCTATATTTCGCTGAAAACCGCGCATTGTTTGGTCGCCGCGTCATAGCACCCGAAATGCTTCCCTCAATATAGTGCGCCTTTAAGAAAGCTCAGTCAGAAAGCCTACTTCCTCGGCCACCTCGGTGACACGACGCAAAAATATGCGTCACCAACGCGTCTGGGTTGTCGCAGAAACGACAATCCCAGGGACGTGCTTCCGTTAGCGCGACACAAGTAATACGCAGAGGCCGCGTCCCAGCGCGGGCGATGGAAAAGCGTGTCAAATGCTCCTCGCTTCCAGTGGAAGAAAATAAAAGAAAAAGAATAACGAGAGAAGAGAACAACCACCAACATCGAATATCTTGCTTTTCTACTCACTTGAAGCTAGTACTGCAAAACAACGAGAGGTAGAAAGAGAACACGCTTCTCATGTTACTGTGCCGGCAGAAAAGTAAAACACGAAAACAAAAATGCGTCCCGTTGTGACAGTCCGTATGTGGTGTGACGCGACAAGTATACACAGCGAAAGGAGCCAGCGTGGGAGGCGTTATTTCTTGTTTCCCATCGCCACGCTGTCAGTGGCGCGCTCCTTAAACGTTCCCGGACGTGACTTCCAGACTTGTAGGGTTCTCGCGCTGTTGTTTTGTGGACCGTCGACATCGAGTGTTTCGGTATCTCCTAATTGAGACCCTTGTTTTAGACGCGCACAGACACACACACCTACAGACACACGCACGCACGGACACACTTAGTGATTAAGTGGTCAGCGCAGGAGGAAGCGCAATTTGTCTTTCCAGAAGCGGCACACGAACGGGTCTTCTACAACGACGGGACATGTGCAGAAATAACTCCCAAGACAACGGCTAGCCACATTCCCAACAGTCATGACAACCTTAAAAACTACGTTTGGATACTGGACAACCGTTCATTTTGGTTCCGCCTTTGACTTGTTTTTTTACCGGTGGTGTTCTTATTAGGAAGTCAAGTTCGGTTTTCCGACTGTTCTTTAATAATAATAATGATAATAATAATATTAACAATAATAATAATCATTATTATTATTATTATTATTATTATTATTATTATTATTATTATTATTATTATTATTATTATTATTATTATTATTATCAAGAGTTGCATGAACACCGAAACATTTGAACGTTCACTAAAACTATTGTTACCAACATTTTCTTTGTATTTTTCAGAGATCGATTTGTCTGCTTCTGTGAAAATTTTCATTCCCGTGTTTCATGCGCCTCAGCCATGAGCTCATGGTGCGGCACATTGGATTGGATGTGTGTGTGAGGAAAGGGAGGGGGCAGGAAAGAAGGCTTCGGACTGATATTTCAACACCACGTGTTCTTTAACGCAAAACTATTGCACGAAACACACAGGGCTTTTCAAGTTTCGTCCTTCCCGCTCCCCCCTTCGGGATGCGGCCACCTTAGCCTGGCACGGGATTCGATCCCTCGACCTTGTTCTCTTGTTCCTTAAAGACTATCGCACCAACACTGCCGCCAAGCCACCAACGCAACCACCTGCTTTTACAGCGAAAGCTGTTATGAGATCACAACAAGGGTCGTTTCTGCGCCGTAGTTGTCCGCCGCCGCCGCCGCCGGTGTCCGTAACCAATATCGCACGAAATAAGAAAAAAACTAAATAAATAAAAAAACACCTGTGACAGAACGGGATGCGAACCCGGGTCCTCTGCGTGGCAGCCCAGCACGCTACCACTGAGCTACGCCACTGCCTGAAACTGCGGTGCAAACTGACCCTAGGCAGGCTTCATATCGGGTAAGGAATCGCGTTAACGTGTGTTGTAAAGCGTTTTAGAGCAGTAAAGTAAGAACCAGGCGTCACACAATGCCAATTGCGTAACGAGTGGGTCGTTCAATGCTCCAACCCATTACAAAAGCCTGAGGCATAATTCTTCATCGTCGTCAGCCACAGTATCAACAAAGTGCACATAATTCGTTACAAGAGTGTAGCGGGCACCGCGCTTTTCTGAAGAATGACGAAGAATGGCATAGTAGACGCGTCCCCACTACACAAAAATTATGATGATTTATAGCGTAGTGGGTACCATGCAAGTGGGCTTGTAGTAGTTGCCCCAAGAGTGTTTAAAAAAGGCTAAAGGCCGCTCTCCCAGCTTTCGCTGTGGCTGTGCTGCGCCTTCTGGGCAGGCCTGGCGGTTTTTTTTCTTTACTCTACTTCAATTCAACCTCATGTCATCACTGCCGATGCCTTTAATCGAATTCTACTAATTGTTTCGTGAACGAGATTCACACATTGAATGGTTAACGATTGAGATTTTTAATCTCAAAAGCGGCACATAAGGTATAAAAAAAAGCCGTAATCGGAAAGCAAGCTCCGAATTGTGCCTGAACCCAAAGCGCAGTCATGCTAGCATTCATTATTCCGCACTCCGCTCGGATACGACCGTCACGGAGTGAAATCTCAGCCATTATTCTCGAGTTACCCGCAGGACTTGCTCAGCGTCTGCGGCTTCTTTTGGCGAGCCCAAGGTCGCGGGTGCGATTGTAGTTTGCACCGTTGGGCCCGCTATGGTGAGAACACAAATGCGAAAGTGTGCATTGTTTTCATGCTGAGCTGCACCTTCAAAAGCACCTTGCAGTTTAAACTAACCAGTAGGCCCAACTACGGCGTCCCACCTAACCCAAGCATTGGTTTCCGACGTTAAGCTCCTTGGCTCAGTTACCTTCAAGCGTTGTTTATAGTCTAGTATTGACAATTTTGAAACTGTTCCGTCTCCGTGAGTTGTCTATTGGATATTAAAATGAATGCGGCAAATGCAGTTAACAATAAGTGGCAAATGTAACAGCAGTGCGTTTCGCGACACAAAGTGGGTCCCCAGTTCTTTAAATTGCTGCTAGGAAGAAGGATTCTTACAAAACGACGCACGCTGAATGTCGATTCGATACGGTTCTTCACTAACAACCCGATCTTCAAAGAAATTGACTGATGACTGAATTAATAATGCTTGGGCAATCGTTGTTGCTATTGACAATTCACTCCCCAAGCGTTGATCACTGTCGCGAACATTGTTCCGTAAATAAGTAATACATTGTCTCGAATAACACCCCCCAAACCAAATCAATCAGTATTTTCGTTCAGTCATAGCAGTAACACACGATGTAATGATTGAGCTCCTTAATCAATTTGGTTTAAGTAGTGCCCACAAAACTCACAGGGTTTCTTGTGCATTCGCCGAACACGCCTCGAAAGCGAAATTCATCTTTTCCCTACTCATTCGAACTTACTGATTCCCCAGGACCCGTAAGCATCCTGTACCTAGCGTGGTTTTGCATTGCCTCGGAGATGAGAGGCATTGCAAGCTTCCTGCGCCAGACATGCCTCCGAGATTGGCCCACCTATGAGCAAGCGATGATGCATTGTGATGACGTGAGGTATGTGAAGTCATGACGTCATGATAATTTTAAGCCTAACTCGAGTACCCGCTGACGCCGGTGATCACTTCTCGTATTCGTTGAGACATCAAAGGCTTTCGCCAAAATAAAGTCTGAGTTATATGGTTGCTGTGTTTTGCCATTAGGCAACACTAAACAACCACTTTGCCTTTTTTTTATATATATACGAGGGGGCAAAGAATGGGGAAAGAGCAGGAGGCGTAGCAGAGAGGACGGCTGGGATGTCAAATTGAAGGGTTCTACCATTCGTGATTGTGTTTCCGTTACGCGGGAAAGGAAGTCAATCGGCTGTTACATTCATTCCAAGGGTGAACACCTGGGCGTGTTGGTATTGCATGATCCGAGGTAAAAGGAGTGACGAAGACGACAGACGAAAAGAGAGAGAGAGACACACATGCAGGGCGCCCTCTGTGTGTGTCTCTCTTTTCGTCCGTCGTATTCGTTGCGCCTTTTAACTCAAGTCATTCTAAATCACAGCTTAACTTAGTGCTATCACCTTTAGAGGTCCTGGCAACTTTAGCATTCCGCGTTGAAAAAGAACTAAGCAGGCAAACAATAAAGAAAAAACACACCACACGTCTCCCCTGAACTGCATTCCTCGAGGTGGCGAGAAATCCCCGTCCTACCGATATCACGCATTCTTTGTAAAACCCTACCAGCCGTTCTCGAAACAATTCCAGGAACGCACCGCAGACAAATCAACCGACGTAATAAATTGATGACAAACCCGGCGATAAACCACCAAAAGTCAACGCTCCATTCTCCACAACTCCCCCCCGGAAGCTTCAGGCTGTCCCCGCTTGTGGTAGACCTGTCAGAAGAAGAAGCGGCCAATTCTATCCGCAGTCTTAATACCACACAAACGCGAACCTCCCGTGTTTCTCTTGCCCTAATAGCGCTTTTTTCGAGTGTCTTCGTCGCCCCGATATTAAATCCCACTACCGCCTTCCGCAGCCTACAGTGTTAAAGCTGTAAAACAGCAAATGAAGAAGAGCAACAACCGAGAGTTTTGTACAAAATTGCTTCTGTTCCTTCTGTCTACAGTATCAAGCGGCAGCCAGAATTTCCGAGTCGAGACAGTCCACGCTGCACCGCCAGTTTCCAGCTCTAAAGCAAACAATAGGAAAAAGTCTGTCGCAGTCTCGAAAAGGAACGAAGATGGGACAAAGAAAGAAAGTCCGGGTTTGTGACAACGGGCGAAGCATTACACTCGAATGAGCGAGAGCTCTGGCGTCAGTAAAAAAAAAAAAGAATTCGAGGGAAAGAAAGAAACAAACAAACACAGGGAGTGCGCCAGTGATTAACAGGGCGTGTGTAGGAAAGGACTATAAAACGAGTACAAAACGTTAGGAAACTACTACAAAGTGCGCTTCAAGGAACACACGCACACACACACATACACACATGCACCCAGCCAATGAAAGAGGAAACGGCAACACAAAAGGGATGGGGAACAGGAGGAGAAAGAGAGAGAAGGGAGGAACCGGGGGGGCGGGGGGGGGGGCACGGGACAGGCTTCGCGCAGTGCGCGACAAAGACCGGAAATGACACCAGAAAACTACGACAGCGAAGAGAGCCCGGGTAGATGCAGCTTTTATTCTCTTTCTTTCTTTTTTTTTTTTCCGAGCTTGGCATTCCCATTCTTCTAGAGACGAACAGAGAATAGAGCAGTTCAATCTGGCATGGAGCGAGGATGTGTGCCGGGCATGAAAGAAAGAAAGAAAGAAAGAAAGAAAGAAAGAAAGAAAGAAAGAAAGAAAGAAAGAAAGAAAGAAAGAAAGAAAGAAAGAAAGAAAGAAAGAAAGAAAGAAAGAAAGAAAGAAAGAAAGAAAGAAAGAAAGAAAGAAAGAAAGAAAGAAAGAAAGAAAGAAAGAAAGAAAGAAAGAAAGAAAGAAAGAAAGAAAGAAAGAAAGAAAGAAAGAAAGAAAGAAAGAAAGAAAGACATCGACAAGGATCTGGAAGGTCTTAGTTTAATGACAGTAATAAATAAATCAGAAGTGCATAGGGCGGCTAAGCAGCTTGAAGCAATGAAATGACGTAAGGATTTGCGAGAGAGAGAGAGCGAGGGGAAGAAAGCGTAGAAAGACGTTCGCTACAAATCAACGCTTACATCAAAGACGGCGATTGTTAGCGCCGCTCTTCTGTGCATTACGCAAAAGTCATGCGGAGAAGATTGATTCTTTAGTGAAAAAAAAAGTGCGAAAGATGGGAGGGTTTATGGTGAGGAAGGGAACGGGGAAAATCGGGGAGGCTAGCCTGTATTTGCACTGGAAAGAGCTAAGAAAGTTGTTGGATTCAAGAATGTGAAATTTTCTTTCCTTTTTTTTCCCCCCTCAATGCGCGCGTTTCATCTGAGAGTTCCGCGCTTTTGTTGCGTTTCTCCTTTAGCGCGCGCGCAGCCCAGTGAAGCACGCTTTACAGGCCCAAAAATAAAACTGCTGAAGTGGGCGGTGGGAGACTGGAACGGAAGACCTAGACAAGCAGAACCGAGCTCTTTTTAGACAGCAACGGAACCGGAGGCTTCCTACCGTGACGATTCAGCCGGGGCTCACTGTACCCCACTTCCACCTCGCCCACCCTCACCCTCGACGCCTTTCCAGGCACGGGGATCACGCACGCGCGCGCGTTACCTTCTTAACGCCCGCGCCGCGCTCGCTGCCACTTCGTTAACGTCACTGTTAGCGCTCCGCCAAACTCTTCCCTCGCGAAGGAATCATCGCTTCGCGATGCGCATCTGGTGCCGGGGTTTACCCCCTCCGCCTCCCGGACGCCTTATAACCAGCTCCCATCGATCGGTTCCCGTCCTGCATCCGCGAGCGCGGTTGGGACCCCGGGTTCCGCGCCCGGCTCCGAGTCTTTCCGCACAAAGCGCCTTCAAACCCCAGTGGCAATTCGCGCTCCGTTGCGCACTCATTCATTTGCTTCGAGCCTGCCTCCCGCGTGCGGCTGCAGTTCCGGTTTTGAGGAAGGGAGCAGGAGTTTCAAATTCGCTGAAAGGGATCGACGCCGAGTTGCTTCGTCCAGCTAATTGCCTGCCGCTTCACCCATTTCAGTCCCCCCCCTCCCCCTTTCCATTACATCGCTTTCTCGTTGGGCGCAGGGGGGAACGCGTTATTATGGCGCGCCCTTCGTGGAACCTGGTTGGTTGCTCGCGAATTGACCGACGCATTCGGTGCGGGCCAGCTTGGTAAAACCGGTAAGCGAGCGGTGGCGTTACGCCGGATCGTGGAGTTGTGTTTCCCCCCTCCTGTATTATTCATTATACGTAACTCGAATTTTTCTCGGGGGAGGAGGGGGGGGAGGAGGGGATTAAATAGAGCGCGATTAAAGGGAATTCGAGTTGCGCCGACGCGCGATGCTTGAGCGGGCCGCGTTCCCGAAAGGTGTGCTCCAGTGGCGCGAGTTAAATTGCGCGAACGAGGAGTGGTGCCATTTTTCGAGGTGAGCTGTTGACGTCAAGCAGAGGCGCAAGCCTCTTTTAGACGATGCTGCAAAATTTCCTTTTTCTTTTTTTGGATTCGAACTTGTAAGCGTGGCCCGTTCGCTTGTCTTCTGAGCCCTTCTTGTATATACGTCAGTGCGAACTACTAAGATGATTGAAATAGCCCAGTGGTTCTCAGCCATGGATGTTTCGGAGACACCTTGTGAATTGGTAGAAGTGTGAAAGAAAAGGCGGAGGGGGGGGGGGGGGGGGCATAAATTAAGAAGTTATGCAGCGCGAAATAGGTTCCTTTTATTTCTCCCTGGCAAAGAATTGTCAAACTAAAGCGCCACTCCAATTAGCTAGGTCTCAACAACTTGTTATAAGTTTTGCGGTTTACGGCGAAATTCAATCTCTTTCCAGCTACGATTGCTCTGCAAATATGCAAGCATAAAAAAAGTATTCTCGCATGCATATGTCCCAGAGAAATAAATAGCCCTTTCTGCACCCATCAGAGAATAAGTCGTAGAAAACTGCAACAAAAGCTTTATAGCCATGTCATGAAAGCACGGTAATCATAAATCAGCTCTGCCGCAATGCGGGACAGTGACGCGGACAAGGACACAAAAAATGGAAGGGACCGCTGTCGCATGGCGGAGCATACCCATCCAAAGAACGCGTTTTTTTTTCATTGCGATAGCAATTATATGGACACTCTCGGTGGGTTTTTGCCGTCGCCGTCATGTCCCGCATATAGTCCAAATTGATAAAATTCACCCCGCCCCCCACCGCGCATCGTACGTTCTACCCGTGGGTATTAACGCGCGAGCGGGGGCGACGAACGCGGCTGAAGCAGAGATCAAACGAGCCGACCCATCTCCTTCGCTCGGAGGCCGCATGCGATAACATTACGCCGATCGGGAGGCCTGCCTTCGAAGCAGCGAGGAAAGGCCGCGCCCGTCTTAAACAAGCATAAAAAGACGCGAGCGGGGGGCGGGGAGGGGTCGCTCGAGCAGCAACTGTGAACGTTAAATTTAAGGGCATGGGCGCCATCGCTGGTGCGCGTGCTATCTCGCTCTCTCGGCAGCCATCAGCCGGCGGCTCGTGTGCCCTCCTGCGTCCTGCGCTCTCAACGCGAAGAGGCTGTGCGAGAAGTGTCCCTGGAGCGGCCGTATTTCCTTACACCAGCGTTTTTTAGAGCTGCGTGAGATAGGATCCAAGAGAGTTAGCTGCCAGCCTCACTTCATATAACTTTACAATTTGTTGCTATCACATTCGTTGCCTTCGCGCTTGCGATGAAACTGTGACTTTTTTTTTCGAGGGTGGGTTTCCGGGACCCCGAAAATTGGTTTGTCGGACCCCCATTCAATAGCCACTGAAACAGCCAATGAATGGATAAAGGTTTCGTGTCTATTTTTCTTTCTGTGAGGTACGCCTCGATATAAAGGAGACAAAAAAAAACTGCTGCGCTGACGTCTCATAGTGATGCGAAATGTCTGTTCTCAACAAATTAATTTGAGCGGTGGATGACATTAATTGTGCTGCACTTGATGGTACTGCAGTCTAAATACTGGGACAACGGAACGGCGCACCCGACAGGCCTGTGCGTTTCTGTGGTCCTTGTCTGTAACCTGCGCTACCATCAAGTACAGTGCGATTTCAACAACCACATCGCGCCACTCTTACCGACTTAATTGTGTTCATTTTCTCGGAAACACATTCCTCAATCAAGGGGCCAAAGTTCAGTGCACACGCTCGGCAGGTGTTTGTGACGCGGGCGAATAAAAATTACTGCTTAAATAGACCGTGTCGAAAGTACAGACTTCTAGCTCGCTTTACGTTAGCCTGCAAATGCTGGTTACGGACGTGACACCGAACTGCTCTTCATGCATTGTTTCGAAGGCAGCAGGCATTGGACGCATACATGTCAGAATAGAAAGCCACAGATTTAGGTAGATTTTGGCGGGCAGTATGTGAGGGTTCGTATCAGTTATTGGGGATTTTTTTTTCTTACTTGACACAGGAAACGTTATAACTGTTCCTGCTAATGTGTACACAATAAGTGGCACAAATACACAGTAATCTGCAGATGAGCACCTGCTCTCCGTCGTGTTTTATGAATAAATGCTGGGTGTAACGCCATGTGACAGCCTTGTGGATGATGGACAACAAAAGGGGGTAACCAAACGTTCTAGGTAAGACTGGGAGAATGGCATCGAGTTCAGAGGATCATGTAAAGCGGATCGCGGATAATCGGTGGTCTTCTAAATGTTACAGAATTGGTGCCTATAGGGAAGCGCACCGTAGTCGAGTATGGGTGACATTTACCGTATTTACACTAACGTACGTCGACCAGTTTTATCTAAATTTGAAATGCAAAGCTGGCTGCTCTAATTACAATCGAAACAAATTAGAAATCAGGACTCTGAAGCATGTTTACGACATTAAAATTACGTTCCACCTCTGCCTTTAACGCATACCAGTATTTTCTCGTGTATAACCCGCACCCTCCGCAAAGGATTCACAGAAAAAAATTGGGGGCCCTTAAGCTTCACCTTTAAGAGTTGAACGGGATAGTGATATCATGCCCTAGTGCGTACGTCAACCACTGAGTGCATACTTGCTATGCACCCACTACGTGGTGTTAAGGGAATACGCGCAGTAACGTGTGTGCCTTTTGTAATGGGTGGCCGGCTTTAAACCACGAAGTCGTTATGACAGTCCCATGTTCTGACGTCCGATGGCAATGTACGCTTGTACCACGCAATATTACTGCGATATTACATGTTATATTGCGACGCCTATATACAGAACGCGTGTGTTTTTGAAGCATGGAAGTTATTTTCACTGCATTTCCAAAAGGAAGTTATTTTCACTGTATTTCAGAGCAGAGGTGTGGCTGTGTGGTAGAACAGCTGCTTGCCACGCAGATGGCCTGGGCTCGATCCTCACTCGGACCCGGAAATATTTATTGTTTAATTTATTTGCATCTTTCTCGATTTTTCGGTCACGGACAAGATGATTTTTCGCTAACAACCAACGACGCCGGAATTTTTTGCGAAACGAGCTCTTTAACGCTATCGCGTGAAAAATTTTCTAAAAATAATCTCCGCGTATTGCCACCAAACTGGCTTTATTGCATGTCTTTAGAATACCGTCATGAAGCCACCTTTGCAGACCGAAATTCCAGTTAGCCTTTCTTCAGCGCCTTTACGAAATGCACTCGCGCTTGCTTGCTTTCTTTCTTTCTTTCTTTCTTTCTTTCTTTCTTTCTTTCTTTCTTTCTTTCTTTCTTTCTTTCTTTCTTTCTTTCTTTCTTTCTTTCTTTCTTTCTTTCTTTCTTTCTTTCTTTCTTTCTTTCTTTCTTTCTTTCTTTCTTTCTTTCTTTCTTTCTTTCTTTCTTTCTTTCTTTCTTTCTTTCTTTCTTTCTTTCTTTCTTTCTTTCTTTCTTTCTTTCTTTCTTTCTTTCTTTCTTTCTTTCTTTCTTTCTTTCTTTCTTTCTTTCTTTCTTTCTTTCTTTCTTTCTTTCTTTCTTTCTTTCTTTCTTTCTTTCTTTCTTTCTTTCTTTCTTTCTTTCTTTCTTTTTCTTTCTTTCTTTTTCTTTCCTTCTTTCTTTCCTTCTTTCTTTCCTTTATTTGTTTCTTTATTTCTTAAGTGATTCCTTCCTCCTTGCCGGGAATGGGACATTTATTCACGTGCTTAGCAGCCCTACAGTTTAGTTGTTAAAGGCAACAAGGGCGGTCACGCGTTCATACCCAGGCAACAACAAAACGCGGCCGCGTGAAATAATAAGTTACCTCGAGAAAGTATCAGACGGCCGTATTCTAAACAACTAACCACCGACAAGCGCGCGATTGAGCCAGCATCAATTATTAAAAAAAAAACGAAAAAAAAAAACGACGCATACAAACACGGGAGTGATCGGTGCACCTTCTAGGGCCGCACATACGTACGCGCGCAGGTGTTCGCTTTTTAAGGCGAAAGCCTTTAATGTCTCGTGCTCACGTCCGTCCGGTGTCCGTCCGTCCGGTGTCCGTCCGTCTGTCTGTCCGTCCGTCCATCCGTCCGTCCATCCGTCCGTCCATCCGTCCGTCCGTCCGGATGTCCGTCCGGATGTCCGTCCGTCCGTCCGGATGTCCGTCTGCCCGTCCGGATGTCCGTCCGTCCGTCCATCCGGATGTCCGTCTGTCCGTCCGTCCGTCCGTCCGTCCGTCCGTCCGGATCTCCGTCTGTCCGTCCGTCCATCCGGATGTCCGTCCGTCCGTCGGTCTTTCCGTCCGTCTTTCCGTCAGTGGAATGGCCACACGCTTTCGCCGAACACACTTTGGAATGTACAAAGTGTCCTTCAATTTTTTTTCAAGTACGACGCCGCCCCTAAAATGTGTGACTTCTAACAAGCTTCGTTCGAAAAAAAAAAATGCACAGGCTCCCTTGTGCATTCACCGAAGACGACTCGAAGGCGAATACCATCTTCTTTTTTCTTCTCAGTCGATGTAGCGGTCCTGCCCCGTGACGCATAGAGACTCCTAAAATTAACTAGAGGGGACTCTGGCGCTGCGATCGCTCAGCCACCATGGGAATGATGGGTAGTACACAAATTTGCCTAGTCTTCGTGCTTGCGGCTTCGAACGCACTTGTGGCTTTGTTTATTGCTGCGCTTTGGTTCTGTTTCGGATAAAAGAATGGGCCGTTGTGAACTTCGCGAGCCGATTTTGAATCGGTGAGCCTAATAAGGTCAAGGTGGTGAAGCGTAACTGCCAAACCTTTGCTGAACTTCGTCTTGCGGACAAAGTGTTTCCAGGCCGCACGGAGCCAAACGGAGCCGAAAGAACGAAGACAAGGCAAGACTAGGCAAATTAGTGTACTACCCATGATTCCCATGCTGGCCTGAAGCGCCGTGCGTTGCAGCTCCCATAGACACTAGCGCCAGAGTTCCCTCTAGTGTATTTATAGGAAACTCTATGCCTGCGCCATATTCAAATCTTTGCGCACCTAACGTTGTTTTGAGCTGCCTCCGAGATCGGTGGCGCCTCACCCGGTTTCTATTGCCTCAATGTTCGGACCACCTTTGACCAAGCTACGACATCACGTGATTATGTAGTCACGTGGCGTCACGTGATGTGACACCACACAGACGTCGTAATGACATCGTGATGACTTCATATGGTGACGTAATCGCGTGATGATGATTTTTTGCATCACTGGTGTTGACCCCGCCAACGCGGGACGTCGGTCTATTTTCGCGATTGATAAGGTATCTAAGGCTTCTGCCGTTAAATTTACACACACACACACACACACACACATATATATATATATATATATATATATATATATATATATATACGCAGATTATGAAGAGTCTGGCGTCACAAATAAACAGTTTTTTAGAAGTATATATATATATATATATATATATATATATATATATATATATATATATATATATGCCAGGAAGAACTTCCAATGGTTCCGGTGTGAAATGTAGTCGAATAGTCGAAAAAGAGGACGACAAACGTACGAAACGCAAATTTTACTAACGTTTCGGCAGGAAGGACATGCCTGCGTCAGAGTGTGTGTGTATATATATATATATATATATATATATATATATATATATATATATATATATATATATATATATATATATATGTCAAAGAGACGCCAGGAGAAAGAAAAGCCTTGGGTCAATATAGAAGCCGCAAGCATCTGGTGGGAGGGGAATGACGGCTTTCGGCGGCGAGGAGGGACCAATAAAAGTGTTCCGGCCGGCAAAGGAAAGGCCCGTGCAGGAAGTGGCCCTTCCGCGCACACTTCTCGTACATAATGCGGCCGGGCAATATCGCCGGGCAATAAATTCTTCCCCGCACGAAGGGTTCACCGGCCCGAGCGGTTCATCTGGGCTAAGTGAGCGGTCTCGGCCATTGTCCGTCAACGATGAACGGGTCAGTTTATACAGAGTGAAAGGAAGTGTGGAGGGGGGGTGGGTGGGGGGCAGTGTGTTTGTGTACGCGTGTACTTGTGAGGTGGAGGAAAGGCGTGGTACCGGTGTTATCCGGGATCAACAACGACGCGCGTACACGCGGCTAGTGCATTGTTCACCGATTCCTGGACAAATACGCGACGACAAAGAAACGCATCAGCGAGAAAGAAGAGTGTTGAAGGACCCGTGCAGCTGTTATAGGCTTTACGATAGCTGACGCTGCTACCTGCCTTGGTGGTCTAGTGGTACCACCGGCTATTGGTAAACTACCATTCATGAATTGAATTGAGAATGATTTGAGAATGCTTGCCGAATGTGCTCCACCCCATTCTTATTCGTCTAGTTATTTGAGCCCGGGGGTTCGGCTGCACAGTCACTACCTGTCCCACGTCTATACAACTTTCAGTGCCTTGCTACCTATCACAAAGCGCTGCTCTCTTCCGACACTGTTGCACATTGCTTTAGTTTCATGCATATTCATTTTCATGCGTACCCGCCACTTGGTCCAGTGGTTATGGTGCTCGACTGCTGACACCAATGTCACAGGGGCCGAATCCCTGCTGCGGCGGCCGGATTTCCGGTGGAGGCGAAAATACTAAATGCCCATGTACCTCATTTTAGGTTGCACGTTAAAGAACCCCAGATGTTCTAAATTTCCGGAGACCTCCACTACAGCGTCCCTTCTAATCATATGGTGGTTTCGGGTGGTGGAACCCGAGATATTATTAATATTGGAAACCGATGCTGCCATGTCTTGATCGCGCAACTTCACCCGAGCGGTCCAACTCATCAACTTTCACTGTTTCGGAACATAGACGTCGTGACGTCATGACACGTCGCGACGCTGCGCACCGGCGTTCGCTTCTACAGCGTTCCGCCATCAGCGAACGTCTGTACGCAGTGTCGCGCCATTCAATAGATTTTGTACCACCTTCCTCTGTTATTAAATGGGCTGTCATGAAAAACAGCAAAAAGTACAGCACTAAAGAAGCGGGAAAAGGGACGCTTCAATAGGAGAACGCGATAGCGTAATCGGGCCCCGTGGGCATCGCCTTCTCAATCGCTAGCCTCGCTTTTTTTCTCGGTGCATGCCTCAACCATGCCGCAAAGACTTATGCCTTCTTCTTTCATTTTTCTACGCCATCGTCTTGCAGGGACGCATCTTCCTGCCCTCTTGTCATAAACCTCCATGCATCACTTTCAGCGTGCTCACTGGTATGAAAAGAGAGAGCGCTTGAAGCGTGCGAGAAATACCCGTAACTCTACTCTTGACATATTCTAAATGAATTTGCTGCATGTGATTCGTGAAGTGCCATGCGCTAATAGCAAGGCTATTCCATTATAACTCAAAAAAATTACACCATCTCCCGCTAAAGGGAACCATGTGTAGATGTGAAGCAGCGGGCGCTAACGCTTACACTGGCGGCGGCGTTGACGCTGGCGCTATCGCAGCGTTGCGCAGGAGAGAAAAACTGAGGAGGCGCAAAGCACGCAGTGATGGAGCGGTGTTTCCTACTGGAACATGCCAATCGCTGCTAATGGGCAATGAGAGACAGAAGATTCCGACTGTACACAGAGACCCGCAGTGCGCTTTTAGTTAACGCGCACGCTGCGAATTTTTATTGTTCAACAACGCACAGGAGAAATCACCCACCGGCACCACCTTGGAGGTCAAGATCCATTGCCATATATACGCGATGGACAGTGAACGGTTGTGCAGCGCGAGCAGTCGGTTTTTTCAACCAAGAAACTCGCTAGCAGACGCTGCCTGCGTCGGCGTCACGAGGCGAGAGAGGGGGGGAGCGTAGGAGAGGAGAGAGAGAGAGAGGGGGGGGACGCGCATGCGCAGTGGGAGCCCAGGCAGGGATTCCTAGAGGAGAGAAGGGGGAGCATAGGAGGGGAGAGAGGAGGGGGAGGCGCATGCGCAGTGAGGGTGTGGTTGCCGCGGGGAGGGATGCCTAGAGGAGAGAGAGGGGGAGGAGAGGTTTTTTTTATTTTTATTTTTTTAAAGGGTTTGCGCATGCGCAGTAAGGGAGGCCACGCCGCACACCACCACCGGATTAAGCTTCGCCATAAGATGCTTCACATCTAAAAAAGTGTTGCAGGGCCCCTTTAACAACAATAATTTTGCACTTAGCCTAGAAAGCTCATCATCAGAGCAGAAACCCACGTTTCAGCATTGCGTGGAGTCCACAGGCCACAGACATCTTATACAGCGTAGAGTAGCAATTGGCTCAACGCGGTTGGCGAACCTTTACCAAGCGTTTAGTTTCCATCTGGCAGGAGCGCGCCGCTGAATGCATCCCGTCAAGACTGTTGTGTAGTGTCGCGTTGTGAGATTCCTATAGAAAAACATACAGACAACATAGTTTTTTTTTTTTTCGCTGTACTAGAATAACGGTTCTGTGCCGCGTTCGCGCTCCAGACAGCTTGCTATATGAACACAAGGCGGTAAGGTTTCTTTATGTATATAACATACAGGCACTTTCCGGTGACACTGATGCCTTCTAGAGGCACGGCTGTGAAGACTACTCAAATGCTACGGGTAGCCAAGTGCAAGTTTCATTGTAGCATTTTCCTAAAGTTTACGTTGTCCGGTTGCTGCGTCAGGATGCTGGCTACACGGCAGCTCTTCCAGATTGGAAAGGATACTCTTTCACAATCTTATCACTACTGGATTGCGCGAATGCAACACAAGACGCAGAACATAGACTGACACGCTGGTGTTAAATGCAGTACATATATGTATAAACACAATACCACAGGTACAAACATTTTAAAATACATTTCCTGTAAATCGTTCGCTTTTTTGTCCTAAACACGTGATGTTCAGTTTGATCTTCAAGACTTCTACATATTAAGGCACCAATATGTTGCCTTTGGTGAAGTTGGCCGTTATTAACTATGGCTATATTAATGTGATTATAACGCTTATTGGGCTTTTACAGTAACTTCCCACCTAACGCGACAACGCAAATGGCACTTCAAAAAAAAACAGGGGGGTGGGGGGGTGTTGTCATTTGCCTTTTCTTTGCTACACATTTGACTGTCAGATGTATAAGTCTCGTTAGAGAGTTAGATAGACTCCTCTAAGGAGAGTCGTGGGACGCGCAACTTTGCCAAGGAGAGTTGGCACGTCTTTTTAAAGAGAGTCATACATCCCATGACTCTCCTAAACAGATTCTGTGACTCTCTAAAGAAACTTATACATCTGAGAATCACATGTGTAGCAAAGAAGAGGCAAACGACACCCCCCTTTTTTTGCTCTTTCTTTAAAACTGCTGGGTGTTTCACTTGCGAAAACCACGACATGATTGTGGAAGCTCGCCGTAGAGGGGGGCTGCGGATTAATCTTGACCACCTGGGTTTCATTGACGTCCACCTTCATCAATGCACACGATTTTGTATCGATTTGTTTTGCATAGCGCCCCATCGAGATGTGGCCGCCGCAACCGGGAATGTAACCCGCGATAACATCCCTATTAAATTGCTCATCGTTGTAATGCAGTTGTGTTAGTTATTCTCCCATGTTTTTGTAGCTCGTACGTGAACACATAGGTAACGGTTGCTATCTTTTTGACAGTCGCATTAGCAACGATTGCTAGCTTCGTTTTTCCTTTGAACTTGGTAGGGTTACTGTAGATACGTAAAATACCCGAAATTCTTACACCAATGAGCGGTTCCTGGCTTCAAGCTAGCAACTACGATCTTTTTCGAAGAGAATGTGGTCCGGTAAAAGGACTCTTTGGTGGTCGTCATCTTGTTTGTGTTGGAATTCACGGTTGTGGCACCAAGAGCAACGGGTCAGGGGGGGGGGGGGAAGGTTCGTCGCAGCGCCCACCCTTCCTATTAAGTCAATGTATGGGGCTGACTTTGCGCCCCCCCTCCCCCATAGGTGACTAGCGGGGGCGGCCGCCCCCCCCCCCCTGCCCCCCTCGTGCGCACGCCTATGCCGGCAACTGCCTACAGTCGGTAGCCCAGTATGTCTATTAGCCATTGAATGGTGCTTTATTTAGGCTATAGGCTTATGAGAAGTGTGACGTGGTATAAATCCGGCGTGTAGTGCAAAAAAAAAAAATTACGACGGCTCCGCACTAGTGTTGTCAAGTCTTAAGGAACACCGAAGAAAGGTGGCCCTCCTTCTTTCTCGTTATGATTAATTTTCCTTTTTAACGCGATGCCGTTGAAGAGCTCGTTTCGAACTAATGTCGGTGTCGGCGTGGGCGTCATTGTCGGTGTCGTTTGTTGTGAGCGAAGAGTCAGCTTTGCCCGTGAACGAAAAAATTTAGAAAGAAAAGAAACAATGAATATAAAATAAATATAAAAAAAACATCGGTTCGAGTGACAATCGAACCCAGGCCTTCTGCGTGGCAAACAGGTGTTCTACCACATATACACGGCATTGCTTGAAACTGCTTGCAAAAAAAAAAAAAGAACACTATATGAATGTCATGTAGTGCGAGGAGTGTCCATAAAGCATGTAATATTGCGTGGCCGAAGCGTAGAATCGCGTCAGGCGTCCAAACATGCGGATTACGCAACGAGAGGGTATTTTAAAGGCCCACCCAACCCAAAGCGCTAGTCTCGTCTCTCAGGACTACTAATAAAGTTTGCCCAACCAACCAACCAACCAATCAGCCAACCAACCAACTGTCCTGTCATATGTGTGCCAGTAAGTTTTCTCGTTCTTTTCACGCTGTAAAATAATGAATGAATACCATCTTGCACAGTTCCCTGGACAATCAACCAACAAAGCGCTCTCATATATTTAATCACCATCATCCGCAAAACGCATCAACAAAGTGAGCAGCTGAGTAGGTTCGCGTGTTGCCTTACGCACACGTAGTGGCCCCTTCGCTGATTCGCAAAAGTAAGAATTATGACGTAGTTGGCCCTTAACAACTGTACTTGCGGTAGGCATTCTAGGATAGTTTGCAATAGCCAATAATATGCGCATAGACGTTCGTCTCCTTGCGGCACGTTTGAGGCATACAGCGAGTACCGAAGCTACGCTAGCATTTGAACCCGCCACGATTGTCTAGTGCAGGGGTCTCAAACACGCGGCCCTGCGGGCCGCATGCGGCCCGCGAGGCTCTCGGGTGCGGCCCGCGGCCCGCACATGACTTTGCCCCCCCGTTGTATTTATTTTCTTATGTTCGTGAGCTACATAGGCATGACTGATATGGTCTTCGTGAGGCATCCCATGTGTCCACCTTGTTTTTAAGCGTAACCGTGAAAGAAAAATTATATTTCTTAATCGGAACACAGATTTGAGTCAATGTTGGAGAACGGTATGTCGACATAATTTTGGAATCGTGGCATCAAATCTGCAGAAATGACTTGCATATGAGATATGGGATAGCTTGCTTTCAAATGGCAACGTTTGCTGGCAGACTGGGGGGGGAGATGAGGGAGGGGGGCAGTGCGTCTAAATTAACACCTTCCCGTCATATCAGCCCGCAGCGAAACGCAAACACACTGTCCCACTAGCAGCACGCGGTGACAAACCAATTTCTTCGTGGGCTTGCAAGGACATCTCCAGGTATCGCATGGCCAGTTCCTAATTTTGGAATCGTGGCATCAAATCTGCAGAAATGACTTGCATATGAGATATGGGATAGCTTGCTTTCAAATGGCAACGTTTGCTGGCAGACTGTTCAACGCCCCCCCCCCCCCCCCCCCCGCTTTTACCTTTTTCGCTGTACGGCCCTTGCGGAACTAAATTGCGTGACTGCGGCCCGCTGGCTGAAGTGAGTTTGAGACCCCTGGTCTAGTGGTTATAATAATAATATCTTGGGATTAACGTCCCAAAACCACGATATGATTATGAGAGACGCCGTAGTGGAGGGCTCCGGAAATTTCGACCGCCTGGGGCTCTTTAACGTGCACCTAAATCTAAGTACACGGGCCTCGAGCATTCCCGCCTCCATCGAAAATGCAGCCGCCGCGGGCGCGATTCGATCCCGCGACCTTCGAGTCAGCAGTCGAGCGCCATAACCACTAGACCACCGTGGCGGGGCTCTAGTGGTTATGGCGCTCGACTGCTGACCCGCAAGTAGCGGGATTGAATCCCGTCCGCGGCTGCCGCATTTTCGATGGAGGCGGGAATGCGTGAGGCCCCTGTACTTAGATTTAGGTGCACGTTAAAGAACCCCAGGCGGTCGAAATTTGCGGATCCTTCCGCTGCGGTGTTTCTCGTAATGATATCGTGGTTTCGGGGCGTTAAACTCCATCAATTATTATTAGACTAGCAATTGGCAAGGCGATTCGCGCGGGGTTCGATTAAGCTATCGTGTTCAACTCGACAGCGAAACTCAAGCGTCCGTTTTCACTGTTTATGTAGATGTAGATGTAGATCCTGCGCTTCTGGCTCACACCCACACTGGGGGATTGGCCAAGAATCGGGTAGCTTAAAAAAAAAGAGATAATGAAAAAACTAGCAAGGAGAGTAGTTTATCGTTTCGGGTAAAAATAAGATTTTTTTTTTATTATTTCTGTTAAAATACCAGTAAGTTCGGTCGACTTGACTCTTATCGAATAGGAAATAAATGAATAATACAGAAAAAAATTTCCTGGAGTCTAGTTTATTTCCATTTCTTTCTTTCTCTTTCTCGCTCTTCCTATTTTTTCTTTCTCTTCCTTCTCTTTCTGTTTTGCTGTCTTTTCTATATCTTTCTTTCTGTGTCTATTTCTTTGTCTGTCTATATTTGACTGTCCTTGCTCCCGTCCTATCTCTCTGTTTATCTCTTTCTCTTTCTTTATTGTTCTCTCTCGCTCTGTACTCGTTCTCTCGCCCATAACGCTTATTACATGCCACGCCGGAGAAATTGGCGCTCGTGTTTCGGGATTGGCGCAGAGTATGAAGAAGTGGACGAAAAGAGGGCGCGATGGCCGAGTTATTGCGTTCATGATGATGACCCTTTTTGGTTGCATCTAACGCAGTTTCTCCGAGTATGAACAGCTCAGCTGTGAAAAGGCGCAAAAAATCACAAATAACCGACCGCGCATCTCTTCGCTCTAGGTGCATGAGCTGTGCGGTGACCTCGTCCTCTGCGGCGTTCGCTCGATTAAAATAATACAAACACGGCGTTTGCGTGACCCTCACTGCGTCATCACGAAAGCGGCGCGATAAAGAAGACGATCCGCTTGCGCAGAATGTCCATTGTACCTGGTACTGGTTTTATAACTGTATCGAAAATATACCTTACTTCAAGACACCATGAAAATGAGGTTACCGGGTCAAGAATATGGTCACCTTTCCTTTTCTTGGGATAACAAATGGTGCCCCACTCGTAAATTGGAAGTATCCATCACAAAACTTCGATGCCGGATTCCTCCTCTTAATTTTTACTCATACAGGTCTGGTCAGGTGCCGTCTCCTTTATGCTTTTACTGTCAAGAGCCTGAAAACATCGAACACTTTTTAATTTCTTGCCGCCGCTTCGTTAACCTCAGGAAAAAAAACATCTCGAAATTTTATTCCGAAAATTAGGAATTTCTCTTAATTCTGAAAACATTCTTTCCCTTGGGGCTTCTTCTCTGGGCCACAGCAACAGGAACGTCTGCATTGCCGTCTGCGAATTTCTTAGAGACTCAAGAAAAATCCCGTGTTAAAATTTTCCCAATCAAAATTTATTACTTTGGACTTCTCACTGATTTGTTAGCAATCTATAATATAATCAACAATTCTATATACCATTTATGACCGGTTAATTATTTTCCTCCAACAAAATTTTAAATTACTCCCTCATTAACCGCCGGTTAATGACCAATCCCCCGTAGTGGGTACGAGCCATATGTATGGGAACAAACAAACAAACAAACAAAAAAAGCAGTCATCTTAGCGAAAGCTTTTGCTAAGCCGCACAGGCCGCTTGGAAGGTCAAAAAAAAAAACCCTCACGATTACTGTAAAACATGTAGCGCATGGTCCTAAAACTGTCTCCCAAGCGATAATGCCTCGGACGCAAAGTAGGTTTTCTTGTAATAAGTGAAAAAATCGTCACGTCCTGTGGAGCCAAAGCTGCGCAAGTGCGAGTGAAAGCATGACTGTACAAATCTGTGATGATTGCGATGATGATAATCAAAGCAATCACCGAGTTGGTTCACCAATGCTAATCAGGGATAGTGACATTATTAATAGTCAAATAACGACGCGTAATTAGTGAACACTGAACGTTGATACAAAGTGCCCGGCACTATATATTGTGTATGTGTAGCACCGAACGTTGACACAACGTTGCCGCAACATTCTGAAAGTTGCTTCAACGTTGTGGCAACATTTCGTGCTACTAGGGTACATAGCCACACCGCATGACCTTCAAATTCGAATCGCCTTTGGCGAATGCGTAAGGAACTCTGTGAGCTTTTTTATTCGTTTTAAACGTTTGACGAGGCCCAACATTATTTGTCTAAGTAGTCGACGACAACGCAAGATTTAAATGGAAGACTGGGCGCTGTCCAATTCAGTGAGTCCTTCTATAGATGCGCCAGCCAATTGCACTGGCTGGTCTCCTTGTCGTCACGTAGTGGATGGATAGATGAACAGAAAGAGAGAGGAAGGCTCCTAATGGGTAATGGAGAGATGTGCCTGTTGGTGCACCGATCAATGTACTCCCGACGGGTGCAATGCACAATGAACAGACATAACAATACACGAGACAGACAGACAGACAGACAGACAGACAGACAGACAGACAGACAGACAGACAGACAGACAGACAGACAGACAGACAGACAGATGAACTTTATTTGCGTTCCAGGTAATGTGATTAGTAGAGTAGTAGTAGGCGTCATGTGGATCATATGAAGAGAAGGTACATGGGGATTGCAACCACCGTTCAAGGATCACCCTATTATTCTTGGCCAGAAGACGAGTCGCACGAAGACAAACGCTGCCCTACAATTCTAAGTTCAGGTGCCGAGTGTGAGACAGAAGATACACCCGCGGAAACTTACTCAAAAGGGGAAGGTAGATGACGTGGATGACATGGCAGAACATTATGCGACAGGCGACAAGGTGTGGCTTAAGAATTTTCTCAACAACCCCGCACGGCTACCCGCTGTAGTAGTTGAAGAATGCGGCAAAAGGTCGCTTGTAACCATGACCCAAGATGGCAGGAAGCACAGGCGCCACCGAGGACTCTGAGCTCGTGCCCAGGCTACCCGCATTTCAGTGTTCTAAGAAGACAATAAAGGGATGGCGAGATACAAAATATACACATAACACTTCACAACACCAAACTAGATAGGGTACTTGAATGAGACCAGTGTCCCCTAGAATATTCACAAGTGCTCTCGTAAGCCTGAATTGCGGAAAATCATTTGACAATAATCTAAAAACACCATTTAAAAGGGAGAGGCGGTGGGTTGCAGGTGTATCAAACCTTGCCTCACCCGGTTCATCTGCTCGCGCTTCACTCTTAAATATGATGTTTCCAGAATCATTTGAAAAGAGGAAACATAAATTAGCGCAAGAGACTGCAGTTTTCATATGAATATTGCGTTGGAATATGAAAACTTTTTTTTTTCTGTAATGGACAGCTTTCAAAAGCAGAGTACATGCTGGGTCCGCCGCGGTGGAGCAGTGGTTATGGTGCTCGGCTGCTGACCTTGTGGTCGCGGGTTCGGTCCCGGCCGCGGCTATCACATTTCGATGGAGGCGAAATGGTAGAGGCCCGTGTATGGTGCGATGGCACGTTAAACAACACCAGATGGTCGAAATTTCCGTAGCCCTCCACTACGGCATCTCTCATAATCATATTGTGGTTTTCGGACGTAAAACCCCAGATATTATTAGAGTACGCGCACGAAGGTCATAGAATGTCTATCGGAGTCCTCTAGGGAAGCAAGTTTCGGAGCGCAGAGCCGCGGATGGCCAGAGGCAGCGCGGCTCTGTGGCCACTATTCGAACGGAATTTCTTAGTCCGTCGGCGAACACAGAGAGGCTTCCGCTGAATTGCGCGCGTTGCTCGTGGTCCACCTGCGCTGGAGACTGACTCGGCGCTTCAAACTGAATTTCCCCGTTCACCAATGCATGCAAACGTGCCGTGCATGCATTGGTGTCTTGCGCGCTATCAGAAACGCCTCTCGTATGCAAATTTCCAGTTCGCTGTGCGGCGTCCGACTCCTCTTGAACACCACCGATGGATCGCACTGCCATACTTTCCGACTTGCGCGCCCGGCGTTGTGTGAGTAGCTGATTTCATTTGTTGGTATGTTTGCTTAGATTCTCCGTACTGTAACGGTAAATAGCGACATGCATCGGGGATAAGCTCACAAAGAACTCCGATTCAAGTGTTTCACGAGCGTTCGATAGTCACAGGCCGGAAACTAAAGAAATAGTACTCGCTCCGCAAGTTGCGACACGCACGCGCAGTCGCAAATTTGTATCTACTGTTTCGTAAGGCTGCACTCTTTTCTCTTACGGCACGTGTAGCCTATTCTTTACTATTAATAGCTTGCGCGTGACATCATCCGCGCAGGTTTTGAAAGTACTGGTACTCAAACACGGCGGCAGTGATGAAGTCAAGCGAGCATGATCACGTGGCTATCAATAACATTCAATGTGGCAACGACGCTGCTTTTGAACATTTGCGGCCTTCCTGCATGGATAACGAGAGAACTTGCATGCGACGTACCGATAATGTTAACGTGACGACACAAAGTTCCCGCCCCACCACGTTGATACTCTAGCGTGGTGGTTTCAGTGACGTCAGTGCGAGCTACGTATAGAACCGAGATAGAACAAAGCAGCAACAAAAACTCACCATGTCCCTTTTGCATTCGCCTAAGGCGACTCGAAGGCTAAAGCCTTCTTCATTTTCTTTTCACTCTACGTATTCATCCACACCCTCACCCTCCCGAAAGCTTTGTGTACTTCACCTGGATTTGCATGGCCTCCGTGATCGACCCAACTTTGATTAAGCGATGATGGCATGTGATGACTTCATCATGTGACGTCACGTTCTGTGACGTCATGATGACATCATGCGGTAACGTCATCAAACGATGATGATTTTTTGCATCACTCATGCTGACGCCGACGCCGCAGGACGATGGTCAACGGCCAGTTTTCAAGTTTGACGTGACATCTAAGGATTTCGCCGTAATATGGAAGCATAACACGCGTGACAGATTCCACGTACGATACGGCCGAGCCCGTCGTCCTTACGTGACAACAATCCCTCCACCACTGCACCCAACAAGTATCCGATAGCTCCTTCAACAGGTTCCGTCGGGCGAATGGCACATTCTCTTGCGATGCCGGGCACGTCGTGCCAGTGCCCGAAAGAGTAGCAGCGAAGTGCGCTCGTTTCCTTCCTGGGACTGGCTGGTCCATTTAGAAGAGGCGAGGGACACCGGTCGCCGTCGCCGTCGTCATCACTTTTTGAAGTCCCGCTCCATTTGACCGTTAAAGAGGGAAGCGTCTTTCCGGTTCCTTTTGTCGAGGAGTCGCCCAATCTTTCGCCGAGCATCGCGACTGATATTTTTGACGAGATACCGTTTCGAGTTTGTTTCTTTTTTGTCGTTCATCCTAAATACGGTCGACTGTGGCGAACACATCACGTCCATTTCGTCGATTGAGTTATTCGGACAGGATTCCATTAGGTATTAGGCAACCATCGTCAGGCTTTTTTTTCCCCTTATGTATTAATGCTTTAGAAAGTGTGTGTCCAAAGTTGTACCTTTTGCTATTAGACACGTCATGGTGGCTTAGTGGCCATGACATTGCTACGCACGATGGTGAGAGTCTTATTCCCCCCGACGGCCACAGTATTCCTGTGAGGCTAAATGAACTAAACATCCTATGCACAGATATTTAGGGCACATTACATAATAATAACAATAATAATATAATAGTAATAATAATAATGATAATAATAAGAAGAAGAAGAAGAATATTACAACGACATCTCGAGTTTTACGGGCCAGAACCACAGTATAATTATGAGCCACGCCGTAGTGGAGGGCTCCGTAAATCCTAACCATCTGGTGTTCGTTAACGTGCACTGACATCGCACAGTGCACGGGCCTGAACGATTTCGCCTCCATTGAAATGCGACAGCCGTGGCTGAAATTAAGTGACTTTTATTGCGATAGCAATTATATGGACACTCTCGGCTGATTTTCGCCGTCGCCGTCTGCATGTCGACGCCGTCATTCCAGACCACCTTACGGGGGTTTGAACCAGCGACCCCTCGCTCCGCAGCCTGCTAGCCTAACACAGCCACACGTCATGCTCGTGCCAGCGATATAACGGCGAGCTATTCATATGCACCATTTCCCGCTCGCCGGTACGCAGATCTCGGAACAGCTTGAGCGTGTTTTCTATCCACGACGCTTTTACAGTTTCTTTCAAATTGAAAACTGCCCTTGAGATGCGCACGAAAACGTGGCTCCCTTCTGTACCACTCATGATGTAGAATGAAACAAAAGAACACCGGGCACGCGTCAGACGCCACCGCGTGGCAGGAGACGCAGAGGGGTCATTCCACGTGCCGCACTTTAAACGAAAAAGAAGTATCAAACAGCGAAGAAAAGTCATATAATTCATATAATCAATCCTTGGCCAATCCCCCCTGAGTGGGTATGAGCCATGTCAGAGGCAACAGCAACAACAGTGTCGGCTTCTGCATTTGTGGACACTCACAGCGCGTCGCTCAAATACAAATACGTAACAACTGCGACAGTTGTTAGTTCACGCTTGTCCTGTGTATACCTATGCGTCCTTTTCGAGCGACCTCCTTTGTGCTGCGGCGGCGCGTTGCAATTATCGAGCTGCTTGTCGTTCTTCGTGTGACAAACTAATTTCTTGCTATCGCATTCATTGCTTCGCCCTAGTGGCGAAACTGTGACTTTTTTTTTGGTCAGCAGCTGAGAACGGTAACCACTGTACTGCCGAGGTGGACGGACCTTCCAGAAGGATTTCAGTTACAACGACGCGTATGGGTCGAGCTGAAGTAAAAGTTAGCAACAGAAAACGCGGCAGGAAATATTTAGTAGTAACAAGCAAACTACAAAAAAAATTGTAGCTTGTAATCATTAATTTCAAAATTCGAAACCGTGAAGATACGCCGACACGACTCCTTTTTCTAGCGTGTTACATTCTCTCGTGTTGCGAAAAAAAGAAGGAAAAAAAATGCCATTAACAACCCGCCGCTAGTGACAGATGATAAGGCACACTTCCCGTCATTACGTTGTAATCGGGTTTCCATTTCGTCAGCGCTGTTCCTAATGGGGGCAGACCTATCACGTGCAGGCTTAACCACCCAGGCTTCATGAGCTCATCTAAGCGCGGTCTCCTCGACGTTATGTAGGCTAACGATGTGATAACGTCATAGGCGTGCGCACGGTTCCCCTTCTGGGGGGGCGACGGCTCGTCGCAGCGCCCCCCCTTCCCTATTAAGTCAATGTATGGGGCAGACTTTGTCCTGTCCTCTTCATCGCTTTGTCTTGTGTCAATTTTTGCGCTACCCAACGATGGGTTTGCCCCCCCCCCCTTCTTAGGTGACTAGGGGGGCAGCTGCCCCACCCCTGCCCCCCATCGTGCGCACGCCTATGGATAACGCGACGGCGCGCAGCTCGTCTAATACTAAATATCCACACGACCATGCAAGACGGGTGTTTGTATTGCACTTGAAGATTTAGCATCGAGAAGGGGGGGGGGGGGGGGGGGGTGCGTCACTCGGACAGTAACTGAGAACATTCAGCAGCAGCCTACGGCTCCCCCTGCATGGCAAAGGCCTCTCCCATGTTCCGCCAATCATCCCGGTCCTGTGCTTTCTGCTGCCACGTTATATCCGCAGACTTCTTAACCTCATCTGCACACCTAAATTTCTGTCTCTGCCTCGCACGCTTGCCCTCTCTTGAAATACAGTCAGTTGCCCATAATGACCAGCGGTCATCCTGCCTACGTGCTACGTGCCCGGCCCCTGTCCATTTCTTCTTCTTGATTTCAACTGAGCATTGGTATGTTCCGAGGCCACGAACCAATTTACGGTTTCGAGGCACTCTGTTATTGTTTACCATATACTCTAAATAATTTCAAAATTACACATGAAAATGTACGTACTCTTTCAAATTCTTCTATTTTAAAAGCGCTTTGTTAATATATGTTCGTATTATTATATACTTTTGTTTGAACATTTTTCAATGTATTGTATGTGCAATGTTGGCTTTGGATTGTGTTTAAATTTACTTTTCTTTTTACCGTCGTGTTTTCCACAGTGAATCTTGGGACGTGGGGCATTGTCAAGCTGTTACATGCAGCTTTTTTTCCCTGTCCCAACCACAAGCTGTAAACTGTATTGTGGTAAATAAACTCAACTCAACTCAACTATGATATCCTTAACCCTCGTTTGTTCCTTGACGCACTCTGCTCTCTTCCCGGTGCCTTCAGATTACACCTATCATTTTCCTTTCCATCGCTCGCCGCGTCGTACTCAATTTAAGCTGAACCTTCCTTTTTTTTTAAAGGGGTACCGACACAAAAAGTTTTGTCTGGCGTTTTTTTTTTCTTTTTTTGCTGCAATATGTTGCTGGAGGCCTATTAGTCACAACACGGCACATCGCTTACTGCAGCAAGCGACAGATAGTTAATTATATATAATTAACTAACATAAAATAATTCCGTTAACATGGTAATAATTAACGACAGATAATAATAATAGGAAATACGCGGCAAAGAAATGATGGTGTAGAGTGAATAGCAACTCGAACCTACGACTAACCAAGTGTGTTCAGGCTCGAACACTCGACTTTCTGAGCATGCGGGGTGTTGAACCTTGCAACTTCTATGTGCACAGGAAATCGAGCACCAAACCTTCCAAGCATCCAGGCTTGCCGAATTTCCGACTTCGGAAGTATAAGGGGAACTCCCATCCCGAACTTCCCTAGTTTGTAGGTTGTCGAACCTTCGGCCTTCCGAAGCGTACACAGAGCCAAGTGTCGATCCTTCCAACTGTGAAGGACGTCGAACCGTCGACCACTCAAGTATATGAGGACCAAAACCCCGGACCTTTCAAGACTGTAACATATAGAATGTCAGATCTCCGAAGTATATAGGGGTCCGAGCCTTGAACTTGTCAAGCATGCATACACCGTTCAATCTGTGGAACAAAGAAGAAAATTCTCAAAGCCCTAAGCGTGAGGTGATGGAGGCATCAAGAAATAGGACAATTTATAAAGTTGCGCTTTTCATATTACTGACATTCCTACAGTAGTGAGACCCTGGTCTAGTGCTATGGTGCTTAACTGAGGCCCGTAGCCAGGAATATATAATATTTTTGCGGGGAGAAAAGCGGGGGGGGGGGGGGGGGGGGACTTTTTGAAGGCTTTGACTATTCGAGAAAAACAGCTATTTTATTATTTATTTTCGGTAAAACGCAACCTCCATCCAAAATTACGGGGGAAGTCCGGCCCCTAGCCCCTCCCTCCTCTTTTTTTCTACGGGCCTGACTTGACTGCGCACCCGAATGTCTTGGGATTCGCGGCGGCCACATTTCTGGCGAGGCGAATAGCAAAGGGCCCCATGCTTAGATTTAGGCGCACGTTGAAGAGCCTAAAGACATAGAAGAGATTAAGAAGTTTGCATGTATAACGTGGCAGCAGAAAGCACAGGACCGGGTTGATTGGCGGTACATGGGAGAGGTCCTTGCTCTGCAGTGGGCGTAATCAGGCTGATGATAATGATGATGATGATGAAGAGCCTCAGATGATATGAAATTTCGGGATCCTTCCACTACGGTGTGCCTCGTAATCATATCACAGTTTTGGGACGCCAAATCCCAAAAATTTTGATCACTCCTAGAGGAGTCTCTGTATCCCTATTCACAAAGCATCTGGTTAGTTGATCACTCGCACTTATGCACATTAGCGAAATATTTACGCTTCACTTAGGCGTGATCTCGCCGCCAGGTAACCGTTCTCGGTATAGTCAGTGAACCGAGGATTACGGTTTTACAATACTTTAATTAAACGTTACATATTGAGTGTTTCAAGCGGCAGGCAAACAAGAGACACCCCCCCCCCCCTCTATCCCTCGCGTAAACAAAGAAGAATTAAACAGCGGCTTTAATCAAGAAAGAAAATGTGGGCGACGAAATGGCGGAGCAACGCAGAGCAGCCAACTGGCGCGAATTTCGCGAGCTTTCATCGCCGCGTAAGCCGAGAGGGTCACTTTGGGGGGAACTGAACTGCCGGCGCAGCGAAATGTTTCCCAGGTACGCGCTTTCGCCTCGCAAAACGACCGCGGCTCCGTGGTTTCGTAAAAGAGCTCGGCAATATTCTCGTACTTACACCGCCCGACCATAAGCGTAAGTGGCCGCGGCTGCGCCCCGTGAAGTGGATACATGCATTAAGAGCTCGTAACTCGAATAGAGGAACAGCTGCGCATTCTATCGCGATGTAGTGAAACGCAAATGGGGGGCGAAAGAGGACTGGGAGGGGGGCATTCTCCACAATCCATCCACTCCCCCACCCCCACCCCCTCGCAAAGCCCTCTTGCGGACGAGAGCTGTAGGGCCATTTTTTTTTTCGCCGCGAACGAAAATTGCTTCTCGCGTTTGCAGACGCATCCGTTTTTCCGACGCATCAAGCGTTGCGCGGCCGAGCCGAGCCGAGCCAAGAACGAAATAAAGGCGAGTTCGTACAACATGAGGAATAAAAGAAGCGCGATGGAAACACAAAAGGGGGAATCCTGGCTCTCAAAGCGCTTTGGGATCTCAGCAAATTTCGTCCGCCTCCTCTTTGCGCGAGCTTAGTGCCCAGGTATATAAAAGAAGCACTCGGCAGCGGCATCCGAATGAAACGCGCGGGAAATGCTGAGAGAAATACGCTCGCTCTAGCTGCTGCGAGCGCCGGCGGTATTGCTTGGAGGCCTGGGAATAAGCTCGCGAAGCATTGTATAAGCCTACACACACAAAAAAAATGGAACAAAGTTTGAGAGGATGCAGGGTCAAAGAACGACGGAATGAGCTTTAAACAGGGAGGCGAAGTTGAGCCGGCGGAAGCTGGATTTGAAGACGTTGTGAAGTGTTCGCGATGTAAAAGCGTGGAAATGTGCTGTCCGAGCAGTTTTTACCACGAAAGTGTTTTATGCCCGTGTGCATCAAGAACTGACGTAAGTAACAATCCGTCACGGATGTGACGTCAATAGAAGGACACGCGGGCAGCTCAGAAATTTAGAAAAAAAAGGACAAGCTTGTTTGTGTCTTACCAACGGGGAATCAAGCCTCCGACTCCGCGACTGAACTGCCGCGAAGAAGCCTGACGCGCTGACCACTAAGCCACAAACATTTTTCTGGCAACTTTTGGTTTATAGGCGTTTACACTGAAGTAAGAATCGTAAAAGCAAACAATTTGACCAAGACACTGACAGGTTTTCCTCATGCAAGCGCATCGTGCATGCATCCAGCTATATTCTAGCTCACAGTACTCCAGCTGTTGCAGGGATGGTGCCGCCATCTAGGAGCGGCGCAGCGAAGTACTTATCCAAAGTGCTGCGCATGCGTTTTGTCGCGGTGCACTCACGACTGCGTCGGACCAGCGAGACAAGCGCGAGCGGAAAGCACAACTCTTTCACGTGTTCGAGGCGCACACTAAGAACTTTGCCTCTCGAGTTCGTGAATATGAGAGCGTTGCAATATGCGGCGCTACTAGAGACACTGCAGAATCGCGCCCTCTAGTCACTCCGTGGAGATGTGGTAGTGGGTGTCAATACGGGAGTATTTGACGTCGAAGACTGGGATGCCGGCCCAATAGCAACACACTCCGTGTGGTTCTTGGATGTGGGCGCTAGAAGACGAGGACGAAGGGAAGAAGGACACACACACTGGCGCTACTGACAACAAATTTGTTGTCGCGCGCCAGTGTGTGTGTCACTCTTCCCTTCGTCGTCTTCTAGCGCCCACATCCAAGTATGACAGACCAACAAGCCCGCATCGCCACCCGCATCGCCACCCTCCGTGTGGATCCCACGACTTAAAGGGGCCCTGCAACATTTTTTTCAAGTAGCCATGAGATGGATTCACAAAAGGAGCTTATTGCCTCACGAATTCACCACCTCAAAAATTTTTAGAATCAGTCCAGTACGAGCGGAGTTACAAAGGTTTGGTCGCACGCTGCAATTGCATTCTCTCTTCTCTCGTCCAGACGAAAGCGCTGGAAGCTAAAGCAGGGAGGGATGGCACGGGGAAAGAAAATACGTCACGCGCGCCTCCTGACCTTGAGCACTTTCTCTGTTTGTTTTTTTTCTTCTTCGAATACGCGGCTTTTCAGTGCGATTGCGCGCGCACGCGTGGACAAGTCGCGGCCTCCCACGACGGCCCCAGTAATGGCCGAGCGCGCCATGCTCAAATCAGCCAATGGCTGATACAATGGCTGTGACGAGTGATATTTGAGCTTGTAGCGTCATTTGTCGAGAGAAGAGAAAGCAATTTTTAGCAGACTTTGAAAATTTATTGTGAATTCCAGGCCGCGTGCTGCGCCGTAATATTTCGCTCGCGTGTTCTCAAGAGCCTCGACTACCGATCAGCAGCGTGTTTTGTGACCATGCTCAAAAAGGGTTGCAGGGCCCCTTTAAAGGGCCCGTCAACAGGCTCCTACTTTTTTTTAACACCCCCCCAAACAAGCTCGCCAATTCGTACAGTAGACCGCGGCGACCACGTTTCCCGAATATTACAGCGCTGTGCGCCGCGCAGACCCTCCATTTCGAAAAACAATTCCCGCGCTGCTTTACTACACCTGACCCATCCTCCTCGTACGCGCAGTGACGTCAAATCGGCGATCGCCGACCTGACGTGGCATTGAGCTCGTCGATTGGTCTTTTGCCCTACGAAACAGCGCCTTGGCCCTGCGGTGATGCAGTTTCGGCCGCGCAGTACGCATTTTCATTTTCCTGTGCTGCCCTCTGCCGTTTTGTAGAGCCCGAGACTACCGGGAGAAGCGGTATTGCCAGAACGAAAGCCTCCGAGATAAAGAGGCGTCTCGACACTTTACCACAAGGAAAAGGGTCGTCTCTTCGCATCGCGCTTCCTCCCTGCGCCGCTGACACGTGCTCATGGGGGGGGAAGCCCTGCTCGGTCGTTGGCTGCGCGCCGATGACGTATCACTGACGTTGTGTCACGTTGCCGAAGTGGGCGGAGTCACGACGACGGGCTGCGCCTCCCCATTTCTACAGCGGAGAAGGGTGGCGAGGCCGCGCGAAAATTTGAAACCAGCTGAAACGGATGTTCTAACCCCTGTAACTTCCTTATTATTGCGCGTATTCGCAAAATTCTTGCGGCAGCAGGTTCACATAGCAAAAGTGCACATATTTCTCTCTATAACAATTTTTGGACCTCGGGGTTGTTGACGGGCCCTTTAACGTTCAACGCTGGTAGAACTACTTCTACGGAGACGCGTTTTAATTTCGTGTTATGAGCCATTTATATGAAAGATGTATTACCAATAATTTTTTTTTGTGGAACAAACTTCGTGACAGAGCGTTTCCTTTTATACTAGTTGGGGAAATAAATGAATATGCGTGGTGGTCAAGTGTTAAAAGAGCGTCCTCCTTCATTGCGGAACTACTGGGTTCCATTTTTTTAGTGCCATCGCGAACCCACTGGATTTTTGTTTTTGTTGCGCAAGGAAAAAGTGACACCTTTGTTTTTCTTTTTTCTTCCAAGCACTTCCGGTCGAGAACGTATTTCCCGTTTTCCGAAGATTCAGAAAAAAACGTTTTCTACAAAAACAAAACAAAAAAAGAAAGAAAAGCTGCTATGAAACCCATGGTTCTGGTATAAAGCCTATGGCTATATTGGATACATATGATTCCGGAGCTTAAGCTTTCCTAAAACAAGGAAACCGCATACGGTTTGCTTGTTCACTGAGCTGGACTAGAAGTTGTTGTCTACCCGCCGGCTCGTAGAATCTCAAATCCTTCAGTCAACGCCAGCTACAATGCAATAGGACAACAGGGTGTGTGCCTGCCATTTATGCACGCTCATTGCGTCACATGCTGGCTACACAATTGACGATGACTCCCAGCCCAGCTCGTTGAACAAGAAACCAGTACACGGTTCCGAAACGTCAGATGATTTCATCAGACTTAGTGAGTGACCGTGTTTCATCTCATCCAATGTCTGACCAAACGAACTTGACTACATCTCGAGGAGGGTGGCCTCCCTCTTTCGCTAAGTGCTATCTTTCACTCGACTTCCGCTTCCGTGACACTGCACCGCGTTACCTTCGTGGGTTGCAGAATTAAGCGCCTCTCCGAACCTCAAACCATTACCGGATGGATGGAAAGCGTTAATGTAAGTACGTGCGATATGCTGACGCGCTCGTTACGCCAGCCCAGTGAGAGCCAGGCATTTCTCCTGTGAAAAAAAAAACAAAAAACAAACAGCACCCACGCGCAGCAAAAGTGATTAGGATGGAGATGGGCGTTTCGAGCGAAACGGACGGCTCATGGAAGTGCACCAATCGCGTTATAACGATCGCATAGTACAGCTGCTAAGCTTTTACACGTGCGTTACCATATGCGCTATTATGCGCGTCATCGAGAAAAAAAATTAGTACCCATTTCTGTTTCCGGTATTCACGCGATGCTGAAGCACGCGCACTAGTTCTTTTGAGCCTTATAACAACTTATGTAACCTCGCTAATGACCACTAGGTAACTTGGTACAAAAATAGGAACGGGATGACATAGATCCAGCGGTTATGCAGGGCGATGGAGCGAAAGAAAAAAATTGTTCTCTCCACCATTAAATATAACGTGTCACGTTGCCGAAAGAGGCAAACAAGGAAAGGTAGCACTAAAACCTGAAAAGTGAAACACGCTCGCGGTATACAAAGCGAAGGTCGCAAAAAGGGGCTGTATAAATGTAAATTATCAAAATATATGCGTGGCCTTCCCTGACTAAACGACGCAAAGACCATTGCACAATGGAGCTGAGGGGTCAGCTTTACTGACTTAACGTCGCGGAGGCTGATGACGTCAACACTAAGGTCACAACACTTGCGGTCGGCGCGGCTGCATGTTCCCTTCTCTCGCACTCGAGTCCGCTCTACCACCTGCGCCGCTGCAACTCATGTCTGAACACCTCCTCCTATACTCCTATACGCCTCCGCTATGCTGGGGTCTGCCCTCTCCCTTCCTCCTAACCCTCTCATCTCTTCTCCTGACCCTCATTTCTCTTTCCCACCCCCCTTGCTATGCTTTACTACATATGGCTATGCTACATTTTACCCTCTTCCCTCCACCTCACCCTCAATTTTATTTCCAACCACCCTGCCATACTATACTATACGCGACTATGCTATGGTAAGGGTTGCTTGGCATGTATCCGCTTGGCTAGTAGTAGAGAACTTCTTTATATTAATGGACAGGAGGTCAGTAGTGGGACTTGCCCGATTTCCGTGGCTCATACCCGATTCGCTATGCTGCAAAAATCAACGACTATGTTCATCTTAAGAAACTGCGAGCGCGAGCTATGGCAGGGACAAAGAGGGAGGGAACGACACGCTGTGATAGTTCGCACTCGAAGTTTCTTAAGACGTATATGTACCAACTAGCTCGTCTTTCGGTCTGACTACGTTCATGCTCGGCTGTAACAGCTTCGCTGTAAAACAACTCAGAAAGAAACAAATTCGAACCAGCCAGGCAGTTGTGCAAGGCCGAAGACATGTTGATGAAAACACGTGGTCAACAAAACGCCTAAGTGAGAAGGCAAGCGCTCATTGTACACTCTTAATCAGGTCCCGCTTAAAGTTCGAGATATAGCCAGGAAACCGGACATTTTCGTCTGGTTTCCTGAACATAGACAGCATTTAACCATTACCTGATTAAGAGTGTAATGTAAAATGGTGCCTCGTTCTTCACGAAAGCAGCGTCAGGCACTCCTCTCAGGAGCATACAACACGAAATGGGGGCAGTGGGGGAGGAGCCAGTGTGAAGCCGTGAGATGCGGCATTTCACAGTGTATAAACGAACAATGGGGAGCGGCACTGCCTGAATGGAGTGCAGCAGTGCGAATGGGCACTTCCGAACAACAGCACTAAGACGTCCAGAGGGAATGAATGGTTGTGTGTGTGCCTGTGTGTGCGTGTATGTGAGAGAGAGAGAAAGACAGGGAGACACCGGAAGGTGGGCACCGCGTCTCTCAGAGACGACGCCCGAAGAGGAAGAGGAAGTAATGGAAGAAAAGGGGGGGAGTGGCAACGGTGAAAAGAATCGGAAGTAATAGCGCCGCAGGCGCTAAGTGAGACAACGGTGCGCGTTCAAGCGAAAGCGGCGACTTGGCCGCAAGAAAAGGAAGAACATCGCCCGCAAAAGGACGGAAGGTTTCCGGCTAGTTAGTATACAACAATGCACCTTGAAACTGAGCAGCGATAGCGAAGTCCTCTATATTTAAATCTCCCCAAAAGACGGCAAGACAAAACGACCGCAGGATAACGCGCTGGTCTTGTATTGAGCTTCCGTCTTCGGCGCTGATTTAAATATGAGCCTTAACCAACTCGTCTACTCTTACACACTGTGGCAAGTACTCTATAGAAGGTGGGCAGAAATGTTTCGTGGCTAGACTTTTACAGTGCGACGACTGAGTATGGCAAACGGCGCTAAAACCGGGCAAAGATTGAAGGTGTTCCCTTCGGGCTAACTCATTTAACATAGACGCACGGACGGATCCGTATTGTTGTTGTCGTTGTTGTTGTTGTTGTTGTTGTTGTTGTTGTTGTTGTTGTTGTTGTTCGTTGTTGTTGTTGTTGTTGTTGTTGTTGTTGTTGTTGTTGTTGTTGTTGTTGTTGTTGTTGTCGTTGTTGTTGTTGTTGTTGTTGTTGTTGTTGTTGTTGTAGTAGTAGTAGTAGTAGCAGTAGTAGTAGCAGCATAATTATTATTATCAGCAATGGAGCTGATTAATCTGAGAGCCAATACGCGAACACGAACTACCGTCATCATGAACCCGCATGCGCTCTCTTAGTCCTCTTCTTCATCTTCTACTTCGCTAACAGAGCACGTGCGCCGACTTGCCCGGCGCACGATTCTGATCTCTGATGCGTGAGAGAACGAATACAGAGACAAAGAAAGAAAAAAAGAGAGCAATTCTTGGCGAAAAACAACTTTGCGATGCGGGATTGGAACCCGTGAACCCACGATCCGAAGGCGAGCATCGTAACCACTCGGGTATACAATCACGCTAGCAGCACGTAGTATAGTATGGTATAGTATAGTACAGTATAGTATAGTATAGTACAGTACAGCAAGGAGGGGAGGAGGAGAGATGTGAGGATGCAACTAAGGAAAAGAAGGAGGGGAGCGAGTAAAGCATGGCATAGAAACAAAGAGAGAATTAGAGATAAGCAATGGGAATAAAGGCAGAAAGAGAAAGAACAAAAGAAAGAGTCAGAAAGAAATAGAGAGAGAAAGTGATAGAAAAAAAGTGGAAGTGAGAAGTAGAGAGAGAGAAGCGGAAGACAAAAAGGAGATAGAAAGAACACAGAGAAAGAGAAAGAAAGAGGGGAAGGAAGAAAGATGAAAATCAACAGAAGCAAGAAAGGCCCCCAAGCCCCGCTATTCATTCAGGCTTGGCACCACTAGCGCGAAGCCGTCTCGAGTTTTTAATGTTATTGCTATTATTAATATTTTGTTATTAATGTTGCTGTTGTTGAATTTGACGGTTAGCAGTTGAAACAGCGCTTCCACGTAGATGCTCGAAGTATCAGCGATCTCGCGTCTGTTATAGTTAACAAAGTTGCATAATTAGCTGTTTTCCTCCTTCGTATAAACGAGAGCGATGAAGATGCAACACCATGTCATTTTTTTTCCCTTTGCGGCATTTAAATCGCAGCAGGATTCACAGCTGATTTTCGATGCCTCCGAAGATACAACTTGTTAAGCAGTTTCAACATGCTCGAAAGGTGAAGGGGGGGAATACGATTAAAGCGTTTTCGCACAGCTTAGCATGCCTGCGATATCACACATGGGTGCTGAACGTGTTACGTGAGGTCTCGGTAATAGAGAGCTTTGGTACTGTGACCCCGAAGCCGTTGGCAGTCCAAGCTCTTGTGTGCTTTTGTACATCGGCTGGCGAACAACTGAACGCGAGAAGAGTACAATACAAAAGAACGCAGGAGCTTGGGGGGTCCAAACGAATTAAGGGACCCCAGCATTCAAACTCTCTAATTTTGAGAAATAGAGAAGCCGACGTGTAGCCATGTACGTGACGTATCACAAACTAACATAGCGCCGTCATCTGGAATAACTTGACTAATCCTGACAAAGGCAAAAGTTCAGTTGAAGGTGGAGGCTTGAAGAGATGAAAAATAGAATAATAATAATAATAATAATATTAATAATAATAATAATAATAATAATAATAATAATAATAATAATAATAATAATAATAATAATAATAATAATAATAATAATAAACGCCTGGCCTGTGCGGAACGCGCAGCACAGTCACAGCGAAAGCCGGAAAAGCGGCCTTTCTAGAGCCTTTTTTAAACACTCTTGAGGAAACTACTACAGGTACACTTGCATGACACTCACCACGCCATAAATCATCATAATTTTTGTGAAGTAGGGAAGTACACACTACGCCATTATTCGTTCTTCGGAGAAGCGTGGTACCCGCTACGCAGTTTCAACAAAGTGCATTATGTGCTCTTTGTTGATATTGTTGCTGATGACGATGAGGAATTATGGCGGAGCCTTTAGTGATGGGTTGGAAGCATCCAACGACCAACTCGTTACGCTATTCGCATTGTTTGATGACTGCTTGCATTTTCACTCTTCCAAAACGCGCTGTTACTCATGTTAACGCGATTCCATTCCCGACATGAATCCTGGATAGCTTCTGTTTGCAAAGAAGCTCCAATAACCGGCGTGGCGCTGAGGTAGAATACTGGGATGCCACGCTGAAAGCCCGGACTCGAATTCCATTCTCTCCGGGGCATTTTTTATTTATTAGGAGCGAAGCTCCTTAGGCCGGCACCCCACCGTCGCCGTTGAAGCTCCCTGGCACGGTGCCAGCTGTGGCGTCTCCCCTTCACGCGAGAGGATAAATGAGCTTTATGAGCGCTGGAACGCGGATGGCATTTGCACGATGCGCAAAGCGTGAGAATGCGAACGCATGCAAATCGGAGCCAGATTAGTCTCCCTCTCGCTCTTTCTTCGACTCTGCCTTCTCCCCTCAAACCGGCGAACACGCGAAACCATCGCTTCACCCTGTCGTCCGCCCAGTGGTTGGCCGTTGTCTAGACAATGAAACGCCGCGCTCGCCGAACGCCGCGTGCGTCGTATTTCTAAGGAGCTTCGCTCATCGGTCGTATTCGTACACGGAACAACTGCTAGTTTTTCGTTTCTTTCTTATTTCGTGCGACAGCGGTTACGAACACCGGTGGTGGCAACGGCAGCGGCGGACAACTACGGCCATTCTTGTGATCTCGTAACAGCTTTCGCTCTAAAAGTAAGTCTGCACTACCATGCAAAGCTAGAGCAACATCAAAAGTGGTCGATCCGAGGGCCGCAACAAAAAACAAAGAATTAGCCAAGTACGGACCTAGCAACAGCCAAGTTTAGGCATACCAAAAGCTAACAAAATCTATTTCTGCTCTTTCTCATTAGAAGGGCGTCTTCATAGTACCTGGACATTGTTATCCTATCCCGCACTACCTCTCCCCGCCTGTCGGGGATAAGCCGCGAGCCGGAAGTTGCGCGCGCTTCGAGAACGCCGCTTTCGTCACGTGACTTCCGCGCCGGCAATGCGGACAGCGTGCGGTTGCTTGCTGAGCAAAAGCGCCGACGGGCGGGAGGCCGCCGCGGCATGCTTTCCGCCAGTGTGCACGCACACAGCTGTGGCGGTTCCTATGGCGACGGATCGGAGGTGGCTGCTTGTCGGTGCCGCAGCGGGCTTTGTTAACGGACGTCTTACTGCCAGCTTTAACAGTTTCGCTGTTAGAATCCTTGAACAAGAGGCGTCGCCGGAGCTAACGTTTCGACTAGTGGTCGTGCTTTCTTCAAGTCAGCAAGCGTTGTCAGCTGCTGCTTTGAGGACAAGACACCTGGTCGAAACATGGCTCAAGCTAGTCGTCTTGTTCAATGATTTTTCAAACTCTCGCATGGCGTCTCAAACGTGACATAGCGCCATGATCTGCTGTGCTTTATTTTTTTCAGTTTTTTTTTTTACTTTAGTACATAATCATGTTTTTCGTACTACTTGTTTTGCTGTTGTCTTCTTGATATAGCCATGTCCAGCGTTTATAACTCTTTTCCCCGCATCGAGGTGAAATGGAGCTGCAGCAAACCGAAGCTTATGCAACGTCTTCTCGCGCCCTTTTTTTTTATTACATTTTTTTAACGCCAAACGAACCAGGATTTTACGTCCTTGTCGACTTTGACATGTTCAAACTTCCAACATCCGCTTCATGACACGTAATCTGTTTTAGAGACCTCTCCCCCCCACACACCCTCCCCCCCCCCCTCAAAAAGAAGAAATGAAAGCCTGCAGTCACATAACCAAGACAACATAAATAAGGGGGGGAACAGCTCACGCGAATACCAAAACACCATACATAAAAAGACGCGCAGGCAGAAAGACAATACGATAAGGAAAGAAATTTGCACAAGCCCAACGCATCCACACACAAAGAGACAAGCATACGCCATAAAGGGCATACAAACACACTTCCAAGGCTCGGACAAAGAAAAACGGTAGACAAACAGGCATACTACATCTTTCGTGCCTCCTGCTTACAAGGTTACCTCAGCTGCATCTGTCTCGCATACAGGAACACTTGATCCCAACGCCGTTCCTTCGCTTTCCATCGACTCGGTCCTGCCCCTGTTTGTTCTATGCGTGCCGCCTTTCTCGGCAGGAGTCCACCGCCACCACCACCACTACGGAGTGGGAACGCCACTGCCCCTTAAGCGGGTCAACGTGTTTGCGCCGCGCCTCCTTGCTTGCTTACAACGACGACGCACCGTCCTCTTTTGTTCTTGCTTGCTTTTCATTTCTTGGACGGTCCACTCCTCGCATCCTTTTAGTCTCGGCTGCGTTAAAATACCAAGACAAATAATCTCTACGCGGCTGACAAACACGCGTCACGCTTCTCGGTAGACGTGACCTAGCAGATGCGATGGGCTGGGCGCGATGGAAAAAAAAAATAAATAAAAGAGCTGCGCCCAGTAAGTGCAGCACACGGGCGTAAACCTCCTTTTTAAGGCTCAGATCATTTTTCTCTCTTCCTTTATTTTATTTTATTTTTATTTTATTTTTTTGCCGCTGTACATCGAATTCTTTTACAGTTCTTCCATCGTTTCTTTCTCTCTCGTTCTCTCTTTTATTATTTCGTTTGTTGACACGTCGCGGTTTGTCTTTGTCGCTGTTGCGTAGTTTTTTCGATTCCACGAGCCTCTGCTTTTCTTTTTTTAATCTAGCGGCACGTATGGGAGGCGCGTCTAAAACAAATTTGTGCGGGACGCCGGAAAAAAGAGCAGCAAAATACACAGACAGGAAACAACGTAGAATCTTTAGTAATCAGGCAACCGCCTCAGGATTTTTCTATCGCATTTCCTTGATTTTTTTTTTTTTACCAGTTTCCGTACGTGTATAGGGAAGGGGGGCGGGGTTTGCGTGCGCGTGTTTGGTCTAGCCGAATTGCTTCGAGACGGAACCCGGAAGTGGCTTTTCGCGAATATATAACAATGTCGCGCTATTCAACGCGGTCCATCTTAAATCTTGGTTACGGTCCAGTCACTTGTTGGCGCTGCGGAAAGCTCCTTTGCAGTCGGTCTCACTACTTGAACCTTTGTTTACAATGTATCGTATAAGGTTCATACAGTTGAGTTGCTTGTTTTACAATGAGACGTTCGCATAGGCCATATAAGGTTTTTTTCACCTTAAAATACCTGCGCAGTCATAGGCGTTCCGCACGGGGGGGGGGGGGGGGGCGAAAAAGGGGGCGCAAAGCCAGCCCCTTACATTGACATAATAGGTAGGTGGGGGGCGATAGGGGGGTGCAAAGTCAGTCCCATACATTGACATAATATGGAGGGGGGGGGGGCGTTGCGATGAACCATCGCCCCCCCCCCCCCCCCCCCCGAAGGGGAACCCTGCGCACGCCTATGTGCACAGTCAATAAGTTTTCTTTTGGTACGTAATATCGTTGATGTTTAGCGGCATGAGTAGCAAGTGACCTTCTGTCTTTTCTTCCAAGCACTTCGGTCGAGCCCGTCCGGTTTTCGGAATATTCAAGAAAACTTGGCTTTACGATATAAAACTAGTAATAAATTGATTGTTCCTGTACAATCTAAGAGTTGTTTCGACACATATGATATCGGGGACATAATTCTAGTTCAAATAAGGGCCAATAAACTGCCAGGATAATTAATGAGGATTAAGTGAATGATTTCACTGAAGCAGCACACGCTTCTGTCGTGTGTAGCTGGGATAGTGGCGGCACCTGGGGGAAGCAAATGTGAACTATGCGCTTCTTTCTACCTGGCCTCTGGGATCCGTTTCGGCCAGTGCGAAGAAACAGAAAGTTGACCCAGGGAATACAACCCGGGCACAAGAACTCTGAGGCGCGAGTGCCGCAATCCAGGCACCTAAGTCAAAGATTAGGGCCGCTTCACAATTTTTAGGGGCGAAGCTCCTTAGGGTGTGGGTCTGTCTCTCCTCTGTAGTCGTAGTAGTAGTAGGTCGGTAGGTAGGTAGGTAGGTAGGTAGGTAGGTAGCCACATGTAGTGGAATGTACCCACTCCAAGTGATAAAGATGACGATGACGCAGTATAGTGGAATGTACCCTCTACACGTGATAACGATGAAGTATAAGCGCGTTCCAGTATAGTGCAATGTACCCACTACACGTCATAACGATGACGCAGTATAGTGGAATGTACCCACTACACGTGATAACGATGAAGTATAAGCGCGTTCCAGTATAGTGGATTGTACCCACTACACGTGATGACGATGACGCTGATGACCATGGAATATAAGCGCGTTCCAGACCACACATTCTCTTTCTGTCATGGATGAAAACGATCGAGCTTCGCCCACTCATCATCACTTCACTTCGTGGATATGGCGTGATTTTTAGATGTGAAGCATCTTATGGCGAAGCTTAATCCGGTGGTGGTGTGCGGCGTGGCCTCCCTTACTGCGCATGCGCAAACCTTTCAAAAAAAAATAAAAAATAGAAAACCTCCTCTTCCCCTCTCTCTCCTCTAGGCATCCCTCCCCGCGGCAAAGACACCCTCACTGCGCATGCGCCTCCCCTCCTACGCTCCCCCCCCTTCTCTCCTCTAGGCATCCCTCCCCGCGCTCCCACTGCGCATGCGCGTCCCCGCTCTCTCTCCTCTAATACGCTCACCCCTCTCTCCTCTAGGCATCCCTGCCCACAGCGTCCACACCCCCCACTGCGCATGCGCGTCCCCCCCTCTCTCTCCTCTCCTACGCTCCCCCCCCCCCTCTCTCGCCTCGCGACGCCGACGCAGGCAGCGTCTGCTAGCGAGTTTCTTGGTTGAAAAAACCGACTGCTCGCGCTGCACAACCGTTCATTGTCCATCCCGTATATATGGCAATGGATCTTGACCTCCAAGGTGGTGCCGGTGGGAGATTTCTCCTGTGCGTTGTTGAACAATAAAAATTCGCAGCGTGCGCGTTAACTAAAAGCCGACTGCGGGTCTCTGTGTCCAGTCGGAGTCTTCTGTCTCTCATTGCCCATTAGCAGCGATTGGCATGTTCCAGTAGGAAACACCGCTCCATCACTGCGTGCTTTGCGCCTCCTCAGTTTTCTCTCCTGCGCAACGCTGCGATAGCGCCAGCGTCAACGCCACCGCCAGTGTAAGCGTTAGCGCCCGCTGCTTCACATCTACACATGGTTCCCTTTAGCGGGAGATGGTGTAATTTTTTTTATCGCCTACCGAGCATTCTTCGCCGCGTCTCACAAGAAACTTTCAACTAGTCAGTGTGTCACGCAGTCACATAGGCCACTGCGTTCCTTTCCACAACGTCAGACGGCGCTGTACAACGCGGAGCACGCGGAGCACGCGAAGCACGTGAAGCACGCGCCGAAATATGATCTAAGTTTGTATAATCATATCTGGAAAAGGTCGGCAACCTGCGGCCAGCGGGGCACTATTATGCGGGCCTCGGCAAAACGTTGAACCCCTCCCTCCTTTCCTTATCACCTCCTCTCTGAAAGCCGATCTGGCAGTTTTGACCTAAAATGCCATTGTCTCTTATTCCGTGGGAACAACAGTCTGGAAGCTACAGTACAGTGAACAACAGTCTGGAAGCTACAGTACATTAAGGAGGCGGAATATGTGGAATAAATGTTCGACGATTACGCAGGGTCAACCTAAAGATGAACGGTAGTTCATGGAACGACGCACTAACTCAGCAAACGAGTATCTCCATCTCGGCGGCCCCACAAAAGCGCAAGTCACTTACTGCGTTCTCTGCGCGACTATACATTAAGGCAAGGAACAATACTAAAACAATCTAAGTGCAAAACATGTATGTCACCAAGAGCTTAATTTTTTTAATCAAGCAATACTCTGCATCATTATACTTTTCTGGAGTTTGTTCTTTGGTGCGCTTTCTTTGTCGGGCTTAGAAGCAAAGTGTTCAGCTCTCTCCAGGATCGACTGCTCTCGCACTCCACGTGCCCAGTGATGATGCCGCGGACTTGTGATTAGGAGCTATTTCTGCTGCAGCGAATTTTAAAGACGATAGTCTTTCTTGGGATACTTTTAAACGCAGAAATTTTGGTCCGTATGTCTGTCCTGTCTGTTTGTCTGTCGGTAACCCGATTCAGCTTCTCGGCCAGAGTTTAACTTCTTTCTGAACGCCCAGCCATCTTGAACTGGTGTTTGCGTTCATATTTGTGAACATATTCGATCAAAAGCAAGTACTACGCATTCCTGAGGCACAACATTAATATGTAAGCGTCAGGACGTGTGTTCTTTATTAGAAAATGCATAGGTACGCAATTCTAAAGACCCTAGTGTTTTTTAGGCTGTCTCAGGCAAGGCAAAACATAGTAGTACGGCCGGCACAAGACTATCGTCTTTCGACGACATTTGCAGCGAAGCACGCAGATACGCGGCCAATTTTTATATTCGAGTAATTTAAAGCGGCGAAAATTTTCAGTTTAGAGCTCTAAGGTAACTTTACGTCTAGGAGCACTCTGGAGCAGCTAGTTCCTCATTACATATGAGAGGTAAGTTGCCTTTACATTCAGACACTTGAATAATTATTATGAAATCGTAGGAGAGCTACATAAACATCTCAATTCTTTGCGAATCTCATGGAGGAAACGCTCTCCAGAGCACTCATGATGTCATTCGATTATGGAAAAGTAAGGTCGTCATCATAGGCCTGCGCAGGGTTCCTCTTCAGCGGGGGGGGGGGGGGGCAAAGCAAAGGCTAGTCGCAGCGTCCCGGTCAACGTATGGGGCAGACTTCGCCCCCCCCCCCCCCCATCTTAGCTGACGAGGCGGGGTGGCGTCCCCCCCCCCCCCCTCTGCCCCCCCTCGTGCGCACGCCTATGGTCGTCCTGCAATGTGATGTTGTAGAATAACATATTCAGTGTAACATAACGCATTTGTCTTTTGACACAAGCACGATAAACAGAACATTAAATCAATACAATTGTATAATATGACATAACATTCTAAATGCAACTATTGGGTCATCAAGTGCAGGGCTCCTCCCACAAATCTATAGCCTTGATGTAAATAAAATCTCCCACTTCAAATCAGCAGAAGTGGCAGACAAGCGCCGCGACATACAACAGGGAATCGACGCTTGGGAGTCTGGGCACTCGTGTAACATAGGCGGGGTGGGGTAAGGGGCTGGCCTTCGCACTTCCTTGTTGGCGACCATGCATCAATGCTAAAAGCAGTCAAACCCGATACGCTGGCGCAGTTTGGAGCAATTTAAGTCGATTTTATCAGGATGGTGCAGTTTGTACAATTGGCGCACTTGAGTGCAGTTGGTGCCGCAGTGGAACTACCGCGTGCCGATCTTGCAGCCAGTATCGTAACAAAGCAAGAGGAGCCCAGAAACAGCATGGCGTAGACTATATTAAAGCGGAAACCTTATCTCATGAGTCAAGAAGTTTTCGAGATTCGGCGAGACCTGACGATACTTCACGAGACATGCTTTGATTTCGCGAAACCTTGTCGGCGTCATCGGCATCAACGCGAGTGATACGGAAATAAAAAAAAAAACTAAGTAATAAGGGTCCGTCAGGAGTCAAGTCATATACTTAAGTGAATGTGTGTGAGAAGTCGGCGTACCAAAAGTCACATGACATTCAGTAAACCAATGAACCGACTAGTCAAGCCACATGCTATGCTTCATATGACATCAATAAAACGTGACGTCATCACTGACTTCAAAGATAGCCGTAATGTGTGACGTCATGATGACATCAGATGACGGCGTCATCGCTCGACATCTTGGACAAAGGCGTGCGGATCACGGATACTGCACAAAACCACGTTAGGTACAGACAGCTTACAATGCCTCAGATCCAGGAGGCAGTGCGATAATACGTTAGCTGCAGCAAGCTTTCTGAGGGGAAGGGAGGGCAGGATCAATTCAATGGACTCGGAAAAAGAAGAACAAGAATGTGGCTATTGCTTGCTAGTCATTTTGGGTGCAGATGCCTGAAGGACCGTGTGACTTTTAAATGCGTCAAGATTTCTATGCTTATTCAACGAGAAAACTGTCCGTGCTTCCGTCCCGTAAGACAACCATCGAAGTAAACAAATAAGCGTATCAAACAAAATAAACTTTCTTGGCGGCGCGATGTTTGAACCCGGGCGCCAACGCACCGAAGGCAAGCGTCCTATAAACCTTCAAGTATTTCCTACGCAGAGGAAAGTGTATAGTGGCGGCGTTTCCTGGATGTATGTTTTCGGGCGGCATCAGCATAACGTTTTTCATCTCTTTAGCGTTCACCAGCGTCGGGAACAGCCCAACCAAAGGCCCATTCGACCATCATGGAAACGTGTGTTTGACTTAAATTTTCGCAAGGTTAGCATTTTTGTGATACGTGCAATGTCCGATGTCGACTCTACAAGGGCTCCTACGGAGGGCCTTGATTCCACCGCCGCAAAATATTTCTACAAAGCCTTCACAGCAAGCGTCCTCCTTCTACGGTTCTTTCCCTTCTTTTCCCCCTCCTCCCTTGTTTTTTTCAACACCGGTACAACTCATACATACGGTATCGATATGTTCACGTTCTGAAATCATGCATTTGTTGACCGGTGGCAAAGACACTCGCCATGAGAGAGTAGGGGCGTCAGTTTAAAACCGCACCAGCGGCAGAATCTTTTACGTTTTTTTTTTAATTGGTTTCTTCACAGTGACGTCCGTCTTACGATACAGAAGGGCGGACGCACAGTGCTTTTGTTGAGTCATGCCCAGACATCTAAAGAAAGGGCGATGCGGAGAATTTCGCTTAGGACACAGTATCAAGCAGGAGTACTAAACAAAGGCACTCCACTTGGTGACAGATCCAGCGTACGCAGCTCTATCCAAGGTGGCGTTGACACAGCTGTCAGAATTCGCAATGCCCACGAACTATAGGTGGCGCGCTGTACGATTCAAGATGGCGCCCGACGGAGAGTCAGTCCGTTTGTTAGCATAGGAACAGGTAGGACGTGCGGACGTACGGCCCGTGCCACTTTCACCGGATGAAGTCATGAGCTGCACTGAAATGGATATGAGACCGAAATGCTTTCTCAAACCATGGAAGCTCGCCACCTAATTGTTTGCCGCGGTGTGAAAGGTTATATTTCAGCTCCGTTACCGTGCATAAGCGATGCTGTGCGAAATCCTGTGCGTGCTGCAGAAAACTTCATGAACTAGAATTGACGTATGACCTGAACGGCACTCCAAGATACTGTGTACCGAGCCTGCCTGGCGGATTTGCCGCAGTGGTAGGCCGCTAGCGAGTAGCGTCATCGCTGCTGCACGGGACCGAATGTTTAACGTGGCGATGGTTTGCAAACATAGCCCGTCGTCATTACTTGCACAGTCAGGAACGCGGAGTTGCTTCTTCAACGGAACACAAGCATTTAATATCATATTTAGTTGCGCTTGTGTCACAGCCATGCTCAGACTCAGGCCGTGCGCAATTCACTGCACTCGGATGCCGCAGGTTCGATCAGCACGATCGAAACATGAATATCGAAAAGAACACGCACGTATGCTTTCGCAACGACGAATTCTTCGACGTTGCAAAAATGTGTCGAAAAACTGTACCGATCGGAAGGTACCGGTGAAGTACAGGAGAAGTTAGCGGAGAGGCGTGGATTGTGGCCGTGACTGCGTTTCATCGCTCTAACCATTTCGCTTCCCTGTTCCGAACTCGAGCGCTTTGGCGGCATGCGGCGCTCGATAATATCCACAATAATTGCGCTACGTGCAATGCACAAGAAAAAGTATGTTTTTATTTTGATCTCGCTGAAGTATACTATACATTAAATACAATCAAAGTGACTTACGAGCGTGAAAAAACATTAGCGCACGAGCAAACGTGAAGTGCAACTCGCTCCTCGTGAGTTAGCAGCTGATCGTTCATCGTCGCTGTCACACTCCTTCTCACACACACACACGCTTTCACAGCCTTCTCCGTCCAGTGAAAAATCCTCGTCGTCAAGGTGGTTCCTCTTAACATCATTGCTGAAAGCAATCTGAAGAATTTCCTCCGCCGAGCGACTTCGATTAGTCCTCGTCACAACGTTATCTGGGCGCGCAGAACTTGCTCTGCTTGCTCTCACACAGGTCAACAAACAAATCGCTTGCAGAGTAGAGTGCTGCCATCCATAGGCGTGCGCAGGGTTCCATTTCAGGGGGGGGCAAGAGGGGCGAAGGTACATCGCAGCGCCCCCCCCCTCCCTATTAAGTCAATGTATGGGGCAGAATTTGCGCCCCCCTTCTCTTAGGTGACTAGGGGGGGGGGGGGGGGGCGGCCGCCCCCTCTGCCCCCCCCTCGTGCGCACGCCTATGCTGCCATCTATCAACAAACGTACAAAAACAAGCGGCGCAGCGCTGGCCAATTTGAGATTACTCAGTTATATATCGCTAGCTCGCGCGACTTCCCTCCTACAATGTTATAAATTCATGCACTACAAGAGCACTGACGAATGCTTTATGCAAGTAAAACAAGGTGAGTTTCAACTGAGAAGGTCAACGACAGCGTTTAACTACCTACGTGGCTACACAAAACCTCGCGAAGCTGATATTTGTACGATGTGGGTCATCGTTGAACGCGCGAGTTGGCACGTATTTTCTCGAAAACTTCGCGTCTCGCAAGAACGAATCAGATTTATCGTGTCACGGAGGGCCCGGTTTGTTCACTGATGCAGGCAGCATGCAAACTCGTAGTGTTTGTTTCCTGCTAACACAGCCGAACAAGTGAGCGACTGCGTAGGGCTACCATGGTGTCGTCTACTGATCATCCATGAGAGGACGCTCCTAAATTCCGCTAGGGGCGCGGCAGTCTATGGGCATTGCGAATACGACCAAGTACGACTATAGTCGCGGACAACTTTTCTTGGCAATGAAGGGAAGGCTATGGGGGCAGAGCCGCTGCACATGTACTCCTCCGCGAAGTAGTCCGGTACGGCTCGCGTTTGGAATGACGGCCGTGTTTGAATAATAACACTGCATACAATTTGCTACGTCTGCTTACGCAGCCATTTGTGAGTGAAATTCGTCACAAGCTCCTCTGCGAGTCGCCGAAATAGCTGTCGGGCGACGAGCGCTCACCTGAAGACGAAGGCGCCATTTTGACTGTGAGGTGCACGTAAAACGTGCGACGTTTTCAGACGTGCAAAAACGCGAAATGACATTGCATAAATTAAAACAAATATGAATATCTCCTTGGTGCGTACAGCGTCTCTTTATAAACAGCATCCGGTAGAAAATAAAGTAATGTTGTTTTTTATAATTTTCACGCGAAAAACACGGACGCAAATTGGGACTATATTCTTCAGCGGTGGCACACGCCCAGTTTGGCTCCGTAGCCTTCACTTCATTGCCAAGGAAAGTTGTCCGCGAGTATATACTCCGTTTCATACACCAGGTGCGACGCTGTGGAAGCTTTTCAAGAAGTTCGGTCAGCAAGATGTGTGAGTACGCGCGTATCGCGTTTGGCATTCGTCGTTGTAAACGCTCGTGCGAGCCGAGCACGAGCCGGCGCGTGATACGCCAAAAAGTGAAAACAAAGATACGCTATGCGGTCCACAACAACTTATTGACAACCGTGCAGCGGGGTTCGTTTATATCTGAAGTACAAAGCATCTTCATTCATTACTCAGCCTAAAGACGAGAACAAATCATATTAAGGGTGGCGAACTCATTGGACTATTTCTTGTTGCGAACGCTTCTACTGCAGGAAATCTCGCTAGCCTCCACAGCGCTGCAACTGATGTGTGTTTAGAGAAATGTATTAAGGCGAAAGCCTTTAATGTCTCATGCTCACGTCCGTCCGTCCGTCCTTCCCTCAGTCCGAGCCCTGGCACGGTGCCAGGTGGCCGCCGGGGTGCGCAAACGGACGCTGGTCGCGTCGGACTCTACAGCGCTCGCGCTTTGCTTGCGTAGCGTCGCTGTGCCCAGCGTTTCCAATCATGCAAGGACGGAGACGCGCGCATCGCGTTCCATTATGACCGACCCCATCTCAATGGACACAGGCGTTCGCGGAACACACTTTGGAATTTACAAAATGTCCGTCAATTTAAGCGCTGGAACGCGGATGGCGTTTGCACGATGCGCAAAGCGCGAGAAAATACGAACGCATGCGAACGGAGGCAGATTAGTCTTGCGTCTCGCAGCGATTCGAGGTAAAAAATGAAAAAACTTGGACCATCTCCCCGAAGGGAACCCTGATGGGATGCGAAGCAGCAGCGGTGCGCACGGCGTTGACCCGGTTGAAACGGGCGTCGACGCGGGTGCTGGAAGAACGGTTTGAAGCGAAACTCGGTGTAGCGTTTACTCGAGTAAACGTTTGTTTGAAACGCAAAGAGACGGGAGGCGAGTCAGAGGTGTTGCGAGCGGGCGGAGCAGCCGGCAGCTGCGGGCGCTGCCGCGACCATGCTGCGGGTGAGGGAGAGAGTGACGTCAGCGCGCACCTGCGAGGGAAGCGTGCGAGGGGAGCGTGACGTCAACGCGCAGCTGTGGCGTGACCTACTTGGAAACGCAGCAGCTGTCTCTGCTGATGCTACACGAGGAATACGCAGAACACATTAAACTCTGCACGGACGGATCGACAACTGTTAGGGGGATCCGCAGGAGCTGTCGTTTTTCCAGCAAAAGCCGAAACATACAGCTTTAAACGTCTCATAGGACCACGTCGACTGCTGTGGAGCTTGCGGCACTCCGTAGTGCACTTCGAAGGATTGAACTCGAGTCACCACAAAAGTGGGGTATATTTACAGACTCGAAGTCAGCCCTACAGTGCCTGTCATCAGCTCTACGTCGTGGTGCACAAGACCAACTTGTACTGGAAACCAGAAAAACCTACCAGGTCTTAAAAAGAAAGGGCATGACATTACCTTTCAGTGGCTTCCAGGCCACTGTGGCATTGACGGTAATGAACATGCCGATAAGTCTGCAAGGAATGCCTATGAAAGTGGCGTGCAAGAAGCCCTTCCACTATCAAGAACTGATGCAGCATCCAAGATTCGCGCGCTCGAGCGTGATTCAATGTGGAACACGTCCGGTTTCCTGCATACTCGCCTTCACCGTCTGGATCCGTCATTTCAACTTCAAGTTCCTTTCGGACTATCCCGATCAGAAACAACAGTCCTGTGTCGCCTATGGCTAGGGGTGTCATTCACGAACAGATTTGCGCACCGAATCGGTATGGCTGACAGTGCTGCTTGTGATCACTGTGCTAGCGAGGAAACCATTGCGCACGTGTTGTGTCATTGCCCGCACTACAGCTGCCCAAAGAGAACAGCTCTCAGCAGCCTTAGCACGCCTCGATGACCAGCCGCTTTCCGAACAATCAATTTTGGAGTGCCGGAACGTTCCAGCTTCCAACCGGAAGGCGACAAAAGCGTTGCTGAAGTTTCTGTGGTCAACAGGACTCGCTAAACGGATATGACACTCCTGTGCTCGAGTGTGTGTGTGCGTGCGGTTTATTTTATTTTTTTTCTATCTCTTTTTTATACATTTTCTCACTTTCTTTCCTTCCTTATATTTCTATTCCCCCCTTACCCCTTCCCCAGTGCAGGGTAGCAAACCGAAAATTTTCTTCAGGTTAACCTCCCTGCCCTTCACTTAACCTTTCTCTCTCTCTCTCCAACACCTACGGCGAGGAGAACGCGTGGCGGCGCATTCGTACGGACGCACGTAACGTACGGCGTTACACACGTGAGTCAAAGAGCTGCTTCGCATCTAAAAGAAAACACGCGCACATTCCGTTTGTGTGCCATCCCATTGAGTGTGTAAAAGAAAAAAGGCATGGCATAGTCAGTCGAGTGGCCACAAGCTTTCGCAGAACACACTTTGGAGTGTCCTTCAATATTTATCACTGACGGTGGACATCAGTAAACAGAACGACTCAAGCATAAGCGTGCGCAGGATTCCCCTTCAGGGGGGGGGGGGCGAAGGTTCGTCGCAGCGCCCCCCCCTCCCTATTACGTCAATGTATGGGGCTGACTTTGCGCCCCCCTCTCGCCCCCCCCTAAAATGTATAAGGCTGGCTTTGCGCCAGCCTTTGCGCCAGCCTTATTTCGGCGAGGGAGCAGGATGGAGCCACGTCAGGAGAACGAAGCAGGCCGACGGCGCGTCCGAGTCGGCGCAAAACCAACATGCGAAGACGCAGCAACAGGCGGCTGCCGCGTCGACTACGGGGATCGTCCCAGCTGCCGCCACGGCGGCGCAGTCCAAAATGAAGTATGCCCGTCACTTGCAGCACCTTGCTAAGGCGAGCCGAATGCCAGAGTTACCGCCCGATGATTACAAGATCATCGTACGCCCCAGAGGCGGATTCAACGGGGCCGAATACGGAATGGATCGCATTTATTGCTGCCTACGCAACGCGGCGGGTATAGGCAGAGAAGCGGCTAGAGAAGATAGCATCTGTGTCAACGTTAAGCAGAACGTCGTGGTACTCAGCACGCCGTCAGAAGACAGAGCCAAACGCTACGGAGCCATCAGCAAGCTTTGCATAGGAAACAAAGAATTCGAGGCGAACGCCTATCAAGCCGCCCCGGAAAACACTTCCAAGGGCCTGATTAGGAACATTTCCAAGGACGAGAGCCCGGCGGACATCCTTAATAACCTAGTGACGCAGCGCAACCCCGGTGTGCTGCACGCTAAGCGCATGGGCACCACGGACAACATAATCGTACTGTTCGACGGCTTCCATGTACCCAGACACATATACTACGGACCTATGCTTGTCAGATGCTCCCTCTACAGGAAGCACATCGACGTGTGCTATGAGTGCGGGAGGCTGGGACATCGTTCCGACGTGTGCCCCAACCCTGACAACAAAATCTGCCGTGGATGCGGAGGCAACAACCCATCGCCTGACCATCGGTGCGAGCCGCGGTGTCAACTGTGCGGCAAAGATCATCTCACGGGAGACCGCAGCTGCAAGGCGAGATACAAGACTCCATACATAGTCAAGCGTCGCCAACTAGAGCGAAGACGACGAGAAGAACAGGAAGCGGCCGCAGTGTACAGCAGCGGATACAACATCAGCACAGGAGGCAACAGAGGCCACTACAATCATTATCCAGCGTTGGACAATACTTCATGCAACGAAAATCCCAGAGGACGCTCGACTAGTCGTGACGCTAGAGGCGGCAGGGGGAAACGCCGGTCCAGCTCTCGCAGCCGGACTCCGACGCCAAGAAGCACGTCGAAGACGCGCGGTGACGCCAATCCAGGCGCCGCGGCTTTCAACCAAGGCACTCAACAAAGTCAGCAGCAGCAGACGTGGCGGCAGCCGCAACAACAAGGGCACATGGGCACCGGGCAACAGGTGAGATGGGCGGATGTAGCCGCTATTCCCGCCGGCGGCGTCGCTTGCGCGGATCGTCCTCTTGGTCCCGCCGTCGGTGGCACCGGTGGGAGCGAGCTCGAGCAAGCGATAGAGCGAGCGCTAGAACAACGCCTAGGACCGTTACAATCGATGATTTCCGAGCTTAAACGTGAAAACGCCATCCTTAGAGCGGAAAATTCCAAATTGAAAGGCGGGGCTCCACGACCGCAACAATCTCAGCAACAGGCGACGATGCCGCCACCGCCGTCGCCTCAGTCTTTGACTCCGTCGCGACCCGAGGCGGCGGGAATGGACACGGACGACGAGAGCAGTTCGGGGGAAGGGGCGGACGGACGCGAGGACCGGCCGTGTACCGCAAAAAGGATTGCACTAGATCCTGCAAGACCCGAGCCTGCACGGCGACGTGGCCGTTATGAGCAACTCCAAAAACAAATAGTTAATATCGAGAATAGCCTCGATGAACGTTTCGCAAAACATGTGGCCCAGATGAATGACATGTTAAATGGTGCGATAGCTAAGCTCTCTGAGCAAGTGACTCAAATGCTCGCCGCGCACGTGGCGCGCATAGAAAACATTGAAGCCCGACTACCGCCAGCTGCGGGCAGACCGATTAGAACGATGAGCAAGCCGTACGCCAGACAGCAACAGAATCAGCAGCAGCAAAACACGTTGACAGACGCGGAGACGCAGATACAGCCGAACCCAAATCGCCTCGACGGCGATGGGTTAAATTAAACACAAGCGTGACCATGGCTAGACACGCACACATTCACACTAACACTAGTAAACAACAGTACAAGATCTGGCAGTGGAACTGCCGGGGATATAGGAGGAAGCGGGGTAATCTCGAGCAATTCATTCGCAGCCGTGAAACAAAACCGGATGTTATCATTTTACAGGAGACAAACTATCCTGCAAAACTAGCTGGTTACAAAGCCATAAACGCGGCGGCGACGGACAGCAGGCAGAGGAAAAAACGGGCTGCATCCTGCTCGGCACATGGTGTGACGTCGGGGGCGGCCGCGGGGCACCGGCGGCGGGGCGATCCGCTCTCGCCGTCGGTGCGCCCGCGGTCGCTGCCGTCGCCCTCGCCGCCACCGGCGCCGGTCGCCGCCGTGCTTGTTAGACGTAACGTCACCGTGGCGCAGCGCGAACTTGAGTGTGTAAATATACCGCACGTTTTCGTAGAATTAATTCCTAAGCGCGGCCGAGGACTGTTTGTCCTTAACGTATACAGTAAACCCACGCTGCAACACCGATTCGGGGAACTGCTCCGGAGGGCGAGCGCGGCCGCCAACGGTGAACCTCTGCTCGTCGCGGGCGACTTTAATGCGCCGCACGGAGCCTGGGGATACACGCGAGAAACGCCCAAAGGCAAACACCTTTGGGAAGACTCGCAAGACCAACGGCTTGAACTCATCGCGAACCCCGCCGATCCAACGCGTCGAGGAAACAGCGTGAGCTCAGACACGCTACCAGACCTTGCGTTCGTATCGAATGTAACCGCAGCGTCTTGGCAAAACACGCAGGAGGACTTGGGGAGTGACCACTCGCTGATAGAAATTACGATAGATACGGGCCCGAGCGTTCGTGGAGCATTCTCAGAAGGCAAAGGCCGTAAACTCAAGCTAGTGAAGTGGGACGCGTTCCGCAAGAAACGAGAAGAAGGAGGGCGAGGCGACGAGCCGATCGTAAACATAGACGAATGGACCGCGACGCTCAATAGGGACGTAGACGCGGCAACGTGTGACATCCCGCCCGAGGCGAAGCTCGAAGTAATCGACAGCAGGCTCCTACACATGTGGGAAGCAAAGCAAGGCCTGCTTAAGAGGTGGAAACGCCAAAGACACAACCGGGCATTGCGGAAACGCATGGCACAGTTAGACAGAGAAATCGAGGAACACGCGTTCAAAGTATGTATGGCACAGTGGGAAGACTTGTGCAATGGCCTAGAGAGGCAGATGAGTGGGGCGAGCGCTTGGCGTCTATTTCGGCACCTATTAGATCCGGAGGAGACTCGGGCCGCCCAAGGCCATAAAACTCGGAGACTTGTCAGAGATCACAAAGGCAATAACATCCTCGCCGCGATACGTGACCGTTACTTTAAGACGGGAGACAGCGTACAACACCCCGATTACGCTGGCGCTGCTAATGAGAAATTAGACGCCGACTTTAGCGAGGCAGAAATTCGGGCAGTCCTTTTCGAACTCAACTCACGATCGGCGCCAGGACCAGACAGGGTTACCAACAAGGCTCTCCGAAACGTAGACGACGAGTCTATCTCCCGACTGGTGACTTACGTCAACAAGTGCTGGCGACACGGCTACCTTCCGGAAGCGTGGAAAAGGGCTCGAGTTATCATGATTCCTAAACCGGGCAAGCAAATTGCGCTCGATAATCTAAGGCCAATTTCGCTTACGTCTTGTGTAGGAAAAGTCCTGGAGCACGCAGTTCTCACTCGAGTGACCGACTTTCTCGAAGACCGTGACGCATTCCCGCACACCATGCTGGGATTCCGCCGCAATCTTTCCGCACAGGATGCTTTGCTTCAGCTAAAACATCACATTGTTGACGACACTACCAGCTCCACCAAGGCGATTCTCGGTCTTGATATTAAAAAGGCCTTTGATACCGTGAAACATGAAGCGATTTTAAAACAGGTTGAGGCATTAGGACTGGGTAGAAAAGTATACAATTACATACGTGATTTTCTTGCAGGCAGGCGCGCATGCGTCGTCATTGCCGACCAGGAATCGCAAGAATTTGAGATGGGCTCGATGGGCACGCCGCAAGGCTCCGTAATTTCACCATTACTTTTTAATTTAGTACTATTAGGGCTACCCGAGAAATTAATAGACATACGCGGATTGTATCACAGTATATACGCCGATGACATCACCCTCTGGGTTCCCGGAGGAGGATGTGACGGTCACGTCGAGCGAACGCTACAGGCGGGAGTAGACGAGGTTCAGGAGTACTTGCGAGGCACGGGCCTCGAGTGCTCAGCAAGCAAGTCCGAACTTTTAATCTACAATCCCACGAGTAGAGGCCGCAAGACCCCGCGCGACGAGGAAAGGGAATCCTGCAAAATACACGTTCTATTGGAAGATGGTACTCCCATACCACACGTAGACAAAATTAGAATTCTGGGGTTACACATACAAGCAAACGGCCATAATGGTGAGACGGTGCTCAGACTACACCGTTCGGTGGACGACACGATCCGACTCTTGCGTCGTATCACAAATAGACGTAACGGTCTGCGCGAACACTGCGCGATCCGTCTCGTGCAGGCGTACGCGATAAGCCGCATAACATACGTTGCCCCCCTACCTCAAGTGGATGGGATCAGAAAAAAACAAAATCGAATGCATGATACGCAAGGCTTTCAAGAGAGCGATAGGCCTTCCACTCAACGCGAGCACCGAAAGATTTCTAGCGCTCGGACTTCACAACTCACTCGACGAGTTAATCGAGGCCCATGACGTTGCGCAATACGAACGCTTATCAAAGTCGAAGGCGGGTCGACACATCCTTGAGTCGCTTGGCATCAGGTATCACACTCAGCAGGGCGAAAAGGCGGAGGTTCCTGCCTCGGTCCGCGACCGCCTGATCGTTCCGCCGCTTCCTAAGAATATGCACCCGACGCACCACGTCGGGCGACGTAACGAGCGCGCTAGAGACCTTCAAAAGAAGTATGGCACTAGTACTGACGTTGTATACGTAGATGCCGCGAGATATGGGGGAAGGGAGAAGCGCACACGCAACTGTGGTCGTTGACTATACGGGCAAATGCCTCGCGAGCGCCACGGTGACCACGGGACACACGGAGGCGGCCGAAGAAGCCGCGATAGCATTAGCACTCGTCGCGGCGCCGAATGCAGAGATCGTGATAAGCGACTCGCAGGCGGCAGTCCGCGGTTTCGCGCGCGGCCGTGTCTCGCGGGAAGCAGCCCGAATTCTTCAAACGTGCGGCGATGGCGACTCAGCGTCACGCTCGCAACCCCAAACTCCGACAGTTTTCCTCCTATGGACCCCGGCACACACCGACGTCCCGCTCCCGGGAAACGAGGCAGCCCACGCCGCGGCTCGAGGTCTCACTCGCCGAGCCGCGGCCCATTACGTGGCCACCGCCTCCGACTCCGAGAACGGGGCTTTGGGTCTGCTGGCTCGAGAAACTTTGACAGGCACGCAGCAACAAGAATCACAATGGTCGTGGGGTGATCGTCTGACAACATTCCGCGATATTACCCAACACTATAGGCTCGAAAGGCGTAAATTCCCGCCACCACACGATAAATTAAACAGACGCGATGCTGTAAGCTTTCGCTTGCTCCAAACTCACTCATACCCTAGCCCAGCCATCTTACGTCACTGCTACCCGAATCTCTACCCCACAGATCTGTGTAAAGCGTGCGGGCACAGAGCAACGCTGAGTCACATGCTCTGGGAATGTGCTGGCGACAACTGTCGCGAAAACGTCGCCGTTCGCGATGCGCCTATAACGGCCGGCAATGCCAGACCAGAGGAAGCATTGAGCTCACTCGTTCCCACCACCGCCCCGGCTGCGGGAGTCGCGGGGGACCTTCTTCGTCGACGCCGCCGCCGCTGGGAGGCGGCCCTCCAAAGCTCGGAGCTGAACGACCAGCTCTGGGCCGTCCGGCAGGCCGAGGATGCCGCCCGAGTCCAGGGACTCTGAGCCGCCACCTGAAGCCACCAAGATCAAACTGCCGGCCCATTTTGTAAAATAAAGTCTTTTCTCTCTCTCGTCGAATGCCGACACCACCGTGGCCGACACTTATCATGCCCCTACTAAGATGGCGGCCTCAGCCACCATCTTTTGGTGGGCACGTCTTCACTCCTGGGCAATAATTTTCACCCAGAAATTTTTTTTAACCTCCTTGGTGCCATCCAGCTGTTGATTACTCAGAACATTGACTCTGGCCAGGCCTCGCAAGTCGTGGAACTCCGTGAACTCAGAAATCTGTAGCGCACTCCGGTTGTGCGGGGAACCTGCTTCCCAAATAACTTGGTCAAATAAGGATCCCCCCTCTCTCTCTGGCCCTCTCTGTCACGCTACGAGCGTGTGACCACCACTATTATTTGTCTAGCACAGATCCTACAAGATCGCCAAGACGTCTCTCTGTGACGTTCTTCTGTGCCACCCAGAATACCTGGATTCGATCTTGGGTCGAACCATGCCTTTTATCATGTCTTTTTTTTTTCAATTAATGCCAGGCGTGCTTCTTGCACCGCACCTCACGTCTGTCTACTAGTGGGGCTCTTAATGCTGTCGGCTTTAAAATAATGACACTAGAAGTTCACTCTGGTACCGGTGTCGAGCTCGGAACCAACGCCTTTCTGGGGCGGTCGCTCTAAAATCTGAGCTTACCAGGAGGCCAGCAGGCAGACCAAAGCGCGAAGACGAATTGGTCTACCAATCTAATCAGAGGCACAACAAATACGGCGGATCAGTACCGCCTCCTTTTGCGCCTTCATTGTATAAGCGGGCGAATGAGAGTTTTGTCCGAACATAGATACATCTCTCACACACCCTTAGGTAATTTTGCGCCTTATTTTGTCTTGTGTAACCACTTACGCTAGGTAACCACAGAGCCCACCGCAGTTATACGCCTGAAACATTGCTCATAGCCGCGATTTGGCTTACTGCCCGCGAGAAGGGAGGATTATTCCAATATCTGAAAAGGGTTAAATATTGCTGTAGAATGAATGAAAGCAGCAAGGGAATTTGATGAAAGAAGGATGGTAAATGGAAGGAATGAAACGAATGAATGATTTTCAAATTGGAAATCATCACGTAAGTGCATCATCTTAAAGAACAGGTATGTATAACTGTAGCAGAAAGGGGTGCAAACACTTAGATATATTTTGAGCATACGTTTGCTTGCCACGTTGTTGCCTCGCAAAGCTACCTGCATGCACTATGCCTATCGTCACATTTCCGCATCGATGTCGCACACTGAGCATCCGCTTAGTTTGGTGTTCTAACCTAGGCCTTAAATCGGTGTTCTCGTTGAGGCCCGTGCCCCTGGAACTGTAAACGCTGCAACCATGACGCATTTCTTGAAAGTTATAACGCTGTATCCGATCAGGCACAACGCCATAAACTTTCCTTGGTCAGAGTCAAGGAAATCAATACTTGTTAATCCTTGCCATTGGGTAATTAGCTATCGTCGTCGCGGCCGCCGCTCTAATTGCGGGACACTTCTCGTTCTGCTCGCCTTGCTGACGTCATCACGCTCACGTACGAGGCACACAGAGACAAACCCACACGCGCCCGCGCTCGATTGATCGCCTTCTACGAATAAGCTTGCCTGTACGGCAATCCTTTGCATAAACCCGAGCGAATGCTCGATGAGTCGTGTACACGCTAAATGCTTTGCATAATATCAATTACCATAACGCGTAGAATCTTCCGCAACATTTTGCAAACTTCATTCTTTTTTTTTATTCCTGGGTTGCCAAATCTGCGGAGCGCGGCCCTTACGCGAGTGCATACGGCAATAACGTGCGGTCTATACCGGAAAAGTCGTTTATGTCCTTTGCATAGCTGCGTTAATCGCCGTCTCCGTCTCTCGCTGCGCCTGCAGTTAATGGCCCGATGTGGAGAGGCGCCCCCCTTTTGACTGGATCCACATTACCTACGCCTCATCACGTTCTGATCTATTTGGCTCAGCTGCTGCCTCCATTAAGTTTAAGGGAAATGTTCGTCTGCGTGAGCTGCCGGCGAGGAGATTTGCTTTCGTTTCATCGAGCTAAACTGACAATACTCCGCATATACGTTTTGTGTATGTACATATTGTCTCAAATACTGCAGTCAAGTGTCAAATATATGCAAGCTTGAATTTAAAGCCTTGCTTTAGAGTAATAAATTAATAATCGGGAGCAGTTGTCTTGAACGCATTGTTGGTGGGGACAAGTGCCACATCCTTGAATGATAATAGATGTGCGCACGTGCGTTGGTATGTCGTGGCGCGTAACATTACTACGTTTAATGTTTTTAGAGGGGTACGAATGCCAAGTGACTCTCTTTTTACCCTTCCAAGCATATCCGGTCGAGCTTCTGATTTTACGAATATTAATGAAGTCTTCTTAAAGCTAAAAATCGATGGTTCTGGTTCAAGTTAAATATATATTGGAGCATATAAGACGTCGGAGTATGCGTTGACTTAATACGAAGGCCAATTAACAGTCAGGACATAGAATCAAATTTAATTAATGCAGTTAACTGAGACAGTGTAAGCAGCTGGGATTGTCGCGGGACCTGGCGGAGCAAATCTGAACTACGCGCTTCTTTCTGCGTGGCCTTTGAGATTCGCTCCGTAGAAAGAAGCGTGCGATAGGGATGGATGGATCTATCTATCTATCTATCTATCTATCTATCTATCTATCTATCTATCTATCTATCTATCTATCTATCTATCTATCTATCTATCTATCTATCTATCTATCTATCTATCTATCTATCTATCTATCTATCTATCTATCTATCTATCTACTTTATTGCATCACTGAAACTCGCTCTCCACTTCAAACCGTTCCTTGCCGTTGCCTTACCTTACTATGAAAAAAAAAAATCAGGTAATTGCCATTGCTAACATTTCGACACGTCCTGTCCTGCTTGCGTTCTCGGTTACCCTTGTTACGTTGAACGCTCGTAAGAGTTGCACTGATATTTTCTTCTTACAACATGCCCAAACTGCCGTGCCTCACCTTGCTTTTCATGCAATACGGGTGTTATGCCACTTCTCTTTGCCTCCCCTCTCCTTCTTCAGTCCAGCAGGGGTGCAGCATGTAAAAAGTAAAGTAACACATCAACTATTCGCTTTGCCCCGAGGATAGACTCACTCCCAACGCCGCAGGCCAAAGCTGGATTTCCGACAGGGGCTAGATTTTTCTAAAAATATTTTTCTATGGGGTCTTCGTATCGATGCAAGACAGACAGCCAAGTCAAAGTCGGCATAGGTAGCTAAAGAAATGTCCCCGCAATTAAGAAGTAAGTAATTTTAGACAACAACAAGTGTTGCAGAGACGTAGGCGACACTATGTCTGCTTCCCTAACAACGGAGCAAGGCTGGGCGTCCAAGGAGGTAACGTTCGCCAAACGCTCTGCGTGCTGTTGCCAGGCAGTCGTGAATATTTTTTAGGCCCTTTCAGCAAACATTCCCACCTCGTAGGCCTTTTGTGCCACTGATTGGAGATATTCACCAGGTTTGTCATTCGTCTAAATTAGCCCAAGGCGTAAATATTAAATCTACACTTGGCAGGCGGTAAGTGTCGTCATGGGCTCGCTCGCTTCAGAGCCTTTCTTTTCACGTCGACGCAGGTATAGGTTTTAGACGTGCGCAGCGAAAAGAGATTTTCGAAACCAAACGTCTCTGACACGGTCTGTAAGCGAAAGAAGACGCCAGACTTCTTCCCAAAGTGCCGGCGGCGCGAAAGGTAACGGCGATACCTTTTGAATACACCGCGTCATACATGCGTCCTACACCACGTCCTACATGTTTTGGAATGACGCATGTCATTTGTGCTCTTTTGCCCGTGTTTGTGTTCCTTTCCTTCGTCCTCGTGTCTTTTAGAGGCAAATATGTCCGGGTTTTCTGACGTTTTTCGCCCAACCAGTGAATATAGTACAACGGCGTGTTGAAACGCTTGTAATTTTTTGTTTCTTCGTGTGATTCTTACCCGCCTTCAGCTACCCTGTTTCCTTTTTTGGTAGAGGAAAATAGCATTGGATGTCCGTCTTTTTTTTTATTGCGATAGCAATTCTATGGACACTCTCGGCTGATTTTCGCCGTCGCCGTGTGTCGACGCCGTCATGTCCCGGATATGTATATATATGTGTATATATAAAAATGCATAAAGAAAAATAAATCAGTAGAAAAAAAAATTGACGGCAGATCCACGAGGTGAATGATGATGAGATTGGGCGAAGCTCCTGGAAGTAATCATCGGTTAAACCGTGAAATTTCTTCCGTTTATTCGCCCGATAAAAATGACGTGAAACGATTGATTAAATGTTTTATCAAGCTTTTATTGCTGGTTTCCGTTGTCCTTTCATTATGACCGCTTTGTGGTCGGTGAAATGTAAGCTAAGTGGTTCTTGCACTGGTTGCAGCGGCATCCTTATCCATACGAGCACACACCGACGGCAACGAGCATCGTCAACTACAAACCTGTATCGCGATATGGTTTTGATTATAAAACCATTGCTTTAGAAAACACCTGGCGTCTTTCGTTAAGCAGCTGGCGTCTTTTCGTTTTGCTTTAGAAACATCTGGCGTGTTTTCGTTTTGCTTTTAGAAAACATCTGGCGTCTTTCGTTGGTTTATTTCATCAATCAACGGCGTTTTGAACAAAATTTTTATTGTTTAATCACGCACAGGAGAAATCTCACCAGGCACTACCTTGGAGGTAAACAATGGCTGCTACTGGGAATGAGAGACAGCAGAAGTCGGCTTTTTTTTTAACGTTTCCTACTGGAACATGCCAATGGCTGCTAATGGGGAATGAGAGACAGAAGAATTCGGCTTTTAGTTAACGCGCACGCTGCGAATTTTTCATTGTTCAACAACGCACAGGAGAAATCTCCCACCGGCACCACCTTGGAGGTCAAAGCGTAAGACTTGTTACGCACTACGACTACGACTACGACAACGACGAGGGACGAACGGGTGCCGCTTTAAGGAGCTTCGCCCCTAAAATTCCAAACCACCTGACCGCGGATTCGAACCAGCGACCCCTCGCTGCGCAACCTGCTGCGCTAGCCAGCACAGCCACACGCCATATTTTTAGGGGCGAAAAAGGAAAGTTTATTGAACAAGTGTTCACAAACACTGGAGGCACTTATACACTAAAAGTTCGAAATGGTGTCAGTAGAACTTATACAAACGCTAGACATAATTTTAAACGGACATCTATAAAACACTGTGCGGTACTAAGAAACTATTAAAAAAAAAAAAGGGAACATGCTACCTCTCGAGGAGCTGAAGAGAGAGAGAGAGAGAAAGAAAAAAAGGGGGGGGGGGGTTCGAGTAGCATAGCAAGTCGGATGACATGTTTCCCTGCTTAACTCAGTATGGCGCTGCGGGAAATTCCAGTTTGTCCCCACGTAATACGAAAAACCGAGTGTGCCAGTGCCTTAAAACGGCATCAACACCACTTACATCTAGGTCTTCGACTAGGTATCCAAAAAGAATTTGATAAATTCGGTGTAAGACCGGGAATGCTGCTCGCTGTGGTTGTCGACGAGCTTCTGCTTGGCACCGACGTCTCCAGATCACGTACATTGTGACTGCGAGTACCAATTGGACAAACAGGCCATTTTTCCTGTGCGACAGTGATGTAGCCCTAACTCCAAAGGCGCGCCAAACAAGGTGCCACACACCCTTGGTAGCAACGCATTCAAATAACGCATGCTTAGTGGTCTCGGACTTTCCACAATTCGCGCACTTATCATTTGGAACCACGTGCCACTATGCGAGGCGTTGACGCGTCGGTAGCACGCTCCATCTTCTTAGCCAGTCAAATTCGCGAACCACCTCGGGAACTTTGCTCTTTTTCCAGGTCTTCCAAGCTCCTTAAAGCGGCACCCGTTCTTCCCTCGTCGTTGTCGTAGGCGTAGTCGTAGTGCGTAACAAGTCTTACGCTTTGACCTCCAAGGTGGTGCCGGTGGGAGATTTCTCCTGTGCGTTGTTGAACAATGAAAAATTCGCAGCGTGCGCGTTAACTAAAAGCCGAATTCTTCTGTCTCTCATTCCCCATTAGCAGCCATTGGCATGTTCCAGTAGGAAACGTTAAAAAAAAAAGCCGACTTCTGCTGTCTCTCATTCCCAGTAGCAGCCATTGTTTACCTCCAAGGTAGTGCCTGGTGAGATTTCTCCTGTGCGTGATTAAACAATAAAAATTTTGTTCAAAACGCCGTTGATTGATGAAATAAACCAACGAAAGACGCCAGCTGTTTTCTAAAAGCAAAACGAAAACACGCCAGATGTTTCTAAAGCAAAACGGAAAGACGCCAGCTGCTTAACGAAAGACGCCAGGTGTTTTCTAAAGCAATGGTTTTATAATCAAAACCATATCGCGATACAGGTTTGTAGTTGACGATGCTCGTTGCCGTCGGTGTGTGCTCGTATGGATAAGGATGCCGCTGCAACCAGTGCAAGAACCACTTAGCTTACATTTCACCGACCACAAAGCGGTCATAATGAAAGGACAACAAAAACCAGCAATAAAAGTTTGATAAAACATTTAATCAATCGTTTCACGTCATTTTTATCGGGCGAATTAACGGAAGAAATTTCACGGTTTAACCGATGATTACTTCCAGGAGCTTCGCCTAATCTCATCATCATTCACCTCGTGGATCTGCCGTCATTTTTTTTCGTTATTGTGCAGCCACACGCCATGCTCGTGCCAGCGATATAACGGCGAGCTATTCATAAGCACCATTTGCCGCTCGCGGTACGCAGATCTCGGAACAGCTTGAGCGTGTTTTTTATCATGCAACGCTTTTACAGTTTCTTTCAAATTGGAAAGTGCCCTTGAGATGCGCACGAAAAAAGTGGCTCCCTTCTGTAACACTCATGATGTAGAAGAAAAAAAAAGAACACCGGGCACACTTGGCGTCAGACGCCACCGCGTGGCAGGAGACGCCGAGGGGTCATTCCACGTGCCGCAGTTTAAAAGAAAAAGAAGTATCAAACAGCGTCGAAAAGTCATATAATCAATCCTTGGCCAATCCCCCCTGAGTGGGTATTAGCCATGTCAGAGGCAACAACAACAGCGTCGGCTTCTGCATTGTGGACACTCACAGCGCGTTGCTCAAATACACGCTTGTCCTGTGTATACCTATGCGTCCTTTTCGAGCGTCCTTCTTTGTGCTGCGGCGGTGCGTTGCAAGTATCGAGCTGCTTGTCGTTATCGTGTGATAAACTAATTTCTTGCTATCGCATTCATTGGTTCGCCCTAGTGGCGAAACTGACTTTTTTTGTTATTGTTGTTAATTATTTGTGGTCGTTTAGCCAGAGGCTGTTTCCCTTCTACAACAACTGATACCCGCGTGATACTTTTATTTCTTTGCTCCGCCCCTGAGGGATGCAGAGCAGTTGTGGGTTTACAAGATATGTGACGGCGGCGTGCATACGCAGCACACAACTCCGACAGTGCAAACTACTGATACAAGAAAAAAAAGTAAGCGCAAAACAATGCGGCAGAAAGCTTTCAGTAAGAAATCGACTTTTTACCCAAGCTTGTACGATAGCAACTGAGTCACGGGATAAAAACATATAGGAAACAAGCAGTGGTGCTCTTACAATAACATGCAGCCAATCTTATCACAGAAATGATCAACGCTATCCCTTTGCCACACGCGTTATTATCGGCTGTTCATGAATGCGTGAAACTTACATAATTTTTATGCCAAGGATCTGGAAAACGCATTGAAAGCAAGCAGAGGCATTCAAATTAAGTTTGGTGCCGTATTTTACATCAATCAATTACAATCACAAAGTTAATAAATATCCATTTGTTGTACAGTCAGTCATCCTATATTTCTTCGTAAACTGAATTCAACGACCCACTCGAATTTCACGTGATTTTTACCTGCAACGACAATTTCTAAAAAAAAATGAAAAAAAATTTCAACATTTCTCCCCAAAACACCCAATGTCCAACGTCTCGTCGAAGAAGGCACTGCCTTCATCAAGGCAATCATTTGTAGCAAGATATTTTATGTAGAAATTATCTAAATTAACTTGAGCCGACAAAAATGCTTGACTTACAATTATCTAAGCGTTTGTGACCTCTTCCTTGTCAGTGGTGCACAGAAATGGCAAAATTAAGTCTCCTCTCCAAAGGAGGACGCCGTGTTGCAAAGGGCTATAGACATCATTGAAAAGATGTGGCAGCGCTGGACGACAGTTCACCGCGCTTAGCCATTGCTATAACTGACATCAGGAATCACTTATGACATACCGGTGGTGGTGGTGCTGATGATGTTGCCACAGGTGGGGTTAGCCTGGCAGAGCTGGCCGGCGATCGCTCCGCCTGAGCGACACTTTCCACGTAGTTCGGCTCACCAAACATCACTTAATCCTGTCTCTCGTAGAAAACGTAAAAGTATGTTAGTCACTTGCTTTCGCATCAACCGCACACCTGCCGGAAACACAAATGTCTTCGCAGCATCAGCGGGGAAACCCTCCTTCCTTCATACTGTGGGGTGTAGACGAAATGGCTCAGCTTTCCATGTCGACCACGGCGTAAGACACACGCTACAGAAATGGCGACGCATCTCGTCTTGCACGCACGACCAGACAAAGTACCACAGCAACGGCGCACGCGCGTCAGTCCGGTGGCGGCAGCCGATATCTATCATCTATCGCAAGCCTGACGAAACTTCCAAGACCATGAAGGTTTTATCTCCAGTAACTATAGCAACCGGAGCTTTGCTGGAAATCCGAAATTCGCGCCGCTAAAGTAAGTCAGCCGCGCCGAGTTGGACACGTGATCGTCTGGGCTCGATTTAGGTTTTCCCGCGATGTGCCGATTTCGAGAACAGCAGCGTGAGATGAAATATCTTCGCAGCTAGTGGCAGCCTCCATCGACCATTGTTAACAAGTGATGCCAGTTTGATTGCAAACGCCGAAATTGAGGCAACATCTCCGGTACAGGCACCCAGCGCGTGTAGTCGGGCCCTTTCTTTGCACAGGTGCCACTTCGTTAAAAGTGCCGCGAGCACTGATATAGGCTCCGTGCAGACGTAATTAATGAAGGCGCCTCTAGCGGCAACAAACGCAGATTTGGAAGGTTTTCTCAGCCACTTGCACAGGGGTGCAATCGCGACCGACGCCCTTTCCGATGCCAATGCTTTTCGTGCTTTTCTCGCTTGGCCAGTGGTCAGAGCGACGGTCCGTCCGCGTTATCAACGCGATCAGTACAATCGCTGCTGTCGTCTGTTTCAAGCTGCCGCCGAGTTTGCTGCCACGTAAGCCCGAGGGTGATAAGCTTTGACCGTTTAGTGAGCGAAGCGGCCCGCGCTACACGCGTACTGTTTCGCTCAAGGGGTTCGTCGCCTCCGTTGTCGTTTTCGCCAGGAATTTGATGTGGCCGCGTTCGCCTGAGTGTGCACAAAATCTGGCGAAAAAAAGCATACGCGCTAACACTGCTGCTAACAATTTATCGTCTTGTGAAAGCAAACGGGAACGAAAACGCCTCTAGCGAAGCACCAAAGCACGGCGCAGTGGCTTGCCGCCGCTTGCGTCGTCTGCTCCTGTATCACACCAAATCTGCTGCCGTGGCCGCTTTGGCGCTGGAGGCCGCGCGCGACTGTGGCGGCTCCTAACGTATGCACGGTGCCCATAGGACCGCGTCCACGTCGGTGCGCTTGTCACCTAGTAATGCCCGTATCCAGCTCTGCGTTTTAAAACGAAGACGCACTTAACCGTCGTACGAATGTTGTCAAGATGCCGTAGACACTGCCGAAAGGAGGCTCAGAATGCAAGAGAAACGGCTGCCATGTTTTCCGAGCCCGCATCCGATGCGGTTGTTGTTACATCGTCGCCGTTGCTATTGTAGTTATTTAAAGGGACACTAAAGGGCAAAACGATTTTTCGCGTATTAGTTAAGTACAATTTCACAGTCCCGAAAACACCATTCTTACCGCGACACGACGCTTGGTAAGCGAGAAAACACGAGAAAAGAAAATGCGGGTGGAGACTCCACCTTGAGATTCCCGCACCAAACACTGTGACGTCATAGATTTTGAAGGCGTCTACTGAGTCCTACGTAGCTTTTAAACGATAAAAATGAGGTGCATTGTCATGTGTTAGTGCCATAGACCTAGCATACGAAGTTTAGAAAATTTCATCGAGCCAATGTCGCGAAAATACAAAAAATACATTTGGAACTTCTGACGTCACGCGCGCAGATATCGGCGCCAAATTTAAAAATAAAGATTCAACCTTGATTTTCTCCGCTAATATTGAACTTGTGATGGTGAAACTTACGACATTAGAGTTCTCAGAGTGCAGTTTGCCCATCTCAACCAAGTCATTGTTTCCCTTTAGTGTCCCTTTAACTCGCTATTGTAGGTGCGTACGTCTTCCCTGCTGTCGTTGTCATCAGCGTTGTAGTCATCGTAGCTGGTGTTGTTGTCCTCCTACAAGAATGACTCGCTTATACAGTGCCGAGGAAGTGGCCGAAAATAGCGCGAGTCAAGAACGTTCAGTCAACACGTAACCCGTATAACTACAGTGAGAAATAGTAGATTAATAGAAATAAATGCTATACAGAGATTTAAGAAATCAAGAAGAAATTCCCTTTGATTCAAGGAAAATCTTTCCAGCAGCTGCGCACATCCTCACGACCATAAGCGTCAGCAAGGGGAGGGGGGGGGAAGGAGGGGGTGCGGACAGCCGCCGCCAATCATCTAAAGCAGGGGTCTCAAACTCACCTCAGCCAGCGGGCCGCAGTCACGCTAATTACTCCCCGCAGGGGCCGGGGCAGTGAAGGATGTAGGTAAGAGCAGAGAGGGGGGGGGGGGGGGAGTTTGTTGAAAGAAAACTTTCCCATATTTGATATAGCGGTCATTTCTGAAGGAAATTGGCGCCAGGATTCCAACATGTCGATACCGATCTGCAAATTGACTCAAATCTGGACGCTGGTTAAGAAATATAATTTTCGTTTAACTGTTATGTTTCAAAACAAAGTGACATATGGGATGCCTAACGGAGTCCATGCTTTAAACCAGTCAGGTCTGTGTATCTCATGGGCGTACTTAATAGGAAATTGTTTTAAAATGTGTGGTGTAGACCATCATGTGCGGGCCGCGGGCCGCATTCGAGAGCCTCGCGGGCCGCGTGTTTGAGACCCCTAATCTAAAGGCAGCGTCAAGACAGCCCCATACCATTGATCCAGTTGGACCAGTCCACGCATGTGCAGCATTGCGGGCCTGCAGGTTTTTGACGATTATGGCGGCCGACGACATCTGATTATGCATTGCGAGAAATGTTTGCTTACCACCTTTATTCCTGTAAAGCCCGGGACGGAGGGTAGGATTTTGAAATCTGCACATCATTGTTTCATTTTCATTTTGGTTTTCTGTCAGCGGGCAGGGGGAGAGACGCAGTAGTAAAACGCCCGCTCCCCCCCGCCCTCCCCCCTAATGGATCGGAGAACCCCGCACACGCGTATGTCTGCGACTCCAACATCCTCCTCTACTACGACCACATCATCCATGACACATCTCCCTTCTTTTCTTAATAATTCGCTACCGTGTACCTGCAGAAAAGAGCGTCTCTTCTTCTCCGTAATCACTTTCTCTGTCTCTGTCTCTGTCTCGCCAGCCAGCATGTCTCCAACAGCCGATCACCGGAGACCCTTTATGGACTGACAGAGGTCGGCAGACAAAGACGCTCCGCCCCTCGACTGCGGTCGACGTCCGAGGAGCGGAGACCGCGGCGCACACGACAAAGGCGGGCGTCACGACTTGAAGACGGCTCGTGACGCGCTGTCGAACAAACAAAGCGCGCTGCGTCACGTGACCACTCCGAACAACGTTTTATCTTCTTCTGAAGAGACGCGCAGGGGCATCTGCACAAACAGGGAGGGTATAGTATATCGCACAGCTGGAAGGCAGTACAGCGGCACGCATAAGCAACAGCATCGAACGCGGCACGCACGACTAATCACGGACGTCTTCTGAAGAACAGTATACGTGTGCCGATCGGAATAATGATTCAGTGCCGTTCACGATACGAGTGTGCGAATGCGGGGCAAAACAAACCGAATGGGGGTCAACCACATCATCGACGACCAAGGATAAGTCTGAAGGGTCAGTATAGAGTCGCGAAGGCGTACGAAAGGCTATAGACGACGAAGAGAAAGTCGCATGATCGAGGCGAGTGGGAAGAGAAGGCGTAGTAATGCTGTTTGATCAAGTATAGTGCCCGCGGGAGCACCGCATAACTTTGTTTCTTCTTGACCGCTTCTCCTCCATCGACGACTTTTTTTTCTTTTTGTCCTGGATACGCGAGTACCGCTGGTTATAAGCGGCATTCTGTTCCCTCGTCGACGTCTGGGCACGACGGCTGGTTCTGTGCTTGTATAACCTTGCTGTGCACGGAGACCTCGCTGGGTTCGGCTGTTTGCGACGCCAAACAAGCTCCAGTCTATTTCCTGTTGCTGAGAGAGTGAGAGATCACATGACTGAACTGAAGATGTGGGTTCGTCGGGGTCAAACGTAGCCAGAACTAACGAGACGGCTTTCTAGCAACGCTGACCTGTAGGGTGAGAGGAACTGAGAGTCGTCTAAAGCGACCTGAAGGGTTGTTGTGATCAACGTTAAAAGGAATCCGGTACTGCTCGAAGTTTCCTGCGCATGCTAAATACGCGGACGTTCGCGTTCTCGGTGAGCTTTTCGCTCGCCACAGCCGCTTTCAAGCCATGGACAGCCGTGCTCTGGCCATGGTTTGTCAATATAACAGTGGAGCTGTAAATGGTACTTTTTGCTTGATTTGTGGCGTCCGTCAGCGAGAAGAAAAAAAAGAACACGAGACATTCTTCGAGGAACTGCTTAATTAAAAGGCCAGCTTCGGGCTGTCCAGAGGGCCTGCGAGGCGGTGGAGAGCATCAGGCTCTCTGTCCCGACGTGGAAGGCGCCCTCTACCCCTGGCGCCCAGTCAAATGTGCTTCGGGAGGCCTCCTTTGAACGATAAACTTTGATCACCACCAACATTCTCCAAAAAAAACGATGGTCTAGTGGCATTCACCGGCATTCACAAGTGCACGGCTGCATACAGTGGACCCTGACCTCCAGCTACGTATCCCATCCAGCCTATCACGACCTGAGAGTACCTTGCTGATCCGTCTGTGGCTTAAGTGGCGTTCACAAATGCCTATTCATTTCTGATTGGAATGGCTGACAGCCCGTCATGTGAAGTATACGGGTGCAGCGAAACAGTTGTGTACCTTCTCTCTGACTGCACCCGCATCAACTGCGAAAGAGCAACCCACTCAGCCGCAGTGGGCCAGCTGGACAACCGCCTCCTCACAGAGAACAAAATCCTGAGGCCTTGGCCTACCCGGTCTGCAACAAGCCGCTCTGAGGGCGTTGTTGCGGTTTCTGCAAGCAACCAGACTGAACGACAAACTGTGACTGTTCGCGGACAATGTTACTGTGTAGTACTCGGACGGTGATCCAGTCGCTACTTTTTCTTTTTCTTTTTTGCACACTGTCACAAACTCTTCTTCTCTTTCATTCTTTTACACACCCTTTCCCCTTCCCAAGTACAGGGTAGTAAACCGGAGTCTTCCTCTGATTAAGCTTCCTGTCTTTCCTTTATCTTTCTCTCTCTCTAAAACGCCTTATCCAAATGAGAATCCTTTTGCGATCGCAAGAAAGTTGGAATCTTTCCTTAAAACTCACGGTCTTTTCATTTGCACCAGCATCTGATCACACGGTCCGGCCAGTTGTCAGTCTCTTTAATCATGTTCCACGACACGTTCTCTATTCGACTGATGCGATTTCACACAAAACTGTCAGAGTAATTAATCAGTTGGTGCCTAATAGGTACACAAGGTCCCCCCCCAACCGCGTAAACTTCCTGTACCACATAATGACGTGGGCTGCTTAATTAGTGACTACGCATTCGTTAGACTACGTGCTTTATTTTAGGGTCAAACTTGCGATTTCCTTATTTGCATATGCGTAGAAACAACGCAGTAATTTTATGGTCAGGTAATCACAGGCCGGATGTTAATGAACTGATTTACCATTGGAGAGGAGCCAGTTAAATTCTAGAAAATAAACCGATCGCTATTAAAACTCTTAAAAAAAAGGTTACGAAAAGCTGTGAACTGCAGTATTTAGAGCCTCCACGTCAAATGGACCACTTTTCACTAACCTTTTACAACCATTTTTATTTTATTTTATTTATTTCAAAAATATTTCACATCGAAACGAGGGTTTCGGCTGGAAAGGCGTACATATAATAGGCACTTTACGCAAATGAAAATTGGTTGGGACAATTAAGAATTTGGAGTGATTACAAGAGGATTACGTTTGCGCGTACAATCATTTACCAAACACGTATGGTATAACATGCATAATGAATGAAGCACTCACACAAGAGCCAGAGAAGGAGATCATTTATTGGAAGGCCGAGAGGCCAGACTGACCTTGTACGCTCTAGCCTGCTACTATACACAAAGCACTATAATAAAACTGTAACAAAGTGCGCGCCATGACAAAAACGTTATTAGAGAGCACGCCGTTATGGACGATTAAGTGGTACTAGATTTAATTAACGTCTTTATACAAGCAAATGCTAAGGTTATATCCATACAAATAGTTCATACTTAGTAAACATGTTTGTAGCTTTCAGGTTGAGATAGGCAATTAACTTGATTATTACAAGTAGTTATATAAGTATGGAGCCTATTCCATGCAGATACTATCTGTGATGAAAAAAAGAGAAAAATTTATAGCAGCCAGTTTTTGACCAAGTATACTCGCTGTCATATAGATAAAGTATTACTACCTCTGATATTAACATACGCGAGGCAGTAAACGTTGTCGTTACTACTTGTCCTGTCAGGGATAGTAAAGGTTACTGTTTGCGTACGTAACGGGTTAGTATACTAACATCTACTTGCCGTGGTACGTTACGCATCAATTGTGATAGTCTTACAGGAGATTGAGGTAAACTGTAATTTTCATGAATATGTTGTGACAACAGTCTTGTGCTTCGTCATGGCACACGTACTTGCAAGTGGTGAGTTAGAAGTATCTGGGACCAAAACATCGACTGTATGTCTAAGTTCGCTCACCGGCACAACGTGTGTTGCCCCAAAATGGGGTCACATGTACATAGCCTTAATGTGTGTGTTAAGAGTAGTGTCGCGGCGAGCTTCTGTATCCTACATGCCTGTGTGTTTTTGTGTCCGCATTTGCGGTTCGTTCATGCATGTACGTTTCCATTGTTTTCTGAGTACCTCATTGTAGTGTGTGATAATCCGGGTAATTACATGAAGTAATAAGCTATTACTAGTTAGTGCATAAAGAAACTACCGTACCATTTAACTTCTTACAAGTGGAGCTTATGGTTTTGTAATAATCTCGACTTGATGATGTTGCGGTAAAAAGAACGAGGAAGCTCGCTCAGACTAGAGGAAGACAATACAATACAATACAATACAATACAATACAATACAATACAATACAATACAATACAATACAATACAAAACAATACAATACAATACAAAACAATACAATACAATACACTACAACACAACACATTACAAAACAATTCAATACAATACAATACAATACAATACCATACAATACAATACAATACAGATTTAATTTCCAGAAATAAAAGGGGTTTGAGGGATAGCATTGGATAAAAGCTGTTGGAAAAATAGTTTGACTGGGCCGATGGCCCGTTACAAGGCATACGTGGCGGTTGTGCAAAAAAAAAAGCAACATTGTTAGAAGCTCAAAAATCAATTAGATATTTGCACAAATGCACAAAACAAGATTTAAACATTATAAAGAACAATGAAAAAATTTCGATACACAAAACAAAAATATATGCAAGGGTTGCAAGAAATCATACACAATTGGCTCTCATAAATGAACACTGAAATAATGAATGAATGAATGAATGAACTTTATTTCAAGTCCGGCTCCTTCGGGCGAGGCGGGAGGAAGAGGGGATTGCCCCCCTGTTCCGTCCCACTCTCCGTCAATGATGGCGGTGCCTCAGATGACGGCGGGAAGGGATAATTTCAAAAAAATAAGAGATACCTTCAATCATCACATGTTTACCAAATGCATCCAAAGTTCCTTCGCTGGACAACACTTGACATCTTGGTATTTACCTAAAATGTCTGGGAGGTTATGCTGTAATGATTGTAGGCTATATTTATTAAGAAACCGTGGAACATACCACATGTCACTATTTCTGGTATTGGCGGACGACGTATCTTACCGCCGCTTGGGCATATGAAAATGCCAGCGGCACCCATAAACCAAATATTTCCAAACCTATGGTTGGGTAATTGCAATCACTAACAATGTAATGACTGACACGGTAGCAAGGTCACTAATATTGTATCACTACATTCCATAGAGAGTTACAGTATGTAGCAGTTGCTGTGGTAGCAGAGTTACTAACGTGGCAGTTACCCCCTGGACTTACTTCATGTAGTGAATGTTGTCACAAGCGCGTACTACCTCATAGTTAGCAAATACCAGAATCTTTTTAAATTGTGCAGCGTCTCGAATCGTTTTAGGAAACGTCAGGATGGCATGCTTATGTTTCTTTTAATCGTTCCTAATTCCGCAACTCTGTCCCAAAAACATGTGTTACAGTTCTGCAAACTATTTCTGTTAGGATGTATAGCTTCTGAGTAACTATAATGAGACTGTAGCTAGTGTGAAATATTTAAAATGTATCCTGCGCACCCGCAGACCAAGACATCGTATTTCGACAACAGCAAAAAAAAAAAAAACTTTGAGTGTTGATAACGTTTTCCAGCATCGAAACAATCTAAGCGCAAAAACTTACCCCGAAACTCGTGACGTCACACTTAAAGCAAAGCTAGCCGTTGTTTCAGTGCGAAAGAACCGTACAAAAGGACAGTTTCGTATTCATTCGCTCCACCATGGAACCAACAGTTTTCAAGCCATATAATTAAATGTGTGGTTTTTCGAATAACGGCTTTAACGAGCAATTAAAACTGATTTACCGCTCGCTCTCCTACGTTCATTTAAAGCTACGTGATTCCGTTTTTCTATAGTTCCTGTTCTACATGGGTAATGTGTACTTTCCTACCCCCGTTCACTAAAGTGCCCTCTTGAGAGAATTCTCGCTGCCCCCCAAAGCACTGTCATTCTTAATTTCACGAAGACCCACCAGCACAATCGTTCCCCTGAGCATTCAAGAAATTTTCGTCTTCAGCCTTATTGCTTTAACAAAGTCTGCCACGGTGGATCAGTGGCTACGGTGCACGGCTGCTGACCCCGAAGGTCGCGGGCTCGAACCCGGCCGCGGCGGTCGCATTTCGATGGAGGCGAAATGGTAGAGGCCCATGTACTGTGCGATCTCAGTGCACGTTCAAAGAACACCAGATGGTCAAAATTTCCGGAGCCCTCCTCTACGGCGTCTTTTATAATCATATGGTGGTTTTGGGACGTAAAACCCCAGATATTATTACTATGCCGTTGACAAAGTGCAGCTTTATTTAGCCTGTTCCTCGTGTGCGGTTACAGACAATTTTAATTAGAACAAGTTAGCGTTAACTAAAATGCGTTCTTTCGTTCTTGCTTCCACTAGTATGCGTGATGTGAGCATGATTCCTCTTTCCAGGCTTCATTTGACGCCTAAACAGTCTTCGGCAGTCACATTATTAGTGGTTCGAGATTGCGTTCCCAAGTTGCTCGCTCGTGAAACCTGTTTCTTAATTCCTCGTTCGCGCTTCACTTTTCCACGACAGTACACACTGCGGGTGCTGTTTTTACTAAATAGTGACAGCGCACGCATCTTAACACGCGCAGCAAGCCGTTGCGATTACATTGCTGTCATTCCGGTTTGCACGAGATTATATTCCTTATTTATCGTTATGATCACATATTTTCAGTCATTTGCGTACAAATGCGCCAGCGTAGCTGAAGCAAATATGGAATAAGGGTTCGTTTAAAAACATCAAGGCTGCCACGCAAGCTTTACAAGTGTCATTCTCTTGTTTTTTTTTGTTTTTTTTTGTATTGTTGTTCAGTGACCAGCTTGCTCTTCCCAGCCTTCGATAAAATTGGCAGCTTCCCACTGCCGGAAGTTCGTTATGTTGAAGACTCGGGGTCTTCCCCGAGTCTTCAATAGTCCGCGTCTAAGCGGCTCCCATTCACTTTTGCCCATGTCCTACATAAAGTACTACATATAGCCAGTAAACAGGACTTTTTCTAGTTTCCTGGTTAAATGGAACACATCATGCACGACTGGATTAACAGTGATATACAATACAAGGCTTTGTTTTACTGAAGCCGGCGTGCTTGGCTGAAAAGCTTGATTGCATTCCAGGAGTAACTTCCTTCCTTTCTGACATTTTCCGTGCAAATACTACCCCTTCTCCAGCGTATAGTGTACATTGTAACAGCAGTTGCACCCTTCGAGTTGTGTTTTGGTCAAACAACAATGATCGGCACTGGCGTGCGTTTCTCCTTGAAGGCCACACGCTTGGTGTACCCCAACGTCAGGAGCGGTTCGAGCTCACGATCATCGTGACATGTAATTCTCGATAAAGAAGTACCGGGCGCCAAAATTTAAAGAAAGGAAACACTAGCAAGTCATACGATTACTATTGCTGTGGAGCAAAAAGTCGTGTTATGCAGTTCTCGGAGGAGGCAGCCATCCGGTGCGGTTATTTTGACGTTTACATCAATCACGCGAACGCCCCAAAGACGAAGTGATCGCGCAGCTCATTTGCCCCGATCCACGCTTGAGAAGAACGCCACTCGCAATTTTCGCTTTACCCTTGCTAACCGTGCTTTGACGGCGAAGCTGCCTGTGGTTAGAAGGTGGGAAAATGTGGCAGTCCGTGAGTGGGCAGAAATTACTACATACCCCACCACATTACTGCCAATTATTGCAGCACAAAACACAGCGCTTCGAGCGATTCTCTTTCTAAAGAGAACGGATTGAGTGACATTCGCATACCCATTACTTAACATTTTCCCTGTGAAACACTGCATTGATTACCATGTTCTCATTTTACTAAATCAAATCATGCACAAAATCATACAGTGTCCCTCAGTAAAAATTGCTTACCAAAATATCCCATATCCGATACGATCAGTGACCTCCAATAGTTTAACCATTCGAAAATCTCGCACTAATTATGGATCATTTACATTCACACATACCGCATCACATCTTTGGAACAAACTACCCACAGACCTAACTGAACCACAGTCATTTACTTGTTACAAAACTAACCTGCCTTCTTTTATACTCTCGTCTCTTCTGTGATGAAAATGTCCCATATTCTTAGCTTCAAACACTTTTCTTGCGCGCTCTGTGTTTGTATAACAGAAAAATGACATAAGGGCCCCCCTTCACAACTCCTACGTGAGTTAAGGGGCCCTGCCTGTATAACATAACCGATGTGTCATCTTCATGTGAATAATAAAAGTTTTTGATTTTCGATTTGATTTGATTCTCATCGCTTTCTTTCTCTCTCTCTTTATCTCTCTCTGTATTCTCTCTGTTCTTCTATCTCTTTCTTTCTTACTCCTTCACCTGTTTCACATGCTCCACTTCTCCGAGGACAGTTTTCGTTTAACGCTTGCACCTGTTCTACTCGGTAGTGGTGCTTGCGGCGCATATTCACCTGTGTTTCTTTTTTTTTTTCTGCGTGCACCAAAGTTTTTACGGCCTGCTTAAACAGCGACGCTATTAATACGTACGAAAAGGAGGAATTGTTCTTAGACTGTAGCAAAACGTCATCCTTTATCGCTTAGGAACCAGACTAAAAAAAAAAAAACTCGGAATAATGTATCTCAACCTTTCCTCGCGTAGTACATTTCTTTTATCTGCGCCTCTCCGACGGTATGCTCCGGATGTATGGACCGCATATATTTCATTTCTTATAGTGTTCCTTAGGGAGCCTCGGGGGCACCATAACGGGGGCGCGCACTTACGCATGACGTTGTACCACCAGTCCAATATATACAGTCAGCGCCAAAAAAAGACAGAAGAAAACAAACCGTTTACGAAAACAATGAAATTCTCGTTGCAAGAAAATGCGACGATACGCGCGTTACGACCCCGTTTCTCGAATGTATAATGCGACTTTATTTCTGGTACGTCTAGTATTTCTAGGGGGGACATTCGTTTCTGGCGTAAGGCGAGTTAAGACTACGCACTGCATCACATTTCTTTTCTTCCCAGGAGAGTTCTTTAGGACATTCATTTGACAGCTATAACTGGTTGTTTATGCAGTCTTTGAGAGCAGCCTTGTGCGAAGAAGCTAAAGAGCGTACGATCTCGCGCTATCTAATCGTCGGTAATGCTACCACAATTTCCGCAATATAAGCAGCTTTTATAGCCTATTCTTTTTTTTTCTGTGACTCTTGCGTCTTGTTCTTCCTTGTTTATTTGTTACATATACGATCCTACATTGGCAGCCCTTGGCCTCTCGGGGTACCGGAAGCAAGCGAAGGTTGTCATGCGCATGCCTGACTTGCTATTTATTTATTTATTTATTTACTTCGCTCGCATTGCGGAATGCTCCCTGCTAACTTTTTCCTTCCTCCGCGCCTGGAATGAGACGTCAATCCCCGTGCTTAGTACAGCGCAGCGCTTCCGTTGCTACGGGCAACAAAGACGATCACGCGTTCATAGCCAGACAACAATGAAAGGAGCCAACGTGAAATGAGAAGCCACCTGGATAGGAGATCAGATTGCCATATCAGAAACGGCTGGTGGCCGACGAGCCCCACGATCGAGAGATAATTAGTTATTCGAAAAACGGCGCATGAAAAAGTGGGGGACCCCTAAGCTTCGTCTTTAAGAGTTGAACGCGATAGCAATATCCTGTCCCTAGTGCGTACTTCAACCACTTAGTGCATACTGGCAATGCACCCACTACGTGGTGTTAAGGGAATACGCGCAGTAACGTGTGTGCCTTTTGTAATGGGTGGCCGGCTTTAAACCACGAAGTCGTTATGATATTCACATGTTCTGACGGCCGATGTTAATGTACGCTTGTACCACGCAATATTATGGCGATATTACATGTTATATTGCGACACCTACATGCAGGATGGGTGTGTTTGTGAGGCAGGAACGTTGTTGTCATTTCATTTCCGAGCAGAGGAAGTTCTTTTCACTGCATTTACGAGCAAAGCCGTGGCTGTGTGGTAGAACACCTGCTTGCCACGCAGACGGCCTGGGTTGGATCCTCACTCAGACCCGGAAATTTTTATTATTTATTTTATTTGCATATTTCTCGATTTTTCGGTCACGGACAATATGATGATTTTTCGCTCACAACCAACGACGCCGACGCCGGAATTTCTGCGAATCGAGCTCTTTAACGCTATCGCGTTAACATGCGCACGTAAACGGCACACCTTGGAAGGATCGCACGTCCGTACACTCGCCGACAACGGGTTTTATTCGCGTACGACGCCGCCGCTGAAATCTGCGAGTTGTGAAATCTTTCGCTAGAAATCGAAGAAAAGCCCGGACAAAAAAAGGATAACTCCATGATCTCGCTTTCTCGCGCGTTACTTTCCCTTTTTCTTTTTGCTCGTATCCTTCGCTCTGAAAACCCACCTTTCGCTATGAACCAACCTGCCTATCCCTCACTACAGGTACTACACCTATACACAGACACTACAAAGAAAAAACCCGAACAGCGCTGCAGGCCATTCCCTCCCAACAGTTTAGCGGCAAACACCGTTCCCCTGAGAGTAGCGGTTTTTTTTTTTTTATGTTTTTCCTGGCGAGCAAACAGAAACCAGGTCCTCGTTGAGGAGGTAGAAGAAGTTGCGCAGCCACAAAAAGAAGGCCTCGGAACTTCTCGAAGTGCGCGGCAGTTCCAGAGCTGTTAGCGCGGAAGTTGCCACTCGGAGAGGTGTACACAGTAAAAGAAGCCAGTCCCCTCCTTCTGCCACCTCCTTCCTCCTTTCTCCGTTTATTATTTTTTTTTGTCGTTTTCTTCTCGAATTCGCTCTTCTCGCGATATCACCGCTCTTTTCGCGTTAACTTCCTCGCTATTGACTCTACCGAATAGCCCGGTAGTAGCGCGTTTGTCGATTTTGTTTCGTGCGGTTCGAAACAAAAGGTCGTATATACGGCTCCGCAAACTGGATTGTTATTGTTATAAATTGGACGGTTGAACGTCCCGGTCTCTTTCTTGTTGTTCTTTTTCAGTCTAATTGAAACATCCAGGCGCCTCAACAAGACGTAATTTTTACGTGACATCCAGCGATAAATTCTGGGGTTTGACGCGCCGAAATCACGATATGATTTCAATCATTTCATCGCAGGCCCCATCACCAGTCAGCAGAATATACCATTTCCGGCTCAGCAGTCTCATGCCCTGAATCCTACAAATATCTTGGCGTTACATTTTCAAGTAACATTTCCTGGTCAACTCCGCGAATCACACTCTGGGTTTTCTACGTAGGCACTTAAGACTTGCGCCCCTCTCAGTTAAACTAATGTCGTATATTACGTTTGTTCGTCCGAAATTAGAATATGCATGTTCTGTCTGGTATCCCCACCAGTCTAACTTATACAACGTTCTAGAATGGATTCAGAACAGTGCTGCACGTTTTATCTACTCTGAATATTCCTACAATTCCAGTGTTTCCAAACTTAAAAATCGTGTTCCCCTTTCTGACCTAGAATTACGACGTCAAATATCTCGACTACGCCTATTTCACAAATTTTATCATGCACCCGTCGAAGTTCCAGCCACCCTGCCAGTCCATCGCTCACCAAGCTGCACAAACCATACAAGAGCAGTATACCCTGCGCCAGCACAAACTACCGTCCGTCTTCGCTCCTTTTTTGTGACAACCGCACGGGACTGGAACCGTCTGCCTGCAACTACCGTGCACTACTCCGACCCACATAAATTCAAGACTGCCCTCGAATCACTTCTTTTCTGTGATTAATGCCCATCCCTCATGTAATACCCCAGCTGGGGCCTTTGAGGTGTTCAAAATAAATAAACAAATAAATAATCAAGGCGATATGAATCTAAGTACACGGGCCTCCTAGCATTTTCGCCTCTGTCGAGAATCCGACGCCCAGCATATTCAACCTCCCTTTCTCTACGCTATTCTTCTCCTCCTTTCTCTTTTTTTTCGTGACGTCACGAGCGTCGCTTCTTAACGTACTGGCACAGCAACATGGCGGCTACATCGATGTCAGCGTTGCACGCTCGCCGCTGCCGGTATGCCCGCTGCAATGTCGTAAAGACGCGGGCTGTAACTTTATACGGGCTTCAGCGCGGGCGTGATAATATAGAAAACGCGCGCGATGTACTGACGACTTTCGCGTGACGACGCGTACCCATCTTTGCGCCGTGGGTGTGTTTCCGTACCATGAAGAGCGCCGCAGCAAAACTTCCGGTCGCCGTCGCAGTGTGGGAGAATTACGTGAACGGAGCAGAGACGTCATGCGTGACGTCATATTACCGCCGTAAAGTATGAGGGAAAGGAGAATGTTCTCCGAGGCATTGCATCGTGCCTCTGTCACACGAGCACTTGAAAGTCTTTCGAGCAGGAAGACTTGCTTCCGGAAAATGGTTTAGCCCTCGGAGACACGACGGAAACCATCTCTTTTTCTGAAGCGACTTTTTCAGGAAACTGAGTTTGTCGATCTCTTTCACGGCCGTGTGAGAGTAACCAGACGGTGCCAGCTATTATGAATTGATGAAAAAAAGTCGCAAACCTTTACTTTTTCTTTCACCTAGGCTCACCGTAAAACAAGTTTAATACATCGTGGAAGGTGTAATAAACTATCCTAGGTGGCTTTGAATAAACCCTCCAAAGCTTATTGCAGGTGTCCTTTCTTCGGCTGGTCGAACGGGCCGACGTCATGGCTTTATTAGGCATGAAAAGTTTGAGTGTGGTGGGATCGCGTGGGGGCCCAGGGCGCCTGGGAGGTCCCTAATTTCTTCGTAATAAAGTTTTTTCTCAGGACATCACGTGAGGACGGTTAGCGCGTCACACGTGGGAACGCAAGGAGCGCGTGGGCTACTATTGGGCAGATTTAGTTGAGCATCCGCAACAGCTTTGCGGACGCAGCCTGCCATAGGAAATGGCTGGCAGGTTTCGTCTGCATAGCTGCTGCGGACGCCTAACTAAATCTGTCTGTTGCCAAAGCCGATGAGCAAGTAGCCCAGGGCGCGCGCAAAATGCAACGGCTACAACAGTCGGAGAGGGACGCTTGGAGTTTATATTTGAGGACACATTTTATTTTGACTGCTTCTTTTATGAAAGCCAGCGCCATGCTTTTGGTCAGCGCGTTCGGATGAAAACACTAAGAGGAGAAGGTCAATGCCGTTTAGCTGCGACGCAAAGCCTCTTCGTTAAAAAATCTCTAACTGTACTGTGCCCGGTGGTGCTAAAGCATTTCAATCATTCCTTTGATTACGCGTGCGAGTTTTGTGGCGAGGTGGCTGACACCTTCGTGCCATTCAAACCCACCTATCCCCCCCCAACACCAAACCCAACGAGCGAGGACTGGAAGGCGGCCCTGCTCAGCTGGCAGGAATTAAGGCCCAAAATTATGATTATGATTATGTAATTATGATTATGTCCTTGTTGATTCAGAATTTTCAAAGTTGAATTGTTGTTTTCAAATCCGTTGCTTCTGCTGCCCCAGTGTGGTAAGGCCTAGTCAGGAGGTTTAAGTCCTCATTTTGCCTTATCCCGCGGGCAAACCATGTATACGTGTTATGCCAAAATAAACAATAAACAATACGTTAAAAGTCCCTGGTTCAACGGACACGCACGGCGTAGCCCCAAAGTGTGGGCTCCACCTGGTACTGAGAGGAGAGGAGACCAACACAGCCCCAACCCAGTCACGTCTATGTGGCTATTTAATGGTTCATAAATGTTTTCACCTCGACCACCAACATTGTAACAGACCGCTTACGTAAAGGGGTTTTTGCGTGCTCGTTTCACAGGGGCATAAGTATTGCTATTTCGCCAGTGTGAGATGTGGACCCTTCTCACTAGGGGACCCGCAAACAACGCCGTGGTGCTTCGTGCTTCTAAGTTTGCCGGTATTTACTAAACTGCCAGAACCACCACTGTCAGAACTGCAGCGAAAGGGAGAGGCTTTTGCCCTGCAGGGCATAGTGAGGCTGATTATGATACTGATGATGATGATGAGGACCACTGTCGGCAGCGTCGTGGCGCTCTACCAGCCACGTCATGCGTGAAGTTGCTGCTGGGGCAACGTGACTCTCCCACACGTGGCGGGGACCGGGAATTTCGGTGCTGCTCTTTTGAGGGTGGGGAAACACTCTGCAGAATGGCCGCTTAAACTGCGTCAGAGCAAGCCTTCAACAGTTACACGAATGTCATACCTTCCTCCTCATAACAGGATATATTTATTTAAACATTTCATCACTGTGATTCTTTGTATGTGTTAGAGCTGACGAGAAGGCAAACAAAATAAAAGTAAAAAATAAAGGCAGCTTCGCACCAGTGGTGTCAAGCCTGAAGAAACGGCGGAACTGGGCGGCCTTCCCTGTTTCGCTTTCTTTCTTTCTTTCTTTCTTTCTTTCTTTCTTTCTTTCTTTCTTTCTTTCTTTCTTTCTTTCTTTCTTTCTTTCTTTCTTTCTTTCTTTCTTTCTTTCTTTCTTTCTTTCTTCCTTCCTTTCTTTGTTTCTTTCTTTCTTACTTTCTGTCTTTCTTTGTTTCTTTCTCTCTTTCTTTCTGTTCTTTCTTTCTTTCTTTCTTTCCTTCTTTCTTTCTTTCTTAAGTGATTCCTTCCTCCTTGCCGGGAATGGGACATTTATTCACGTGCTTAGCAGCCCTACAGTTTAGTTGTTAAAGGCAACAAGGGCGGTCCCGCGTTGACATCCAGGCAACAATAAAACGCGGCCACGTGAAATAAAAAAGTTGCCTCGATAAAGTATCAGGTGGCCGTATTCTAAACAACTGATCGCCTACACGCGCGTGATCGAGCCAGCATCAATTATAAAAAATAAAAAACGACGCATACAAATACGGGAGTGATCGGCGAACCATCTAGGCGAACCATTTGTCTTTCTTTCTTTTTTCCCCTCTCTATATATATCGTTGTCTTTCGCACTCTTTCCTATATATTTTTTTTCGTCTGCCGCGGTTGTGCACGGATTACGGTGGTCAGGCTGCTGGCCCGAAGGTCGTGGGCTCGACCCCGGCTCGCGGCGGTCGCGTTTCGGTGGAGGCGAAATGGTAGAGAGCCCGTGTACTGTGCGATGTCAGTGCTCGTTAAAGAACAGCCAGATTTACTGAAATTTCCGGAGCCTTCAACAACGGCGTCTCTCAGATCGTGGTTTTTGGACGTAACACGGTAGACATTATTATTTTCTCTTTCTGCCCATTCTTTCTCTCTCTATTTTTTTTCTCCTTTTATGTTGCTGCGTCTTCCTCTCTATCTTTCGATACTTTTCTCTCTCTCTTTCTCTCTCTCTCTCTCTCTATATATATATATAAATACACACATACATATATATCTTTCCCTCTGTACTCGTTCTCTCGTCCATCCGAATTATTGCGTAGCACCTGCTGGCGCAGCTGTGCCAGGTGCTAGGCGACGCGAGATGCCATATAAGGTAGAGGCCGTTCATGATGATGATAGTTTTTGTTAACACCTCGTAGCAAACCTTGAGATTAAGTAGCTCCGTTGTTAAAATGGATATACAAGCATGAGTCAAGTCCCAAGAAAGAAACAAATATTGGAGGTCCACCCTAGTCTTTCATTTAAGATTCTAGTAGCGGCACTGGCACCACGGCGTTCGTTGGGTCAACTTTGTGATAAAGCACAAAGTTCACCCAATGAATACAGCATGGTGTATTCATTGGATCAACTTTGTGCTTTATCGTACCGCCGAAGCGTATCCCAGAGGCCAGGTAGAAAAAAATTACACCATCTCCCGCTAAAGGGAACCATGTGTAGATCTGAAGCAGCGGGCGCTAACGCTTACAATGGCGGCGGCGTTGACGCTGGCGCTCATCGGAGCGTTGCGCAGGAGAGAAAACTGGGGAGGCGCAAAGCACGCAGTGATGGAGCGGCGTTTCCTACTGGAACATGCCAATCGCTCCTAATGGGCAATGAGAGACAGAAGACTCCGACTGGACACAGAGACCCGCAGTCCGCTTTTAGTTAACGCGCACGCTGCGAATTTTTATTGTTCAACAACGCACAGGAGAAATCTCCCACCGGCACCACATTGCAGGTCGAGATCCAGTGCCATATATACGGGGTGGCCAGTGAACGGTTGTGCCGTGCGAGCAGTCGGTTTTTTCAACCAAGAAACTCGCTAGCAGACGCTGCCTGCGTCGGCGTCGCGAGGCGAGAGAGGGGGGGGAGCGTAGGAGAGGAGAGAGAGGGGGGGACGCGCATGCGCAGTGGGAGTGTGGACGCCGCGGGCAGGGATGCCTAGAGGAGAGAGGGGGGAGCGTAGGATGGGAGAGAGGAGGGGAGGCGCATGCGCAGTGAGGGTGTGGTTGCTGCGGGAAGGGATGCCTATAGGAGAGAGAGGGGGAAAAAAGGTTCTTTATTTTTATTTTAGAGGCTTACTCCATCCCTCCTTCCCGCGTCCAGCGTCCCACACCCCACAGGGCATGCGCGTTCCCTCCCCTCTCTTCTCGCCTATGCTCACCCCCTTTCTCTCCTCTAGGAATCCTCTACTCTACGGAGCGGCCCCCCGCGTCCCACACCCCCCACAGCGCATGCGCATCCCCTCCCCCCTCTCTCCTGTAGGAATCGTATACTCTACGGAGCGGCTCCCGCGTCCCATAGCGCATGCACGTCCCCTCTCTCTCCTCTCCTACGGTCCCCCCCCCCCCCCGTTCTCTCCTCTAGGAATCCTCTACGGAGCGGCGCGCACGACAGGTGGTGCGACAGCTGCATACTCCGCTGGGGGGCGCCACGGTAGTTCCGTGGTATGAAAATGACGAAGCGCGCGCGCCTCATTCTCTCTCCTGTGCAGCGCCGCGATGAGCGCCCGGACCGCTGCCGCGAAACGAGAGCGTCGATTTTTCTCCCGCTCAAGCTAACAATCTCCCCGCTGCTTCGCATCCACACATGGTTCCCTTTAGCGGGAGATGGGGAAGTTTTAAGTGCGAAGCATTTCTTAGCGAACTTCGGCGACTTTGAGCGTATCTATCTATCTATCTATCTATCTATCTATCTATCTATCTATCTATCTATCTATCTATCTATCTATCTATCTATCTATCTATCTAGCCGGCCTACGACTTTGTGCTCTCCCGGCCGTATCGTTAATGGTATTTATACCAAATTTGGTATGGCATAACATCACTCTATGACGAACGTAAATGTCTGGTCATATCATGAAAATCATGACTAACTTGTCATGAAAAGTATGATTTACATGCCACGCTCATCGTGCGCTCGCGGCCGTTTCGTTAGCTTAATATACACCAAATTTGGGATTGAATGACCTGACTGTATGACGAACATAAATGACAGGTGGTAATATGCAAATAATGACTTGTCATGTGCGACATGACTTGCATGCCACGCTCATGGCGCGCTCGTGGCCGTTTCGTTAGCTTGATATACACCAAATATAGTATTGAGTGACATGACTGTATGACGAACATAAATGACAAGTGGTAATATGGAAATCATGACATGTCATGAGCGATATGACTTGCATTCCACGCTCATGGCGTGCTCGCGGCCGTTTCGTTAGCTTGATATACACCAAATTTGGGATTGAGTGACGTGACTGTATGATGAACATAAATGACAAGTGGTAATATAAAAATCATGACTTGTCATGTGCGACATGACTTGCATTCCACGCTCATGGCGCGCTCGCGGCCGTTTCGTTAGCTTGATATACCCCAAACTTGGTATCGAGTGACGTGACTGTATGACGAACATAAATGACAAGTGGTAATACGGAAATGATGATATATCATGAGCGACATGACTTGCATTCCACGCTCATGGCGCGCTCGCGGCCGTTTCGTTAGCTTGATATACACCAAATTTGGTATTGAGTGACATGACTGTATAACGAACATAAGTGGCAGGTGGTAACATGAAAATCTTGGCATGCGTGTCATCTGCAACGCCATTTACATGCCACGCTCATGGTGCGCTTGCGTCCAGTTCGCTAGCTTGATATACACCAAAATTGGTATTGCGCGACGTGACTGTATGACGAACATAAATGACAAGTCCTAACATGTCAAACATGACATGCAAATGATGTAAAGCAGGATTTGCTCCTTCCTGGCTGCTTCGCATTACATCGATTCCCACAGTGCGTTGGATCTGCCGGATTTTTTTAAAGGGTTTGCGCATGCGCAGTAAGGGTGGTCACGCGGCACACCACCACCACCTCCACCGGATTAAGCTTCGCCATAAGATGCTTCACATCTAATAAGCGCGCGGTTGAGATCTGCTCTGTCAGGTGGAGTAACAATCCCAGCTGCTCAAAGGAAAACAGTGTGCTCTTTCGATGAACTCATTCAATTATTATGCATAATTATTTCGCCGGTAGATTGGCCCTTATTCTAATTGAGCAAACTTCGGTCCCTGCCAGAGGCAATTTTATGTTCTGATGTCATATGTATCCGATACAACTCTAAACTTGAACCAGAACCCTCCATAGCGTACCAATTTTATTGTTCAGAACAATTTGTCTGAATATTCCGAAAACGGGTCCTTCGGCACTGCTTGGAAGATAAATGTCAATCTTTGAGAGGAGGAAAGAAGTGTAAATTTAAGAGTTCGTTTTCTTTGGTCTACACAATATTAATGAGAACTAACAGACAATGATGCCAAGGAAAGTATCGGGGATGTTATTAAAAGTAATTGTAATGCAAATGTGAAGAAAGAAAAGTGGACGAAAAGATTTGAGCGAGCCACTAAGAATTACATTTCACTACACTCAGACGAACGAACTTGTAAAAGCTAATAAATTTCGATAAGGCAGCTGAACGTAATTCTTTCTCAAGGAAATTCCACATGGAGGCCCAATAGATATGGCGTCGTGTCGCTAAGCACGACGCCAGGGTTGTATTCCCGGTCCATGCCCTCAAGAATCACGGTCGAACGAGATTATGCCGGAGCCATCGTAACCAAAACTACTTTGTTCGGGTCGCCATATATACGAATTAATTTTTTTTTTAAAGAAGCGGCATCAGGCATCGCTGTCAGAACCTATCGAAAAGTCCGGAAAAGGCCGGGAGAGAAATACGAGCATGAAGTTGCTCGCCCTTAGTGCACGCGTTCTTTGTGGTCGACGTCCCTAATATGATTTGACAATGGCTGTCGAGGCTCTTTAGCGTAATACGGAGCGCTTGCAATAACCTAAGTGGACACTAAAAGAAGAATTTATACATATTACTTCTGTTAGTGAATTACCTTTTCGCAATGGCAAAACGCCACTGTTGCCATGAAATGGCGCTTGGTATAAGACGGAAAAGACGTAATAAAGTTAAAGATGTCAAAGAAAAAGTTTTTGCCAAGAAAAGACCAGTGTTCACGCCACTTTCAATTTGCCGCACCATCACGCCACGACGCCTTAGATCATGATGGTGTTTGCTACCTACGGCATACATAATGCCATATAAATAAAGATAAGTTACACTGTGGTATAAATACGCTACAGACGTAATATGTTCTTTATAAGCAACAGACGAAAAATGGCAATTTGCAAGAAATCCAGACGAGTCAGCGGCCCAGATAGAAAAAAAAAAGACACTTGAAGGCGAAAGCTTGCTGCACGTTCCGCAATGCATTGTTACACAATAAAACGTCCTGTTGGGCGAGTTGGTGATGCATCATAGACGGCATTTTTAGCGCAAACGTAGAAAAGAAAGGTATACTGAGAAGAGAAGAGAAGAACACAGTGCACAGGGCGAGCGCTAATGTTACACATTGTTACACAATCGGAGATCACATTTCTTGCATACCGTAAGAAGCCGCCGTGTATGATGTGCATTAAATTAGACTGAAGCTCTCATTTGACTGCACTGTTCCTGCCTGCATGCCCTGAAGCTTTCTGCCATGTGACTTCATCATGACCTCATGATGAAGTCACAAATTTCGGCGACCTCTGGTGTCATGATGACGTCTATGGCGACGTCATCCTATGATTTCTTTGCATCACTCATGCTGACGCCGACGACCACTTATCGCATTTCACGAGACATCGAAGGCTTTCGCCGTAATAGCGGGTTGATTTCTTGCGAGCTGTGTGGTGCGCACCCTTTATAACGAAGTCGTCCTTGTATGAGTGATATTAAAGGTCCCGAGCACTTGGTTGCACAGACGCTTGTCTTCGGGGCTCGCCAGATTTGCCGAACGAGAGCTTACAACGAGGTCGCTGTGCATTTTTAAATGCGCAGCGAGTATTCGAAGTCTGTAAGAAGCAACACGCAAAAGTTGAACGATCATTGTTGCCGACTGTGCAGGAGGCGAGCGAGCTCTACCTCAGCCTGGACCCGGGCCTGTCCGAACTCACCGAGGCCCTGTACGCGCTGCTGTCGCACAACCGGTGGTACCACTTCGTGCTGCTCACCGACGAGTCCCCCGACGCGTCCACCGTGGCGCGCAGGCTGGCCACCCTGTGTCAGGGCACCCCCTGGCGACCGCTGCTGCACGTCACACTCCCCGCGGCGGCTTCCGGTTCCAACGGCGTCGACGAGGAAGCCGCCGAGGAGCGGCAGCGGCCGGCACCCATGCTCAATCAGCTGGCGCGCGTGGGCTCCAGTCCCGCCCGCGTGCTGCTGCTCTTCGCCGAACCGACGCTGGCCCGAGCCGTGCTGGACGCGGCGCGCACGCTGAACCTGCTCGCCGGCGAGCACCTGTGGCTGTTTGTCGAGAGGGCCGATCCACATCCCAGAGGAAGGAGTCCGTGCCGTGAGTTCTTTCTGTCTCTGATTTCTTCACTTTTACGTTACTTCGTGGCTACTACTAGGGTCTTTTAGCAACTTACGGAAATACCGGTACGCAAACACGGTAAGGCAGCACGGTAGCACTTCTCCTTTCCCGCTCGTTGTGCTTTTGCCGTTCCCCGTTCCAGTGACAGCCTGTCCCCCGAAAGACAGGTGTCGCGTTAACAATGCGTAGACCGACAGGCAACAATGAGGCTTGACATCCCCACAGTAACTTTTGAAAAAGCTTTTGTTGTGTTGGGGTGCCTTCACCTGCAAAAGGTCGACGACCGGGAAAGGAGGACCGCTACAGTAAAACCGTACCGTATATGCGTACCGTATTTCCGTAAGTTGCTAAAAGACCCTACTGACCCGCCACAGTGGTCTCGGTTATGGTGCTCGACTGCTGACCCGAAGGTCGTGGGATCGAATACCGGTCGTATTTTCTGTGGAGGCGAAAACGCTTGAGGCCAGTAAACTTCGATTTAGATGAACGTTAAAGAACTCCACGTGCAGAAATTTCCGGAGCCTTCCACTACGGCGTCCCTTATGGCGTGGTTTTGGGAGCTCAAACCCGAACAATTATTATACCGTAAAATGGTGTTACTTTGTGACAGATTTCGTACGTTTTCATTCTCTCACGCAACAATTATCAACATAAAGGCGAATGAATAGTTCCATAACGTTGCTGAAACATTCCCTCACACGACGGTATGTTCTACAAATCCGCATTTTTATTACAAACGGCTGTATTCAGGTTAAAACCTGTAACACAGTTGCCCCGTCGTGTGGGGCAACTTTGTGAAAGCGTTGTTTTTGGCTGGATATGATTGAGAAAAAAAAGGGCTCGCAAAATGTTACCCCATCAAAAGTCTATTTGCGTTATGTACAATCGCCGTCAGTGCTTTCTTCTGGGCTGTCGTCAAGAGAAGACCTCTTCCTAGGTCGTCTAGCTCTGATACAGGAGGAACAGCTGCCCTTCCTTTTGTTTGTCGGTTTTCCTGTCTTGCTCACTTCTACATCAGCAACTGATACGCTTTTCCCCGTTGGGACGTTGAGCATCTTCCTCCTTTCAACAAAACAACATAGAATTTAAATTAAAAACAGAGTGGGCTAACTTTGTTACAATTGGCGTGTACAAAGTTACCCCACGAAGTATCAACATTTCAGTTTCCTTTTTATAAACTTCAACAGACGTGACTTGATTAAATTTATATTACAGTTTATTTTAGCCTACATATTAACAATCACAAGTAAATACCTGTTTTCTCTGTTTTTCTCGTGCGGACGGGTCGAGCGCACAAAGTTTACGGTGCTTCAACAATGCACGCTAAAACACCATTGAACATGTCAGCGTCTAGAGCGGCTCCGGAGACGTGGGAACATTGGCCGGCTGTTGCTAAGTGGCACGGCATGTCAGGCGAGCTTGTTGGGTGGCTTATAGTTTTTCGGCGCCTGGTCGTGGCGCGAGATTTAAAGTACAGAAAACCGAGCGCGTGTCACAAAGTAACCCCTGCAGTCACAAAGTAACCTCATTTTGGTATATTATAATGGCTCCCGCTGTGCTGTTGGTAGGACGGTAGGTAATGAAGTCTTGGCGCCTTCATGGAGTTGAGTGTAATGTGCTGCGGTCTTACTCGCAAGTGTAAACATTAGGGAAGAAATGAAAAGTCCTTGAGCAGGGGTTGTCGCTGGAGCCAGCGTTTCCACATGCAGATTTTGTCTTTTTCAAGGCAGCAACCTTGACAGAGACAAGTCTGCTTGTCGAAAAGTTAACTCCAACTACAACCCATTCTGAAGAGTTCTTCTTCTCTCCAAGTTTCCATCTTCCTCTGAACTTGCACGTTATTTGGATTAAGTTGTAGTCAATGAGGCGAAATACACAAAGGGGGGGGACGGAGGCGTCGCGTGCAAAAAAATCATTATTATACCATCTGTATGTAGAAATAAAAAAGGAGGTCCTCGTGCGTCGTTTAAGGGACCGCAGTGCTACTGGCACGCTCTATAAGGCGAACAAACACCGAATGAAACGAAGTTCCGAGTTTCGATGATTGTCCGCCGAACTCTGTATGAAACTAGCCTTCATATTGTATATTGAGCTGCTTCATCGTGCCACCGCAGGTCCGTGCTCAGGTGATGGACTGCTACAACAGGGCAGCGCCATTGCTAGATCCTCGAAGCACCCATCTAACCGCCTCATCAACTCGTAGGAGTGCACCTGCACCACGCCCGAGCGATTGAGAAACAGCGGCTACTAATTGACATCGATTACTTGGGACCTCCTTTGTAAAGAGCAGTGGTGCAGTGGGGCACAGTGCAATCTAGGTCCGTTGCTGCTGCCAACGCATCTCCAAATGTTACGAGATCTTTCGAGTGACTACAGTTTCTCGCTGCTACGTCACTGCTGGCCTGTAAGTAGCGCCGATAGGTGCCCAAGGGCATACTTCCCTGTATTGGCCCTCCTGCCCCTTTTTACATTGCGTTCGCAGTAAGGATGGCAAGCTCGGAAACTGTTGCCAGTTGAGTCACCGAGGTTGAGTCGATCTGGACATGGCGTCGCCCGCCAGCAGTTATCCCTCGCGAAGACAAGCGCAAGCGTCAACGCCGCCAAGATGTCAACGTAGCAAGGCGCATTCGTATTGCGATACCCTTTTCGAAGTTGATTAACCATCGCAATCATCACGACAATCGCCATGGCTGACTTCGCTCACAGATCATGTAATAGTAAGCAGCCAATCAACTTTCTTCCTGCCAAGCCATCTAATTCGAAATACCAAGACTCAGGCTCAAAGAAGCCAGGGAGATTATTAGGGTACATAAGCGCCAGCGCGTAAAAATAAAATGTTCCATGGCTAACACGACCTCACGTGGAGTGTTAGCCATGGAAAATTTTTGTTCAACGTCTCGCTTTTTCCGCGGACTCGGTCCGCCCAAACCTAGCTATCATAAAGTTTCCTACAATATTTACTAGAGGGAACTGTGGCTGGTGCGATCTTTCCGCCACAATGGGAATGATGGGTAGTACACGGATTTGCCTAATCTTCGTGATTACGGCTTCGAGCGCACTTGCGGCTTCATTTATTGTTGCGTTTTGGCGTTTGTTTCGAATAAAAGAATGCATAGTTGTGAATTTCATGAATCGATTTGAATTGGTGAGCTTAAAAGGGTCAAGGTGGTGAAGTGAAGCTTCTGAACGTTTGCTGTACTTCGTCTCGCGACAAAGCAACTCCAGGCCTCACGGAGCCAAAAGAAGCCGAAAGAAACGACGATTAGACAAATAAATCCCTGTACTACCCATCATTCCCGTGCTGGCTAAAACGCCATGCGTTGCAGCTCCCATAGACACTAGCGCCAGATTTCCCTCTAGTGTAGCCTATTAGTAGGAAACTGTATGCGAAATGCTGCCTCGTTCATGCACACTATTTTAAATGCGAATGCATTTCTTAGTCGGGCTATGTCAGGCATCCGTTGTCCGGCGTTGTCCGCGGAGGAGGAGGAGGAGGATAGGTTGAGGAGGCGTGCGCGCCGGCAGGTGTTATCTCTCCGCTCTCACTCCCTCTTTCATAGCAACAGCTGCGGGCGCGCGCGCTTATCCTCGCCCCTAGCAACTGAAGCAGGTGGTGCGGGCGGAGTAGCGGAGAGTGAGTGGAAAGGAGGAGCGCGCTCTGGTGTGAGGGCGCTCGCATCGCGGAAGCTCGACGGAGCTCCCGCGTGTGTGGAGAGAGTGTAGCAGAGGGTAGGTGCAGTGCTTCGCCGCTCCTTCTCTCGCCGTTCGCTCTCTCTCCTCCCTGCGCCCCACTCTCCCGTCCGCTCGCTCGCACGTATATATAAATGGAGTGAAGCGCGCGCGAAATGCATTCGCATTTCCTCACGATTCCCTTCGGGGAGGTGGGGGGCATTTTTTGTCTATTGCTGCTTCGTTGCTGCCTATCAGTACCCATCGTTCATTTGCCAATTCGTATCGTGTTGTGTGCGTATTGCAACTGTACTGCGCTTCTGCATTTTGTGTAAGCGGCAAGTCGTAACACATGGACACGTTTTACCGGCCACAGCTTTGCCTTTGCTCCCGAATGGAGTGCTCAGTCACCGGTCTGACAGCGACTGAGTTGTGCTTTCCGTCCCGTTTAAACACCCGGAACGTAACGAGCAAAACGCCGGCAGGAGCTTAATTGACTGCTACAAACCGGCGCTCCGCACCACAAGCACGAATTTCCTTTCGTTCTCTCTTTTTTTTCTGTCTAGGAGCCAGACGACAAGTGATAGATTATATTAAGCTATAATGGCTGAATGGCCTGCCAGTAGTCCAGTGGCCTTCATGAAGCGTATCGACCGCGCCAAAGCGTGCAAGGACGCGTTATTAGACAAACATTACATATCTTACAAGAAGAGTCACAGAGGTTCGCCTGCACAAATCGAAGCGCGGATACTGATAGCGGTCTATTCAGTAACTACACGCAGTGTGGTTCGCAGTTACTTCGGCCGTATAACTTGCAGTAAATAATTGATGGCAACCAACAGACGATGACGGGCTGCATGCTGTAGCCATGAAAAGCTCAGAGTTCAGTGAATCCATGGAGGTAGCTTTCACGTGAAGACCCGGTCCAGAATGTGAGATAGGGCCACGACTAGCGCTAGGCACATGCGGAACCACCAGCCGTCTTAACTTCCCCTGCGGTATTGGCATTCACCGGACAGTAAATCCAAGATAGGACGCTTTGGGACGCTTGTGCACTCAACCGCCACGCAGATCTATTGTAGCCGGCCCGGCCGGGCTATATTTGAGCAGGAGGCGCGGGCTCGCGGTGAGACCACCAGGCTTGGCCGGGAATACCCCACTATCCCTCAGCGCCAAGTTTAGTATGCACGTAGACATTAGGCAGTTTACGTAGGTTAGGTAGTTTGCGTAACCTACGTAGGTTATGCACTTTGCAGACATACGGGAGCGTAAGCTCACACAAAACTGGGATAACAGGAGGTCGTTCGAGGGTGCGTGTCTCGCAGTGAACTCAAATGGTTGAAAATGATGACGCGATGATGATATTATTATCAAAATACAAGGGTAGGAGGATGAAGGAACTGCCGTTTCAGCATGTCATTTGAAGGAACATCGCAAACTCTATGCAGATGTTGTTGGCTTGGCGGCCATGTCTTAATGCATTTTTCATGGAAGTAGTTATGATAATAAGCCACAGAGCGCTACTAGAAACAAAAAAAGAATGGAGGCTACCCTGATTGCTGACTTAAAGCCAACTCCGGCAATTTTTTAGGGGCGAAGCTCCTTAGGACCTAGCCCTGTCTTCCGTTGTGGTCACGGTATAGAACCGTTGCTATAGTCGAAACATATGTCAGACAAAAAATCACAGCATATCCGCGGAGTGAATGATGATGAGTGGGCGAAGCTCCGGAGGTACATCATCAAAGACGTGATGGTGGTTGGTGGCATGGTCAAACGATATGCATGTGAGACCATATCGCGATGCCATGTGTTGTATGGCATCGCGATCGTCGTCATCGTCAGCAGGTGGCTACTACATAGTGGGTACATTCCATGTCCCCACAATGATGACGCTGCCCTTATGGCAGCGTCATCCCCATGTGTTCGTATGGCATCGCGATCGTCATCGTCATCAGCAGGTGGCTACTACATACAAGGGACGCACGACCGACAGGCTAAGGAGCTTCGCCCCTAAAAAAAAGGTTTTACAATGGACTTAAATGTAGACATAGGCTAATTATAAGGTAAAAGATCGCTGTTCCCGGCGAAAAATAACCTATCGAAAAGAGTATTGATGAGTTGATCTCTACTAAAATATGCCTAGATGTGAGGCTTCTCTAGGAAACGTGTAACACAAAGGTCCCACATCGAGCACTATATGTCCCAACAAATTACCCACATTAAAATGACGTCTTGCCACCGTTTAGATGGTGGGTTCTTGGATTCACCTTTCGAGGCGTATCCTCCACTCCAGCAATTTTCTAAATCCTCCTTGAATTGCCTAAGACGACTGGAAGGTGAAATACGTTTAAATTTCTATATACACTTTATTTGACTCAATTTACATTATATGGGGCAACGCTCTGGGTAACGTACGGTTACTCACCGGATAGGATACCCAGAGCTTCGCCCGCTCGTCATGATTCACTTCGTGGAGATGCGTGGATTTTTTTACATTTCAATGTAATTGTGTTTCTATTTTCATGAGGCGGTCCTATCATGGGCCAGATTGTAGAAATACTCGGTCGCTTTGTTGATATGCATGTTTCATGTTCTGCTATTTCTTGTCCGAACCACTGAGATCGCTACGTGTAGCATACTCTACGAAATATTTCATGACGCTTTTTAGATGCGAAGCGGCTTATGGCGGAGTTCAGTCCGGTGGTGGTGGTGGTGTGCGTCCTGACCACCCTTACTGCGCATGCGCAAACCCTCTCCACACACCTCCTCTCCTACGCTTCCCCCTTCTCTCTCCTCTAGGCATCCCTCGCCGCGGCGTCCACACCTCCACTGCGCATGCGCGTCTTTGAGATCAGCGGTGTTGTGCCCGGAGCATGCGAGACGTACTGCACTATGCAATCCATCTCATGATAGGCTCTAATCGGTTGATGACGCACGACGGTTTTAGCACAATCGGAGCGAGAGGACATAAGGAAGCCAGCCGACTGAACGCAGACAGATGAGCGCCAGTCCTGCTTTCCTTCTGCCATTGTCGTTTTTTTTTTTTTGCGCTGAATACCCTGGCTCGTAAATTATGCAGGCAAATCTGCCAAAACTGCGCAGCGGGTTAAGTGCGACGACGTGTGGTGGAACACTCCGAAGTAATTGGATTGCTGGAGGCTCTTTAACGAGCTCCAATTAAGAAGGAACGGCCCACGAGCTCGCCTGTGCTACGCTGACAACGGGGAAATGTGGCCATTGAGGTCTGGATTCGAACACGCAACTCTGTGCTTAGCAGCATTGCACCGTGGTTACTGAGTAGCCTCGCCGGATGAAGACGCGATGAATGATGCAACCATATATTGTTCAACTAGCGCATTCGCCGTTTTATAACTTGAATTATGGATTATTATGCAGATAGATTTCTTATAATAGATATCATCTTGTCAGAGATAAATAGGAAGTTCTGTACATCTATTGTAGATAGATAGATAGATAGATAGATAGATAGATAGATAGATAGATAGATAGATAGATAGATAGATAGATAGATAGATAGATAGATAGATAGATAGATAGATAGATAGATAGATAGATAGATAGATAGATAGATAGATAGATAGATAGATAGATAGATAGATAGATAGATAGATAGATAGATAGATAGATAGATAGATAGATAGATAGATAGATAGATAGATAGATAGATAGATAGATAGATAGATAGATAGATAGATAGATAGATAGATAGATAGATAGATAGATAGATAGAAATCAGTATTCGCATTTCCAGATGGCAACTATTAGATTCAGACAGCAAACTTAACGGTACTGTATATGTTCGAATCGCTATTTGAAAGTTTCCAGTACTCCAAGTCTCCAACATACGGACTATTTCTTCAAAAGGGGGGGGACGAGTGGGAGGGAGGGGGGGGGGGGGGGCAGGAGGCCATGTGAACGTGTTAAATATTTGTCAGCAACAGCGATGTAAGGTTTCTTTCAACTGACGAACCAACGGAGCGAGTTTCTCTAACGGCAGACCATAGTGATCACCTCCGACTGCATCGCCTCCGTGAAAAGAAATTTCCTCTTCTTCTTTCTTTTCTTCCCTCATGAATTGCCTTCGCCTGGAAGCAATCGACGATTTAATTAGTGAAACGTCATTGTCACACTGCTACGGTTCCGGCCATTTCTCTCAAAACGCGCACCTTTCTTTTGCTTGTCTTTAGTCTTTTTTGCTTCTTTGCTGGGAAGAGGCAGAGATCGCGAAGGCACATAGAAGGGCGGCAATTAGTAAAACGATATGCTGATTTAAAAGACGTATAGTTTGACTCGGCGTTACCCGAAACAGACTCCTGATTCTGTAATTTCGTGTTTTCAATCTCTTTTCATTTTTCTTTTTTTTTTCTGTCTTCATTTTCGATTTCTTCATATCACCGAGGCACACTCGCTTTTTTAACGCATGTTCATCCTCATCCATTCGAGGGAGATCCAGACTGGGCCTCGTTTTATGCTAGCACTGCTTCGAGTATCTCGTTTCGTTCGGTAATTCCTTCCAACTTTCGGTTACCGAGCGACAGGTCGCTTGTCTCCGGGCGCCCCCCATTTAAACATAGCGTACCCTCTATTTTTCGCATTGTTCAACGGGATCTGTCCGTTTTGCTGCCCAAATTGAAGCAATGGCCAAAACTTAATTAATCCAATACGAGTTAGCAATATCTTGTTACCCCGTTCTTGTCTATTGAGTTGTACTTTATATCACCTTTGTTCGATCTGTCGCGTCATTTTCAATACAGGGTATTCCGAAGCGCCGCACCTCAGTTCATTCATTCATTCATTCATTCATTCATTCATACACTCGATCCTTCGTTCATTCATGCACTCGTTGATTCATCTTTCATTCATTCATGCTCACGTTTGTTAATTATTACAATTAGCTATTTAGTTAGTTAGGTTATGCAGCCGTTAGTTCGCTTATTCATTGATGCACTCATTCATTCATTCATTCATTCATTCATTCATTCATTCATTCATTTATATTTAAGAAGCGATCATACGCAGCCTTCCGTAGCGGTCCACTTTCACGTCGTTCAAGGTGAACATTTATTGCGAGATTATATGACTGAGCGTGGAAATTTATGATTAATATCCTGAAGCACATACACTACATGCAGATGACTCCAATGCAGTTTAGCTTCGTGGTTGCGCCACATCTAAATTTAACTGTTTTTTTGTTGCGCCACATCCAACTGAAAACGACCAAGAAACACGAAACAGGCAGAAGCGCAAGCGCTTGTACAACAACTAGCCAGCACCCACCAATTTTTGAGTTATATTTCAAATCTCAGCACGTTTTATATCGTGGGAGGAAACAGAAAAAAAAGAAAGAGCTGCGTTTATAAGACGTCGTCTTTCTGAATATGCGTTTTAAAAATGTAACTGTTTCCATTTTCTAACACCCATAAATCACAGCGCAGAGGACATAAACTTCAAGAAGAAGAAACAGCGGGAGACTGCGCAAAGCCTACATTCTTGATTTTTTGTTTAGAGACAGTCAAATCAATCATGAATAGTTCAGTCTTTTTTCGCATTATGTATTTAATTTTTGTCATTTTTTATTTACGTAGTTTATTTCTGCGTCTTTTTTTTATTCTTCTGTTTCATGTTGCATGAAGACTCTAAAGGTCACTTTAAGCGTGACTTTCTTTCCGTAAGATTGCTTTTCCACCGTTTCTCGCAATGTTCACGGGTAACTGTATATCTAAGCGAAGAAATATAACTGTTACACAGAGTAGCCCAGTTAACTATATTTATCTCTTGGTGGTGCAGATCAGGAGCAAGCGTATCAACGCGATAGCGTTAAAGAGCCCACGTTGCTCAAGATACCGCGTTGGCGCGGTTTTCCTGAAGCGAAAAGCCCCGACGAGTGCAAAAGAATAAAAATAGGGGTTAGAGCGTTGGCGCCGTGTGTTAGGAAGCCTGTCGCATCCTCGACGGCAAAGGCATCGCCAAGCATACCCTCACGTGGTTTCCCGCTCACATGGGATCTATGATGGGAAGCCCCACAAAGATGAACGAGCGGGCACACTCCAAGGCGCGAGGTCCTGCTTTCCGGGACCATGGAGAACTCCCCCGACCGGCCCGCAGTTGTGGAAGAACAAAGATCAAGCGACCAAATATAACGAAGTTACGCATATAACGAATTATTTTTATCAAGGCAGGCATGGCTTTCCCCTTCCTAACAAGAAGTTAAATAGAGCGCAGGCATTGATTCTCAAATCGTTGCAGACGGCTTCGTATCCCAGACCGTCTCTACTACATTTGTCCCGACGTTTATCCCAGTACATCTTGCAGGCACTGCAACCAATTCGCTAGTCTAGACCACTTGCTCTGGCATTGCTCCTCGTTACGAGGCACGGACGAAATCAACGAAGTGGCAATCTGCTAACAAAAGCCTCGATTCTCGGTCTCGACTGTGAGCTGTTCCCAGAGGGCCCACGATGTCGTGGTCGGGCTTGGCCCGAGTCTCCCAACGTGGGAGCGGCCCGCTGCTCGCTGAGTCGTCCACCTCAGGACATTCAATAAAGTTTTGCATCCATTTGTCCGTTCGAGCCGGAATCTAATCCAGGCGTTTAATAAGCACTCAAGCACTCAAGCACTCAAGCGTTCAACCACAGTGCAACGCCAATGCTTCACACCGCTTCAGAAGAGGGCACTATACAGTCGTCATGTCGGGTTAGGAGCAACATTAACCGAAGTAATATTCAATCAATCAATCAATCAATCAATCAATCAATCAATCAATCAATCAATCAATCAATCAATCAATCAATCAACAGAACTTTTATTTCTCCCCGATAAATGTGGAGGTGATGGAAAAAAATCCGCAATAGTTGCAGCTTGGCAAGGCTGCCAGCCCCCTGCAGCGTTCGTGAGCACATGAGCGTGATACAAAACGTAACCGTGAAGGAAATAACAAAGCGTAAATAGATTACGGCATTTTAAAGGAGTGACAAAACTTGCGTGGCACAAGCGTATAACCGCACAAGGCGTCCCGCCGGTGATAGGCGTTACGAGTGGGTGGTTTAAGGCTGGCCGCCTGCTTTGTTCTTTTCCGACCCCCCTTGCGCCTCCCCCATTTAGGGCAGCAAATCGAGCAAAGCCAGGTTAACCTATCTGCCTCTACTTCGCCTTTATATCTCTTTCTTGTATGTAGTTTAGCTCTCCGCTTCCAGGTGGCGACACCAATATGACTTACGCCCCTGGTTCATAAACATTGAGAAGAGTTCACACTAACTAAATTATTATTATGATGATGCCTTGATTTGCATACACAAACACACAAGGGCACAGATGAAAGATGAAGAGAGCAGGCTGAAAACTGGCGCCTAGAGGGCCACAGTGCCTACCTACACTTTCGGGAGGAGGGAAGAGATAAAGGAAAAAAATAAAGGAGGAGAGAAAGCGGAAGGAAGGTAGGAAAGTAAAGAGAAACATGAGGAAAACTTGGATAAAAATAAGTGAAAACGCAAAAAAAAATGGTGGACCTTGCACTAAGCCGCATAAGGCTTGACACAGCGAAACTGGACAATTCTGAAGACTAATGTTGTTGCTTCTAGGTTGCTTCTAGGTCGTTGCTAGATTTTAGGTGGTACTGGGTTGTTTCTACGGTGATTCTTAGCGCAGAGAGGTTCGAGTTAAACCGCAGTCACAGACCCGACACGGATGTCCCAAACTCCTGAGACAGAAACTCGCGCGGAAACCAAGGGTTCGCACCTCTTATAGATCTACGGGCACGTCGTCGTTGGCGTAGGCCTTCCACCGCTTCGGCGTCATCTCGCAGCCGCCGCCGCCTTTCCCGTCTCCCCTAGTGTTGGGCTAATTGTTGCCTTCTTCCCTTTTTGTGGACCAGTGGTCAGTAGTGGGATTTACCCAATTTCTGTGGCACATACCCGTTTGTGATTATGATAGCTTTCTGATAGGCCGCACAGAGAGAGAGAAAAGCTCTTCATTCGAAAAACGGAGATTTCTTCCGGCGTCTAAATACCGCTGGCATGCTACTCTGTATAGGGATGTGGGGAATGGGATTAAAATATTCCAGTAGAGAGGGAAGAAAAGAAGAATGATGAAGAATATAATCAAATATGAAATGCGCATGCGAACCTGATGAAAATATTTACAACTAGGGTGTCGGGTAAGTTAAGGCTTTCCTATGTAAAATAGTGAATGATTAAAGCTTTCCGAGAAGTCCAATTTTGGACAAGTAATTGACTAGTGACTAAGACCCGACGCTATTCTGAAGGGCCGATCAATAGGCCGCAGAAATTTCTGTGGCACATATCCGCGACAATGTACCGAAAGCGCCCCTTGTCGTACATTCAATTAGCCTGTACTTGACGATGAGCGATTCGTACAGTGAAGGAGCGGCACCCGATCTGTCACTGCCGGGCACGCGCTTCACATTACTTGGGCAAAAGAAGAAAGCTCACAGCTTTTTTTTCTTTTTTTTTTATGAAAGTTCGCAGCTGACTGCGAGCAATGACGACCACGTCAAGATCGATCAAAAGAACACTGTTTAACCCTTTTGCCAAACTTCGTTATGGAGAATGTTGAAGGGGTGAAATCAACGGTCTCATTAAATTCGCCCGCCCGATACACGTGGTTCATCGTCACTTGTGTAAGCAGTGGGTGATTGAAAGCATCCAACCCATTACAAGGGCTGAGCCTACTTCATCGTCAACGTCAGCAGCAGCAGCGGCCACAGCATCAACAAAAAAGTCCAGCTACTCAAGGACCTTTCAAGCACCGATGATGATGACTCACATCACTTCTCAAGCTTCCACGATGATGATGATAAAGTAGCCACACCGGATGGCTTTAGCCGTCCGGTGGTATGGTATGGTATGGTATGGTATGGTATGGTATGGTATGGTATGGTATGGTATGGTATGGCGCGGCATGTTGTGTGGTAAAACTTTATTGGGTCCTGAGGCTCAGCAAAGGGCTGATGCGGGCCGGTCCCACTCCGGGGCAGGTTGGCTAAACCCATAACTACCACGTGGCTGAGCCCTCTGGACGGCCCCTAGTTGATATTGAAGTAAGCCACTGTGTACTGTCAGTTGCCAGAATCTTTTTTGATTCGTACTGTCCGTCCGCTCCACAAAGCAGCGTCATGACCCTGACGCGTCATGACATTCCGGCTATGCCCCCAGTTCGACATGGAAATAAAAGCGATGGTCCACAGCTTACACAAGAGCTGTGTTACACGCAGGCGCTTTCAATATGTCGTTTCCACTGAAAGGCCAGCCACCGATATTCATATAAAGAGTTCACCGACTGCCGATTACCTTTCCGCGAGACTGTTCAGCGCCTAACGACGCACTCCTGATGTCAACGCACGAGAGTCCCAGGCGGAAGGATTGATCGCTATGTACAGATATGCCACGGTAACTCCGCCTGCTGCAAGGTCAACATCAGTACATACTAAAGCCGTGAAAACATGTGAGCACGAAAACTAAAAACAGGAAAAGGCGAATACACGACATCTAAATCACTCTACTTCATTTTATAGCTGGGAGATCGCTTCAATAGTAATATTTGGGCAGGCCTCTCTCTACGAAGCGAAGAATGAACGTCGTGCTGCGGCAGCTCAAAAACTCGCAACGGACAATTTCGCCCTGGCCGGCTTCATCAATCTGTCTAGCACCCTCCATCGAAGGTGCCGTCGCTGGGACTGCTTTCGAAGGGCGCGCGGATGCGGCCGGCAGCTTGCGTGATTCTTTTTTTTTTTTTAGTCTTGTAGAATGAAGAAGGGAACCAAAGAGGAGGGATGTGGCGGGGCGTACCGAAATACCGACGTTATAAACTCCCGTTTCCTTCTTGTGTGTCCTCTGAAAAAAAAAAAGTGTGGCATATCGGGCCATCAGTGAGACCGGACGGGCTGAACGCGGGGTTAGGAAAGGGGTGAAAGGCTGCTGCTTCTGCTACTCCTACCCGTCGCTTGGGGGGCATCGATCGTGGATACACAGGGTCAAGACTTGGGAGTTTCCTCTTGCCCCCCCCCCCTCCCCCCCCCCTTACCGGCCAACGACGAACGCCTCCGGGCTTTTGGTCCTTCCCCCCCCTTGTCAAGTATCGTCTAACCTCTCCCTCGGGAAGCAAACTGCTCCACTGTCCTCTTCAGTACGGAGAAAGAGATATATAGAGTTGAGAGGAGGGAAAGAGAAGGGAAAAAAATGGCGGTCGTAAATGGTCCCGTCACGACGACGTCGTAGCCATTTTTAAACGCGACGGCCGTTGAACCAACAAAATAAAAATATATATAGAAGGCTGGAGGGATGTGTGAAACTGAATACCACCTCTAGCGGAGGGAATGGCGAAGCCCGGTCAACAATATAGAACGTAGAGCGTGTAGCGCTGGGGCCGGTGAGAGTGGGAGGGGGTGGACACAGAATAGGAGGACAGCCGCTGTTCGATGTATCGGCACTCCGCTGCGTGTGTGTCTGTGTGTCCAGTGGGGCGCTGGGGAAATGAAAGGCAAAGGGGGTGGGAGGGCATCAGGAAGGGCGCCGAGGCGTTTCTTTATGGAGCTACTCTGTCCTCTCTGCCTCTGTCCTTCCTTCTTTTTGTTTGGAACTTCTTTGTCTTTCCTTTCAGCGTCGTCTTCGTCGTGTTCGCGTTGCGAGGACGGCTTTCGTCCCGATAAAGAGAAGGGATAGCGGAGGGTATGGGGGGAGGAGGATAAAGGAAGGAACGCAATGCCTTTTCTCGGCTTCTGAAAAGGTGGGGCGGGAGAAGGGAGGCGTTTGTCACCACCCGTTAGCGAGATCGTCTCCGGATTGGAAAAGCAAGGAATGGCGGTGGAGGTGAGAAATTGGAAGAGAAGGAGAATGAAGGGTGGACCGAAAATGGAACGGGGGGGGGGGGGGGCGAGGGGGGAGGAGGGGGGAGGGGGGTTCGCTCGCCGTTCGACGTAACGATTAACTCTGGCTGCACCCGCGTCCGACGACGACGGTCTTTGTTGACACTCTCCTTTCTTTGTGCGTGCGTCTTTCGCAGTTTTTGGAAGGATGTCTTTTTCGGGGGATACTAGAGTGTTTGCTTTCTATTAACCATCCTTACTTTTTTGTTTTCTTCGCGTCGATCCATTCGCTTTTGTTTCTGAGCTCTGAAAGACGTGCTAGCGACATATCAACCTCGGCCCTTCTATCTTTCCTTTCGTCGCCCTTTCTGATCCCTTTTGTTTTATCCTCTCTTCGTCTATCTTTTTTTTTTCTTCTGTCCTATCTTCGAGACAAAAGAGACCGGGGACCCCATCAGGAACACCTGGTTGCAGTAGACCCATTGTCTCTGCGTGGCCCTTCAATCCAGCGGGTTCTGGTAGAGGCAAAATCCGCTTCGTGTCGAGAGGGAAGAGAGGGGAAGGCGATGGACTCGTGCCGCAGCAGCGTTAGGTTGCCGAGGTGTCAGTATACGCACTATCAGCCACCCTAGTCTCGTTCCGACGCGTCGGTGTACATGTCTGTGCTCTTACGCGTGCCTCTTTCGGAATTGAGGGGCTTGCGCCTTACTGCGTTGTTTCGCATACGAGTCGGACGTGCAATGAGTTCAAAGTGGGGGGAGTGTTCGGCGTACGTTGCGTGGAGGTGGAGTAGAAGTGCTACGGCGGCTGTTCACACGTAGGGCTATCGAATTCGCGAACAGACTAGAGTCGCGCACGTTTTCCAGAAAGAAAGTGGAAAATCTTAACCCGTGCTAATTGTGTTGAGTACTACCAGGGGGCGGAGCTAGTTTTTCTTTACCCTTAAGTGGAGAAGCGAAGCAGCTCTAATGAAAGCGCTTCTTTAGGGGAGACAGAGGCACCTTCGAAGGAAAAAGGTTGGCTTTTTGTCTTTAAAATAAAAAGGGATAGGGAGGCCCCCCACCTTTCCCGTAGTGCTTGGACACCTCTTGTTGTCTTGGTAGACCGGTCGCTGATGTCAGTGGCATGCTTGCGCTGATCAGTGGCCCGGCCCTCAGCTAAACAAATAAGCGTATCGCTATTGCCATTTCCATAGAACATTCAAAGCGTAAAATTTCGAAGATGCACGGCACCAGGTGTTAGATTCAATATTTGCTCTCTAACCGCACTGCCGCCCCGCACCGGGCGGATGGCCTCCCGCCCGTCTCTCATTGGCGTTTTTAACACAAAAGTGTTTTATGCCGGGGCCCACTCAGACTTCAGTGACGTATTTCCGTGAAGGAAATGACGTTGAAAAAATGTACATGATCCGATGTCACAGAAAAAAGTTCCGTCAGTGAGCATCGAACGTATGACCTCTCGGTCCGTAACAACAGAAGCCGGGCACGCTATGCATTGCGCCACGGCCACAGACTCTGACTGTGTTACGAACGCGACTTTTATATCTATCACTTTCCTCAGAGTGCTCCTCTTCAGCGGGGTGGTGTCGCTCTCTTGGAGCAGTAAAGTAAAGTAATTCATTACTGTGGCTTCCGCGATTAGCACCTGCTACGCGTCCGTCTCAGTCGGCGTGTTTTCAGTAGAAGTGCAATTTCGTCAACGTCCTTAACGCAACGCGAGGTGGCGACCTTAGCCCAAGCGTCGGCCTCGCTCATAGCGTCCATCCAAACGAAAAGTGCGACGCGCGCCTCCCTCCAGTGGCTGTAATACCGCGTTCCTCGCTTACGCTTGCCCTGAGAAAAGTCGCGGCCGGGCTACTAGGGTGACACGACGCACTCAGCGTTTCCCTCTTGTCCGACCATGGCGTACATTCAATCACACTTTGACATGCCGCGGGATGGCGACCTTAGCCCAAGTTCGGCGCCCCAATAGCGACGCTCTTCTGGCTTCACGCCTCTTGCTCTGATTACGCTCTCGCCGTTAACATCTACAGCTACCAGAATGGATTTGTTTAATCGTTGATCATGGACGTCAGTCGTGGGATGGAGATGTACCACCAATCGTCAACATGAATGCATCCACGTTATACGTTGTGCAAACTCTCCTGTTTCAATGAGCAGTAAACATTCAATTACCTCTGAACGGGCACGATTTACTTTCGTGTTATACCGATTCCTATGAGGGATCAACCATGTTTTTTCTTGGTCTCTCCGGCATTCCGATATCGCAATGGCGTAGCGCAATACCGAATAGCGTAGGCCATAGCTGCTGCCATGTCAAGTGGAGCCAGCTATAAAGGATAAAAACAACTTACAAACACGCACTCTATGTCCTCCGAGATTCCGAAAGCGTCCATAGCCACTCGCTGAGCCTGCGGCATTGGTTATTTGAGTATGGCTGCCGAAAACAGTGCTGAATCGACACGAATACTTTACTGTCGAAGCTTTACGTAGGGTGAGACTTCGTTTGATCGAAAAATTCAAGTTTTTAGATTTTGCAATCACCTGATTGAGCATTTCTTTACTTTCCAGAAAATGTGTCACCCTTGTGTACTCGAGGCTGCAAAAATAAATTTTGGTCCGTTTTCTTCGACACGTTGACAAAAAATGTGGGTGTACCTTGAAGTGGTCTCTCCATTTTTATGAAAACGCAGAGACCATTGCCTCCCCCCCCCCCCCCCCCCCCATGATATTTTAAGGGGTGTGCCAAGTCTGCCCCATACTTTCCTCAGTCGGACCTGTTGAGTTATTGTCTACTGTGCAGGATCATGACAACGCAGTTCTTTTTATTGTAATGAAGGCCGAGGACACTTGATGTTCCATTTCAAGGACTGTTTATTTACCAATTGTACATCCGGAAAGCCTGGGACCAAAGGCATGCCGTCGCATGAAGCATCGCTTCATTTTGATTGTTTCATCCATTTCAAAGCTTGCTTTCTTTCGGACTTCCACCAACGCTGGCGGGGGAGTTGGTTGGGGGGCTAATGGGTGTACCTCATCCTTTTGATCTAACCTTGCACATAACACCGCGTACGTCTAGACACTCGGAACCAGATTTGAAGGTACCGATTTGAAGGTATGAACCAACGCGCCCAACAAAGCACTCTATTAAGTTACCTTTCTTCTACAGTGGGCTCTGTCGAGCGCTCGTGCAGTCGTCTTCTTGTCTTGTGTCCCGTCCTTTCTTTAGCTCAAATCTTTTCCATATTGAAGGTACACTTTCTCCCCAATATCCGCAGGTGAAGACAGCGAGGGCCCCGTGGACGTTCCCGAACGGTGTCCCCTGGGAGCGCTGAGCCTGCGCCTTCGCCGGGGCCCCGTGGAGCGCACCGAGGCCCCCCGCTGGCTGGTGGGGCTCCTCAGGGACGCCCTGGCGCGCTGGGGCCCCGTCGAGTGGCCGCTGGCGCTGCGAAACGCCACCTCCGCCCCGGCGCCCACCTGCTGGGAGGAGGCAGGGGCTCGCCGGCATGCCTTCTCAACCAGACTGCACGGGTACGACCTCATGTGCTGACTCTTTACGAACAATGGGCGCGTTAAGTTAGCGCGCTCCGAACTCCAAAGGAACACCCTCGAATGCGCTCGAGTGCGACGCCTTCGGAGCTTAGCTTAACGGCGACTCGGAAAAAGGCGGAAACACGTCATTCTTCCGGAAGCCGTAGGAGGCTCGAGCTCTCGTGCACCGTCTCAGGGTTGGAGCGCGTAGAGCGCGCTCCGTAATCACGCACCGGAAGTTGCTTTTTAACCGTTAAGTTTACAAGAGCGCACTCCGTCGGCTAGAGCGCGCTCGAGCTCCTTAGCTTAACGCGCCCAATGTCTATTCTCGGCAAAGTGTCCACGTTTTTGCGCATACACGGCTTGCACTGACGTCTCTGAAACCGGCTTGTTGGAGTACCAACCTACAATCGGAACGCTCGAGTCTACGATCGCAAGCTGGCCTTCGCTATGGGGACACTGCCAGCTGTGACCGCTGGGAACATGATACAGATTCCACAAGGACACTGCTTCACTTCATACGCAACATGGGTCTTACAGCACACATCTTATACACATTTATAAACCATCTATATCGCAATAAAAAAAGAGTACCAACATGAGTGGTTCGTGAAGCTTTTGATGCCTAGGAAATATAATCAGTATGTTGCGTGCAGGTTGTTTGGTTGAACGAAGATGTTGGCGCTTTTATGTAGCACCGGCTAGTCCTTTTGCACAAAAAAAGTTCAGAATAGTCAGGACCACAGTCACGGAAAAATGTGGCGAGGAACCACACTTGAAGTCATGTCGCACATTTCAGCCACACAAAAAATCACGTAAGCACGATCTCCCGTCAAATAACAACGCTAATGTTGATACAAAGAGCAAGGACAAGGAGGTAGAATACGTTGACACATAACCCAAGTCATAAACAATGTCCAGCCTATGTGCACATCTTTTGCCCTGTTTCAGTATGTCACCGCAGCTTGTTAGCTCTATGCTTTAGCAAGGACGTAGCGAGGATACTATATCGGAGCGGGGTCTTCGGGGTGATGTCCGACCTTCTGATATGTACGTTCGTGCATATGTTCTGATGGTAAATTTAGGGGGGGAGGGGCAGGGCTGTTATCCTTTCCTCCTCCTTTCCTCCTCCTGTCCTGCCCACGCGATTTGTAATGAATGGGGTATCGAGGAGACCTTACAGCTCATCTTCTGTGACTCTGATCGCTACACTGTGCAGAGACGATCACTTGCGATCGCTCTGTCTCGTCTTCACCACTGACGAATGTCGTTAGCAAACATACGGGGATGGCATCCTGAAAGGTCACTGAGGATGAACGCAACGAAGACATCGGTAAAATTTTTGAGGACAACGGAACTTGGACAGCAATGTGTGCGTATGGACGTTCTATCGCAAAGTAAACACCTGTAAGCGAACTGTTCGTTTTCATGTTATTTTCTTTACCTATTTGACTTCGCAGTACGTTTTGTTTACTTGTTAACTTTTCGTATTGTGTAACCACTTTTTTTTTTTTGCGCTGCAAGACTTGTATAAATGAGGCAGCCTGAGGTAATATAAGCCTCGAGCTCTCCACAGCAATCAAGTTAGAACGAAACAGAAAAGATTTGCTCCGGCGGTTGTAGACTGACAGTGATGGAGGATACCGCACAAGGCTGACGGACTGTGGCGCCGTGAATGCTGTTTTTCCCTCTTTCTCTGTTTACTCTTCAAACTACAGGCTTCCCCATCCCTTATCCCCGTGTAGGGTTGCATACCGGCCAACTCGAATTTGGTTAACGTCCTTGCCTTGCAACCCGCCGCGGTATAGTCTGGAGGTTTGTGTTCGGCTACTGACCCAGAAGCCGCAGGATCGAAACCCGGCCGCGGCGGCCGGGGTTCGATGGAAGCGAAATCATAGGAGCCCGAGTACTTAGATTTAGGTGAACGTTAAAGAACCACAGGGGATCGAAATTTTCGGAGCCCTCCACTGCGGCATCCCCCCATACTAATATCGTGGTTTTGGAAAAAGAGAGAGAAAAAAGAAGAAAAAAAATGCACACAAACACAAACACTCGAGCAATATTTTTTCTCTTTTTTTTAATACATTTTCTCACTTTCTTTCCTTCCTTACCTTTCTAGTCCCCCCTTACCCCTTCCCCAGTGCAGGGTAGCAAACCGAAAATTTTCTTCAGGTTAACCTCCCTGCCTTTCACTTAACCTTTCCCTCTCCCTCTCTCTCTCGTGGTTTTGGGTCGCTGAACCCCGACAATTATATATGACAATTATATTATGACTGCATTCCCTCTCTTTCTTGTTTTCCTTCTTTCTTCCATGCTCTCTTCCGCTCAACCGTGTCGCAGCTACCTTCGGGCGGCCGCGGCGGAGGCGGTGCAGAGCCAGCGGTTTCCGCCGCCGGTGTTCGACGTGCTCAACCTGGTGCCGGCGGGCAGCGTGGCGCGCTGGCGTCCCGTGGGCAACGTGACGCGCGGTTCGGCGCAGCTCGACTCGGTCCTCTGGCCCTCGGGCCCCGGCCAGCAGCCCACGCTGACGGGACCTCGCGCCTGGGGCCGACAGCGGTTCCGCGTGGTCACCGCCTACGCGGCGCCTTTCGTCATGGCCGCCACCCGCATCGGGAATGGCAGCTGCCTCAGCGGTGTCCCCTGTCTGCAGGTAGGCTTATCACTCGATGATCATGATCATAGCGCAAGTAGAATCGGCGCAACTGGGGTTTACACCCACTTAAAACGATTACACGCCATGTTCCCAAAGTGTTATTGAAGTTTCTGCACCTGGTGCGGAAGAGGTCGTACACTTTATCACATTAGCTGGGGCGGCTCAAAGTCTCCCTCACACCTGAAGCATAGAAAAATGGGACCAACACACACGTTGGAGCAGTGGGAGGCACGACTTTCTAGCTCTGACCTGGCCGACCAGCAAGCGCTTGTCACCAAGGTTGAACGCGTGGCTAAAGCCAGTATAGGCCCTCGACTAAGGCTCCCCCCCATAAGAATCGCTGATACTTACATGAAATTTATATATCTATGTATTTTCCGGAGCGTTACGAGTAGCATGCGTGGCGCGTTGCAGATGGGAACGCACAGCTTGGACAGAAATGTGCGCTTGTGAACTTTCTAGTGAAGAACGAGCGCTTGCCACTGAGCTTGCCGTTGATATTTTGTTGGTGGCACGAGCAACGAATGACACTCTCGTTTTTCTTCCAAGCACTTCCGGTTTATTAAATATTCAGAAACAGTCTTGTAAAAAAAATAAAACTGCTATAAAATGGATGGTAAGGGTTCAAGCAAAGAGTTATGAAGAATACATTTAATATTGGAGCATAACTTTACTTAATATGAGGGCCAATTAGTTGTGAGGATAAATAATGGAAATTAATGGAATAAGTTAGTTGAATGAGTAGATGGTGTTCCTGTGAACAAGTGGCATCATTGGCGCGCCTGGCGGAGCAGATCTAAACCACGCTTCACTTTCTACGCGGCCCCTGAGACTAGCTACAGCCCAGCAACGACCTAGAACCAACCTAGAAAACAACATAGCTAAGAGTCTAGCAGGCTACTTAGAAGCAACCTAGCATCGCCCAGCCAAAAGCCTCGCAACTACCTAGAAACCACCTTGCATCACCTAGCTAAGCATGGAAACAACCTGGAACTAAACTAGAAACAACCTAGCCTCACCTAGCTAAAGCTGACGAACAACATAAAGCAACCTAGAAACTAGGTTGCTTTATGGTTGCTTTAAACTACCTAGCACCACCTAGCTAAAGCCTAGCAACAATATAGGAGCAACCTAGAAACAACCTGGCATCTGTTAGCTAAAGCCTAGCAACAACCTAGAAGCAACCAGATTAGACTTCAGAATAGTCCAGCTTCGCTGTTTGAAGCCTTCCGCGACTTGGTGCAACCTTCGCCATTTCTTTCCTTTATGTTTGTTTTAAGTGCTATTTCATTTCTTTACTTGTTTATATACTTTGGAACAACCATTCTTTTTATTTTTCTGCAGTACCTAGAGAAAGGATTAGTCACGGTGCCTCAATCTCTTCGCAGCAATGAAATTATAACAGAATAGAACAGAACAAAGAATAATCTCGCATGGCTAACTTGGCGCGTGCCCTTTCACGTATTCGCTTGAAAAGTGTGGTCATTTCATCGGCTCCTACTATGTCACGAGGGAGGTCTAAATTGCCACAGAAGTAAAGCCACCCTCAGAAGGATGATCAGTATTCAAAACCCCGCCTCAGAGAGCCTTTTGGAACAATATGATTAATCAAAGAATGAATTAGTACTTCTTATCTGAAGTCTCCCAGGCGGAGATGGTTTAGATGTAGAGGACGGAAACAGCTTTTTGCTTTCGACGCTTGTCCGTACAACAGCGAATCAACCGAGCTCCTGGGCAAGGCGGCTTCGTGTTTCCTTATGTTAACCTACATTTGACAAATACAATGTTCTCTGCCCTAACGCATGACGCAACGTCACTCCACTATCGAAGTAATGGGTCACGTCCTGCTAATCACTGCAAGAAGGTGGTGGTGGTGGGAAAAACTTTTTTGAGAACTCCGGGAGATTCGTGGCATGAGCATAAGCCATCCCCGAGGAGGTCCGGTGAACCGGACCTCCTCGGGGTGTCCGGGCTTGCTGGATAGGCCATAGTTGATTTTGGAGGTTTGAGCTGCGCAGCGCGGCCATCCACTGTGCCACAACTTTATCCGGGAAGACTGCAAGAAGGCTATGCTTTCTTTTCGCACCAATATTTTTATTGGCTTTTCCATTCCGATGAGGGGCAAAAATAGGAACCTTCTCACCTTTGTGGTCGTCGTCACGACAATGAAACAATGTCGATTATTTGGTTTTACCTTGCCAAACCAGGTGTGATGTTGGGGCACAGTGCAGCGAGGGACACCGGAATTATCTTGACCGCCTAGGATTCCGTAACGTGCAAAGAATCGCAGCTGAAATCTTTTGGTGAATGTCGCCCTCAACAAAATGCGACCACCGTGGCACAGAATCGCACCTGCTACCTCATGCTTAGCAGCGCAACACAATAGGCTCTAGGCTATCACAACGGGCAACCATTCTCAAGAATTGAATATTGAAATCTGTGACTATTACTAGCACTAGCTACTTATGACATGCACTTTTTTCTCTTTTTACCACCGTCGTCCGTGATACCATGGGCCTCTGAAAATATTGTCTGTAAAAGCACAAGCTACAGGATGCAAACGCCGCCAGGGGGGACAATGCTTCTTTAAACAAAGGTGGTTTCACATACCCATATAGCCTTCCCAGCAATTGACAAAGATCAGTAGGTTGGCTATTCTGCAACAATAATTTCCACATAAGAACTCCCAGACTGCCTTTCTCGCTCCACCTTCATCCCTCCACATACCAGCAAATGTGTGCGAGCACCATTAAGTGCTGTAAAAAAAATTACTGCATGACGCCTCATTGTAGGCTCGCTGGTGTACAGAAAGAAAAAGAAAAATGAAAGAAAAGCAAAGGCAGGGGAGCATTGAGTTGAAAAAACAAGTTTTTTTTCTGCTTATGTGCGGTAGAGACTGTTCGGTTAGAAAACATGCCTGCGCAAATTCTTCGAAAGACAGTTATCATGCACAGCGAGTACCCCTTCTTCCTCAACAGAATCATCAATAATATTCACTAAGCCCAGGACACATTGAAGGGACCTATACGATCCGCCTATTGGAACTCTTTCTGACAGACCGCGTGATTTGTTCCAGGTGTTCACCGCTGACCCGGAAGAACTGGCAGCTCTGTTCGCACACTACCACCAGACTCGCGGCGCGACCAGACACCCGCTGTACAACGTCACCTGCTGCGCGGGAATCGCCATGGACCTGCTCACCTCCCTCGCCCGTGACCTGGCCTTCGACTTCGACCTGTACCTGGTCGCCGACGGCAGCTTCGGCACCGACCGCGGCGGCAAGTGGGGAGGCATCACTGCCGACCTCATCTCCGGTAAATCACTCCTATTGGAATTGAATACCTGACGCGTGTCGAACGTTCCTAAATTTATAAGAGCCTCGATGACTACGTATTGTCCTAGTTTTAGTAAGCAGGACGTTGCATGAAACTTTACACACGTAAGTATGTGCCAGCAAATCATTTAGCAGAAATAATAGTACTGATGTAGCAGAATTGAGTACACGAATGGCTTGTAGCACCGGATTTGTCACAGCGTATGTAAGAGTACAATATTGAAAAAAAAGAAGACTTTAATGAATAAGAAGAAAGATATAAAACTAATAATCAGAATTGAAAGCGTCTTTTAAGCATTAAAAAAAGCGTGTTCTAGACGCCAAAAATTGGCAGGCACAACTGTTTAAGGCGCCAAAAATAGGTAGGCAAAACATGTTTTAGGCTTCCGACGCCGTAAATATGGGCGTAACAAATTTTTACACAAATGCAAATAATTCCAGACCAATGACGAGCGCGAATCTGTGTCTACGACAGGAATGCAAAAAAATGTTATTGTTTATGGTGGCACACAGGCGCCAACAGTTGAACATGGCCGTGAAAGTATTCTTTTTACCGCGCAGTTCGTAGAACCGTGCCTCTTCCTTTTGTTTTGTGGCATGGTGAGCCAAATGTGTACTGTTGACTCAACACACTCCTGAGTTTCTTTTCGGCAAGGCTCAAAAGGGCAGCGCAGGAGCAATTGGCCAGGCGGCTGAAATACCATAAGGGAGGGGTGCCTCGTACTGCCCGGGTCTAATCGCTTAGAGTGCTCCCCTGTCGATGAACACCTTAAGAAGTAAATTACAAACAAAGGAAAAGCCGTGTGCGCATCACAATTTTCTTTGTTTTGTTCTTCACTCTCCTTTCTCCCAACGACTCTCCACGGTGGCGCATTTGCCAACCGCTCGCGCCATGTCACGCGGTGGCGTATGGGGGCCGGCGCGTCCCATTTCACTGCCGGTAGCAGTTGTTATCTGGTAGTATAACCTGAGAACTAGGCTGAACCCTCTAAAGTTTTAAACAGCGATGCCTGTAATATGAACAATGGTCTCAAACTGCACTCGAAACCGAAATTTGAGGTTATATAGTGTTCATATAGGCGCCGATATCGAAAATAGGCATTTATAAGTACGTATAGGCGTTTAGGCACAAACGCCAGAAATGCGTATATATGCGCTATAAAAAGAATGTAAGTACCCTTCATAACCTCTAATTAAACGCTCATATATCAAGATGGGGTGGTAGGAACGCAAGGAACAAAAAGGCATTTGCTTAAAATCCATTCTCTACTCATGACACCTCATATGTTGCTGCATGATTTCGAAGGTGATGCGATCAAGCTAACCATTGACGTCACTGCTGTTGCAGCCCAAACTTGCTCTCAAAAAACCCTCTATACGCCACCGCACAAGGTCTGCGCATGCGCCGTCAAGCGTGACGGCTGATCGATTTCAAAGGCGGTACCGATGACGCGACATCCAAATACTGCACGAGAAGTGCCAGTACACAAGGAAAACATTCACTGCCAATCTACACCTGCAACGTCCTGACCAATCTGGACCCTGGCATCACCCTTTGCTTTGCCTTATATTCATGCATAACTAACTGCTCTCTTGCTCGAGACACGATAAGGTTCGTGTGCGAAATGTACAGCCACGTCCACGTCTGTGTAGAGTGCGCTTGCAGCCAGTTTTTGCTCTGCAGGACTACACCTTGCGGCAGTTTCGGGCTCTGACGTGGTGTGTCAGGCGCATGCACTGCCTAATAGTCATGCTGACCACGTCAAAGCCCGCAACTGCCACAAGATGTGGCCCCGCAGAGCAAAATCCAGCTGCTCGCATGCTCTACACAGATGTGGACGCGGCTGTACGCAGAAACACCGCTCACTATGTGTTTTGTCCACAGGGGCTGCCCACCTTGCGGCGACCGCGTACTCTGTGACGTCATCGCGGTCCCGCTGGGTGGACTTCTCGGTGCCCTACTTCCACTCAGGCGTCTCGTGCCTCGCCTACGCCGTCAAGCGCGACGTGCCCCTGTCGGCCTTCCTCATTCCCTTCAGCGTACCCCTTTGGCTCGCCATCTTCCTCAGCCTCAAAGTAAGTCGCAGTATGAGTGTCCCCGCCCTGGAACTCGAGTATGTTATGAGGCCTCGGGTGATGGATCCTCGTGTGTTGCACCCAGCCGCAAAGTGTAAGAAATGGCTGTCAGTCAGATTTGACGGACTGTCCGCCTTGGCAGCGGCGTCCAACATCAGTAAATACAGACAGCAGAATTTCGACGTATTTTACTTACACACCATGCATGGTTCAAGAAGTGTCGATGGCTCCGAATATTGACACTGCATAAGAATTTTTGGTAGAAATTAAGGTCTATAATAAGGACCGAAGAAAAAAATCACAAAAGTATATGGTCATGCAAGACGAAGAAATTTTAGACAACAGCGACAGGGCGCCCAGGTGCGAAAAAGCCGTTCCTTCCCCTTAGTGCCAAGCAAAATGCGAGCGCGAAGCGCGCTCACAGCAGACGTCCGATACATAACACATTTGTTACAACTAGAAGAAACCACACTGCTCTTAATGTTATCCGCATTGCGTCCCCTTCTCTACTCGTCCAGGCAGTGTAGCCAGTAGAGTCACGGCGATACCATTCTTTCATTTCTACAACTTCGCTCAGGTGACAGCGCTAGCTGCTGCGCTGTACGAGTGGTTCTCGCCGTTCGGCCTGAACCCATGGGGCCGCCAGCGGACCAAGAACTTCAGCCTGGCGTCGGCGCTGTGGGTGATGTGGTCCCTCCTCTTCTCCCACCTGGTCGCCTTCAAGGCGCCAAAGTCGTGGCCCAACAAGGTGCTCATCAACCTATGGGGCTGCTTCTCCGTCATATTCCTCGCCTCGTACACGGCCAACATCGCCGCCCACTTCGCCGGTCTCTTCTTCCAGATGCAAGTGCACGACTTCCACGACACCAGCGTGAGTGTCATTTAACCACTTGCCACATTTGCTCGTGTGGGATCAGGACATGTAAACATGTGAGTGCGCGCGTGAAAGGCGCAAGAACAACCTTCTTCTTCGTAATTTGATCAAATGGGAGGTTAACACGCAAAGTCTGAGGAATATGTTTGGGCTCTCCATTTCAAGTGAATGAAGATCACAAGGTCTCTTACGCATTCGCCTAAGATGAGTGGAAGGCGAAAGCCAGCTTCTTCCTTTTCCTCTTCCTTTTCTTCGCAGTTCATTGTGTTGGTCCATTCACCCTCTCGAACATTTTCAGCACCTTACATGGTTTTGCAGTGCTTCCAGGATCGGCGCTCCTTTGACCAATCGACGTCGTGATGAGGTCACACGTTATGTGACGCCATGATAACGTCATACAGACGTCACAGCTTTAGAGATATGTGACGTCATGATGAAGCCATATAAGGGTGTCAAGGCATGATTATTTTTTGCACCCTGTTTTATGGACGCCGACGATCACTTTTCACGTTTGATGAGCCAACTGAGGTTTCGTCTTTATAAGGTTTATAGTGGTCGGAATTACGATGGAAAATATGCATGGTACACGATAAAAGTAAAAAAAATGCCTATCGCATGCAAGGGAAAAATGTTAGACTCACACAGACGCACACAAGTGACTGCGACTCAGCAAAAGGACGTTCCCTTTTCCTATTCCTTTCCCTTTACTCTTCTCCGTGTCCTCGCGGTTAACTTTTTTGCTATCGATCTATCGCTCTCTCATAATGTCTCGCCCTGGTTCTCGCAGCTGCTGAGCCAACGCACTGGCACGGCCCGCGGCACAGCCGCCGAGGGGTACGTGTTCGCCGAGAACAAGCGGCTGTGGGAGCACATCCAGAGGTTCGGCGTGCCCACCCTGGAGGACGGGCTCGAGTCCCTCCGGTCGGGCGCGCTCGACGTCCTCATCGGCGATACGGCCGTGCTCAACTACTACCGGGCCAACGAGCCCAGCTGCCGGCTGCGGCTGCTGGGTGACTCCATCTTCGACGACGCCTACGCCGTGGGCATGACCCGCGGCTTTCCTCTAGCTCAAGGCATTTCCGAGCTGGTGCTGCGCTACAACGCGCTCGGCTACCTCGACCAGCTGCACAGCAAGTGGTACGGCCGCGCGCCCTGTTTACAGGTGGGTGACTCTAAGTAGCGAAGGACTCACGCGAGGTGTATCGTGTCAGCGCCCTCAACCCTCCTGAAGCTTGCCGTTCCACTAATTCTCGATGCTTTCTTATGGTTATTACACACACATATGGCAACTACATGAAAATTATATGCATAGGCATGCGCAGGGTTCCCCTTCAGGGGGGGGGGGGGGGCGAAGGTTCGTCGCAGTGCCCTCCTCCCTATTATGTCAATGTATGGGGCTGACATTGCCCCCCCCCCCCCCCGAGTCGCAGCGGCCCCCCTCTGAGGAGACTAGGGGGGGGGGCGGCCGCACCCTCTGCCCCCCCCCCCCCGCCGTACGCACGCCTATTATTATATGGGCTCTACATCAATTTCTTATGGAACCGTATGGAATTATTGGAATAGCATGTGGCACGTTTTATTAGGGAGCAGAAATCTTTCCCTGCTTGAAGCGCGCTTTTGGTGCACCTTGTGGAAGATCGGTTTTTTTTTTCCCGGAAACGCGTGCTTTATAACATGCAGACGTTCACGACTTTCACGCGAAGCGTCATCGATAATGAGAAAGCCCGTTGTAGGACATTCTATCTTAGCTCCATGTGCTCCTCCAAACTTCTGGCAGCTGGATTAGGGCCACTGGCCTGCAAGGTTCCGAATTTACCGCGCAATACCAGTATTACAGATATTATAGCATGCTATGTGCCCCTGGTTTAGAGCATCCAAGACGGAATGAAAGCGACATTGAGACAGGTGCACACAGTGTTAGCTCAGCGCTGTTCTTGTGTGGTTCGGTGTGTTTCGTGTGTTTCATAGTGCCGTCTTAGATGCGCTAAACGCCAATGTCATTTAAGGCGCACCGATAAGTGCAAGAGATGTAAACGATGCACCAACTGGCCCAACATAACGTACTGTTAAGCCTAAGACCTTAGTCTTGCATGCTGTATTCTCATATGCCTTAATCGAACAGGCATATTATGCAAAGGGCTCTTTGAGTGTACTGTGTGGTGACATTGATTTATACGGCTTTTTAAAGAAGTTTAAGTATTTGTGATTCCTAAAAACCGAACGTAAAATTTTAATTCGATTGAAAGCGCTTGTACAGTGTGAAGTGTGACCTTTTTTCCCGCAAAAGAAAAAAAAGTTATGCCGGCGCTGGGAATTATATACGAAAAGCACTAATGGTGTTCACTGTCAAAACGTAGAGCTATACCTCTACAACTGCAGCACGCTCATTTACGCATTTAAAGATGAGTATAAAGTTTCTGCTCTTCCAGACTCAGCATTTCTTTTTTCACTTCGTGGTCTGTCCTTCCGAACACCGTGTGAGAAATTCGTACTTCATGATTGCCAGAAAACATCCCATACTTGAGCCCAAAGTACTTTACATACGGCACTGTGCGCTGTCTTCAGGAAAAAAACATGAATGACGCCTTGATTCGTGTAGTGGTGTGCTGGCATTTACCTTGCCATGAAAATGCCAAGTTAACGTTTGATATTTCACATATTCAATGCAGTGATCGAAGATCCACGATTAAGTTCAGAGCTGTAAGCGTCCCGAACTTCATACGACACAAATAAGCGACTGTGGATGTGAGGTTTATTGCTGCTATAGACCATCTTACGGATTGGTATGGCTACGACCATATTAGTTTATTAACTTTGCGTTCTTGTATCTTGCAACAACGAAACGAACGCTACTAGGGTAGACGCATAAGCATGAAAACGGTTGGGAGGGTGCGTTCGACGTTTCGTACGTGTTGGCAATTAAACGTCACGACATGCGAAAACCGGGAGACATTCGTTTAGCAGCCCAAGATGGCGGCGCCCATGTATCCAAAGTAAAATCGTCCATTTACATGGAGAAGTTGTGTTTCTTTCTACATAAAAAAGTTTCCTTAATGATGTATTTGATCTAACCTGCAAGTGCTAATTCTGTCCCGTTATTTATTAACCATCACGTGGACGAAAGCGAAACATTGTGTTACGTGAAAGCAGCAAGCTTCTGCATTTCTCGTATTGTTGTTACTGCTCACAATATTTCCTTCGACAACGAGAAAAAAAAGTCACAGTTTCACCGCAAGGGTGAAGCAATGAATGCGATAGCAAAAAATTGTAATGTTATACGAAGTGAGGCTGGCAGCTAACTCTTTTTGGATCCGATCTCACGCAACTCCAGAAAACGCTGGTTTAAGGGCATGCGGCCGCTCCAGGGAAACACTGCTCACCACATTCTCTTTGCGTTGAGAGCGCAGCACGTAGAAGGGTACACCGGCCCCCCGCTGTCGGCCGCCGAGAAGGGGAGATAAAGGCCGAACTATACGCAGCGTTTTTGCTGGCGTTGTCCCGGCGTTTCGTACGCTGGCGTCACTCGGCGTCGACGCTACTGGTGACGGTGGCCGAAACGTCCACCTCAGGACGATCCAGACATCTGCAGCGTCGGCGTCGACGCCGGAAGTCGTTCGATGGACGGAGAACCAATCAGCGCGCGGCTGGCAGCAACTTCCACTACGTAACGGCATCGTCGCTGTTGCCAAAATGGCTGCCGCCCACCTCAGATCTATTAAGTCGTCGCCGTGCTCTGTGTGACCCGCAAGTTCTCAACTGATGCTTGTATTTGACTTAGCTTGTTCCTCAGAAGCTTCGACAACAAGCGCTCGGGATTTCTTCGAACAGTTTCCGAGCGCCATCCTCAAGTTCATCGGTAGGCTTAGCAGGCCTGAGTGTATTGGCCGAATACGTGGCCTCAAAAACGTGTGACAACTTGAAGCTCAGAGGCCATATATTACGAGTTTGTGGTTCTTCTTATGCTCAATAGATGGCGTTACAAGTAAAGTAAACAAAAATAGCCTTTCGGCGGCACTGTGATTTGTTTCCCTCACTACAGAACTGCAAGTAAGACATAAAACCTATAATCAGGAATATTTTTGTTGGTGAAGTGACGGATACTTCACACTGCTTTGCGAGGTATCAAGTTCATTCCCTTTGGTCACATCTGTGACGCTGGGCTGGCGCTGGCCTCAGCGCTTTCCATGTGGTTGGCCGCCTTCTCTGGCGGCGTTGATGTCATGACGCCGAGCGACGCAACGTCAGAAAACGCCGGAAAAAACGCTGCATGTGGTTCAGCCTTAACGCGCGCGCCCGCGCTCGTAAAATCGAAGGTCGCCCCCCCCACTGTCGGCCGCCGAGAAGGGGAGATAACGCGCGCGCCCGCGCTCGTAAAATCGAAGGTCGCTCGAGGGACCCCCCCCCCCCTCGCGTCTTTTCACGCTCACGAACGACGGGCGGGGCCGGTTATATATATATATATATACATATACGGCAAATTACGGCGGCGGACACCGGCGGCGGCCAACGGCGGCGGTGACGCCGACGGCGAAAACCAGCCGAGAGTGTCCATATAATTGCTATCGCAATAAAACAAAGTAGAAAAAAATGCAGCTCCACTACTGTGAAACCAGAGGAAGTACGTAGCAAGGTCACGCAGCGGTTCTCGTTCATAGAGTTCCCACTGCTCTGTTTACCAAACAGCCGATGAGGGTAATGTTTGGGGTAAGCATGTAGGGTTTCCCCGCCACGAGTAATATCTTTGACGGGAAATTTGAGCGCAAAGAACAACATTCACAAGAACGAGACAACAGGACAACAGCGCTTGTCCTGCTTGTCTCGTTTTTGTGAATGTTGTTCTTTGCGCTCAAATTTCCCGTCAAATATGCACCATATCTCCGAATTTCAAGTTTTGTTAAGAGTAATATCTTGCAAGAGAGATTCGGAAACTTGATGTCGAGCATGCGCACTACTTTGTGATACGCTTTACTGACTTTCTACTTCTTACGGCAGTTGACATACGTGTCATATGCAGCCAGTTCCGTCAGGCTGTTTTCCCCTTACCGAACGTCGGCGATATGCACGTGGGAGGAGCTATCGTGCTTTTTGCGAGGCTGTGGCGACATCTCTTCTGCGACATTATAGTCAGGCGCATGTTTCCGAAGCATTTTTAGCCATTTTATGTCAATTAATGCCATTACTTTTTGGTCATTTCCATTAATTATATTATTTTAAACATTGTTCGTTCATTTTAACCCGGTTTTCAGCATTACTAAGCCTTGTTATGTCCTGTAATAAGCGCTTTAGTGTTAGTGTGATCAGGCCACACGATATGCATGGATGGACGACAAGGGGGGGTTCCTCCTGAATTGCTACGCAAACAATAGCAGAGTAGTGACAGCGCTCAGTAATGATTCCTCCGCAACGCAGGATGGCCTGCTGCAGCGGCTGGACAAGCCGCTTCCGCTGGGCGTGCGCGCGGTGGCCGGCCTGTTCCTGATGCTGCTGGTCGGTCTGCTGGCCGGCTCGCTCGTTCTCATCATCGAGCACCTCGTCTTCCGCTACGCTCTGCCGGGCCTCAGGGCCCGCTCGCGAAACTGCTTCTGGAAGAGCCCGAACCTCATGTTTTTCAGCCAGGTATACACGTATTCGCATAGCGTTTTTCAGTGGACGTTCCTATTACACAATACCATGAGCTGGCGATGAACGACATGGCAGATGACATTGAGTTTCGAACGGCTCAGGGCACTTGCTCTCTTGAGACAAGTGTGAACTTGTGCTTTCTTTATTTTTATCGAGCATTATAGTTTATATTTATCGCATATTATAGGTCCGCAAATTCATGGTTCATATTAGGGGATAAATGTGGCGGAAATGGAACTAAAGAGTTAACGCTTGTCTAGAAGATGTGGAAGATTTAAAGTTACGCAGAGAAGGAACGTCGAAGCCGAAAAAAAGAAAACTGTTACGCAGAAGAACAGTGAGGAACGTCAAACCTAATATACTCAAGCGCTCTAAAAAGAGCAACAGTTAATGGTTCTTAGTAGACCCAGACACAAAGCTTAGCATCCAATCAAGCTACCTTTCCGCAATGTTCTTGGTTTGACACGCCTTACATTCCATCGGCAATGGGACCTATCTGTCACAGACAAGACTAGTGCGTGCATGACAATTTTCTAGTACATATCCGAGGATGACTATCTACCGCTTTTTCTTTTTCAGAAATTGTACCGCTTTATCAACACGGTGGAGCTGGTATCCCCCCCCATCACTCGGCCAAGGAGATTGTGAGCAACCTTCGAGAAGGCCAAATCGCCAGTCTGTTCCAGAAGAGCGTTAAGCGAGTACGTATTTTTTCACTTGCGCTTCTGCTGTGTGGCTTTGATCTTACTCATTCACAAGAACTCCCGTGTATTTAGATAGAGGTACACATTAAGGAACTGCAGGTGGCCAAAATTATCCCGGGGTCCTCCACCCATGCGGCGTACCTCGTAACCACACCATGGTTTTGGCACATATAATGCCAAAAACTAACTGCACTTGCCCTTTTTGGTAACACTTATTAGACAGAAACTTCGCGACACGGTCTATCTGAGTTAATTAAACGATGATGTGGCACCGTACAGTCAATGCTTCGAATTGCGAAGAGAGAGAGAAACAACTTTATTGACGGCACAACGAGGTCGTTGAATTTAGTTTGCCGGTGGGTTCGAAAGGTGGTGGCCAGCAGCTCGCCACAACTTTTTCGGCCCCGTTAATAACTTCAGCCTGAATACGGTGGTCATTTGATGACAGGAGTGACTCCCACGCTTCGAGGGAGGAAGCTGGCAGTGTTGCTTTTGGAGGTGGGTTCCCCTCGCACCCCCCAAAGAATGTGATTTTGGGTAGCCTTCAGGCAGCCGCAATGTCGGCAGTGTGGTTGAATTGCTTCCGGGTAAAATTTAAACAGCCGATGGGGGCTGGGAAAAGAATCTGTTTGAATTTGCCTCCAGATCTTAGCCTGCTTCCTTGGGAGGTCTGCATGCGGGGCCGCGTATGTTTTGAACGTGCCTTGGTTAAAAACCTGGGCGTCAATGTTCTTCAAGCTTCGTTGAAATGTAAACCTTCGTGAAACTTCTTGTGTCTCACAGAATTCATCGTGCAGTAATACCAGAGGCCTTTAATACTCTAAAAGTATTGAAGGACTCTGGTACTGCTCCTCCCGAAGGGTACAGCATGAAAAACAAAATTGGAAGGCACGTATGAAACTGAAACAAACTGATCTCGTAGTTAACGTATACTTCAAGTTCGGTGATAGTTCGTACGCGCTTACGTTCGGCCTTACTGTACTGCCCGGATTCGGCGCTTTATGCTTTTATGAAATGCATTTCTACCTGATAACAATTTGTAATGCTAGTAAAGATAATACAATTGCAAGTTAGAGTAAGAAACACTTAGCCAATGTTGAAGGCAAACGTGGTCACCTGAATATAATCGTCGCTATGTCCCGTTGGCTGCCTATGTGACAAGGACATCGTTCCGAAGCCGCCACCAGTTTCCGTCCTTTTCATGCTGAAAAAGAGCCACAACTTCTCATCTGTGCACTTGCAGAAAACTCTTACGCGCATTAGTACGCCTCTTTTCTATCACCTTGTTATACTTGTGTAGGGAACATTTAGAACAAAACAAGTCTGGACAGCCATGATGCATGGACACCAAAAGTAAAGACATGATTTATGGCTCATAAGATAATATCATTTCAGAAAATCAAGGAGGAGGCTCGCCGTAGGAAGAGCAAGTCCCAGTTCTTTGAGATGATCCAGGAAGTGCGTCGAGCGTGAGTATTTCCTCTGAGTGTTGGTTTTTTCTTCGCCGCTGCTAAAAAGGGAGAAAAAAATCAAGGCAGCTTCGCACTAGAAGTGCCAAGCCTGAAGGAAGTGCGGAGCTGGGCAGCCTCCTTTGTTTCACTTGAGTTTTCTCTTTCTTCATCCTCTCTTTCTCTCTTTTTCTCTTTTCCCGTTTTTTTCTGTGTCTTTGTCCCTCTTTATATCTCTTTATTCCTTTCTCTCTCTTTATCAACTTATTTTCTTTCCTGCTCTTTCTATTTTTTCCCTATTTTCTCGTTTTCTTTCTCTCTCTTTTTTACTTCTCGCTTGCTTCCTCTTTCTTTTCTATTTTTATACGGGGCTTTTGCCTGCGTCGAGCCAAACGACGACAGCATACGACAGCCCGTGCTCCTAAACGTGCTCCGTAATTATTATCATCAAGGCGCTCGAAGAACAAGAGGAAGAAGACTTCTCCTTCGCGCGAGCGCGCGCTCACTATGCTACAGCTGGCTATGTTATTCGTGGTTTTCCCTGCGTTACGCCGAGCACGACAGCATACGATGACAGCATACGACAGCCCGGGCCCGTAAAGTGCTCCGCACTTGAAACCAAAAGTAAATATCCAAAAAGCTTACGTTTTATCACACTTCGTCACGTCGCTACCATGGCTGTAAAATTGCGTGGTAACCGTAAAGAGTACGTAGTCTGCACATTAAGTGGCACAGAGCGGTCCTGGTTTCCAAATTACAACGCACCTGTGACAGAGTTATTGTTACCATGATTATACTGTTATTTGCTTCAATTGTTCGGTAGTATTGTCTCGTGAAGTAATGTGGAATCAAAGTTTAAAGAAAGCTTAAAAAAGGGTGACAACTATGAAGACGAGATGGAACATACGATCGATGCTGGCTTATTTCAAATAAATCATCTGGGCTATTTCTCATAATCTATGTATACAGGTGAAGTCATTACTCGCTTTGGAGAGCATGGACATGCGCACCCAGATTATTATTGTTTTTCTTTTATTTACTTATATGTCCTTCTAACTATATATGCATTTTTATTGCTATAGCAATTATATGGACACTCGCGGCTGGTTTTCGCCGTCGGCGTCGGCGTCATTTGCCGTATATGTATATGTATATATATATAACCGGGCCTGCCCGTCGTTCGTGAGCGTGAAAAGACGCGAGGGGGGGGGGGTCCCTCGAGCGACCTTCGATTTTACGAGCGGGGGGCGCGCACGTTATCTCCCCTTCTCGGCGGCCGACAGCGGGCGGGGGGGGGGGGGGGGGGGGCGACGTTCGATTTTACGAGCGCGGGCGCGGGCGCGCGCTTTATCTCCCCTTCTCATCTCCCCTTCTCGGCGGCCGGGCCGGCGTACGCTTCTACGTGCAGCGCTCTCAACGCGAAGAATTCTCTTAAACAAGCGTTTTCTAGAGTTGCGTGAGATCGGATCCAAAAAAGTTAGCTGCCAGCCTCCCTTCGTATAACATTAAAATTTATTGCTATCGCATTCATTGCTTCACCCTTGCGGTGAAACTGTGACTTTTTATTGTTACGTCATGATATATGTGTGTATTACTCTGTGTTTGTATCACTGTGCGTATGTGAAAGCTAAACTGACGCCGACAAGCACCAAAGGTTCCGCAGCAGAAAGACAGCCGAACTTTGCTGACCCTGAGCGACTTGTTTTCATGGAGGTAATGCTGTGACGTCCTATAGGGCTGTGAGCTGTTTTCAGTTATCACCAATATGGTTGGGAACCACTTCGTGATAACAAGCAGTGTTACCAGCTCAACAAAAGCTTAGTGCAACGACAGACCCTAAATGAAATTGCGTAGTTAGCTACAGTTTAAGGGAGCAGAACGACACTCACTTAAGTGGACGAGAAAAGACAACATAAGGCAGCTTCGTCAGTTGCCTTAATTCGTCTTCCTTAGTATCTACGCTGTAAACTCTTAACGTGTATCAGCAACTCACCCGATGGATTGATCTCCTGAGTTAGAAGTAAGCTCTTCTCGCGGTCTTTCTTGTGCATCCGTTCAGGTTCGTACATATGATCACATCCCGATGCAAAACCAATGAAGTCACTCTGCCCTCTAACTATATGCGTCGCGTATGCAGCTTGCGCACACACGTTTCGCGTTTCCGTCGCATCGAAAGGCACACTGAAAAATAAAAATGATTTCTCTCGTATTTATGAATTAAAATTTCCGCAGTGCCGCAAGCACCGCTCTTACCGCGACAAGGCACTTCGTATGCGGGGAAACGGGCAAAAAGAAAGTTCAAGTGGCGTCGCTACCCTGAATTTCCTGAACCAGCTTGAAATGACGTCATAAATTTCGACGGGCATCCGCTGGGGTCTGCGTAATCGTTTGTCGCTAAAAATGGCTGCCATAATGTGGTGTTGTCAAGGGCACAAAGCCTTAACAGAGCAAATTCACAAAACTTCATTGCGGCATTGTGGCCAAAATGCCCAAAATTACATTGAAATTGGTGACGTCCCACTGACGTTCGCGGGCTAAAATTTCGGCGCGAAATTGAAACAGGAAACTTTGACCTCTATTCTTTCTTGTAGTAAATTAGTAATTAACATCATTCCATGGCAAAATGAATGAGAATACAGTTCTCGAAGAATAACTTATCTGGCTAAATTAGCTTAGTGCTTCACTTCAGTGTCCCTTCAAGCGAGCACGGTGCTGTCTGTAATTTGGCACGCTGTGCTATATAGCCTGCGCTTTACCTTGCGCAAATGGTCACGCAGTGTTCAACAGCAACAGTCGGAACGAGACGCCGACGAGGCCGAGTCACCAACGAGCCGCCAAGACGACGGCCCGCTCAGCGCTACATCCAGTAGCGGGCCCCTTTTGGTCCGGGAGCACAGAGGTGAGTTCAGAGGCATTTGTCTTGTGAAGCTCCGATTCTAGACTGTAAAAAAAAAGAGTCCTTTGATAAGTTTTGAGTCCTGACTTGCCACGTACGTGGCAAGAAACACGTGCATTCCCTTTGGAGATCATACTCTCGACGAAGAGTCGTGTGAATTAAAAACGAGTTAACGTGTATCTCTAAAGAGTGTCATATACGTGAAAAACCGAATGGATTCGAAATCCATTGGGGTTTCCCCCGCACAGGTTTGGATCCTGTCGGCTGCGCCAAATGTAAAAGTCTACGAAAGCAGGGCGCCTTCGATAGTTTATTGAGGCTACATGATCGCCATCATGTCTTCTTTCTTCTCTTCTTCCTGTGTCTGCCTTCTCAGTCCTCTTCTCTTCTCTGTCCTGGCTCAATTAAGTGTGCGGAACACTATAATAGACCCTCTTTCTTTTTCTTGTACGCGCGCGGCTTCTTATACTCGATTTTTTTTAACCACTGAATATTTAAAAGAATGTCAGCTATATCATAGTCTTTTACAAAACAATTACGGCGTAATATCTGAGAAGCTAGGTATATTTAAGAAAAGCCGTCTTCAGACACAGATGCATTATAAACTAAGAGAATTAAAAGTGAAGTAATCGATTTGATGCGTAATTTTACGCATACGAGGAATTTTAGTAAACTCTGTCTGCAAGGCAAATTATAAAATTGGTTCAAGGAACGAAAACAATGAAGAAATGAATGAATGAATGAATGAATGAATGAATGAATGAATGAATGAATGAATGGTCTAATCAATGAATGAATGAACGAATGAATGAATGAATGAGTGCCACAACCTTAGGAATTCATCGCTTCAAGATTGTGTTGATGAACTGTTCGAGGCACTTCTGGACATAGTCATACAAGTTATGTTGGCCATGCTGAACTTTAAAAAGAGTGAGCCACTTCAATAGGAATGAAGACAAGCTCCTTATCAAAACGCCGGCCCCAGCGACATTCCTTGTTCCACAATTTCTCATGTTAGCAGGAGTAGCATACGTCTTTGAAAATTACAACCGAAGCGCGATAGCAAATGTACTTGCCAAAAAGACTAACCACGTGTTCATACTGCTATGTCCCAGTGATGGAAGCAGATGCATACATTCTTATATGGACATGTCACTGATTGTAATCAGAACGTTCCTGTCTACTTATGCAAGCCGGCCTTGCATAAGGCCGGCTTGCATACGTAGACAGGAACGTGAAGAGCTATGGTCGTGACAGTGTCACGGCCAGCTATGGCCACTGGATGCATGATAACATGTGCCACAAGCATCACGACTAGCAAGGGTAGACGGTGACCTTGTTGGTGGCCTTGTTGGTGTAACATGATCATAAGTTAAGCGCGGCACTGAAGTGTCGAGGACGAGACAGAGAGAACACATACGCTCGTGTGTGTTCTCCCTGTCCCGTCCTCATCACTTCAGTGCCGCGCTTAACTTATGATCATATCACGACTACCTATGGGCACTGGATTCATGATAACAGGTTACACGAAATACTGCTTCACTTCTTACACAACACCGGGCAGCATAGGGAGCGTAGGTCATTCAGGATCAGTATAAGGGGCACTGGGTGCGCCCTGAGCCGTAAAAGAGAGACGAAGAGCTTTCGGTGGGTGACTCGGGCAGCTACGAGAAACGTCAGCCATCGCCTGGCCTTGCGGAAGTAAAGGTTGAAATCTTTTTGCTGCCGTTGCTTTCGAGTTTTCTCTGAGCGCTGCGGCTGACCACTGGTCCTGAGCCCTGGGAGACGTCACGGTACCAGTGCTCCCTGTAACACATACACACGTACTATTAATTTTGCCTTAAAGGTAAGTTTATATCTCAATAATTGAAAACCTTCAAAGAACAGAGGTTGTAATACATGGTATAGAGCATACCGAAAACATTGATCGTAGCATGGTCTTGCCGATTCATGACTTGAAGAGCGTAATAAGGCATCACGATATTAATTTACCACCACTTTCCAGGCTCCCCATCAACGAGTAGCAGCAGTCCTGCCTCCCGTCCCAGCTCACCGCGCCTTCGGGGCGCGGGCGCACTCCTAAGCGTCAGCCTCGAGACGCTTGTCGCACCTCGCGTGCCGGTGCGTCGGCGGCGAGCCAAGTCCCTGGGCGACCTCTCGCAAATGCGGCCGCCCTGGGAGCCTCGACGAGTCACTCTGGCCGCCTCCGGGCCGCTGGACGACGTCTGCCTACAGGGCCTCTCCCGCGAGCAACTGGTCCGGCGCTGGCGTGACTCCGAGCGCCGCCTACTCAACCTGCTGCGCGAGGCGGTACGCGAGAAGCAGGCGCTCGAGCGTAAGCTGGCCTTCCTGCACAACGCCATGCGCAGGAAGCCGCCCTGATGATGGGACGAAGAGCCGCTCTGCTAGCGGCGGCTCTTCCTTGGCATCTAGTCCCTGTGCTTACGTACTCTTTGACGGCCACCCCACAAGTGAAGTGGGACGCAAGGGCTTTCGGCAATCGGACCTCGTGATGGCCGGGAGGCCCGCGATGGTGCAGCGCCAACTACGTTCTATGCGCTCGTTCCTTTTGCTTGCTTTTGGACGGCGCGCTAGCGCCATGAAGATCGCTATGCATTGGACTGTCACTTGTTTTGTCAACGGTGCACGTTGAGGTGGGGTGGGGCTACTGTCGAAGCGTTTGGCGATTAGCGCCGTCGGCGTACGGGTGCAAACGCACAGCCCCCTCTGTCACTTCACGTGACCGTCCCTGATTCGCTATCACGCATCTGAATCGTACGGCGCTGTCCATGTGACAGTTTAGCCGAAATCTGCTTGCCTATTCTTGCAGTCACGTGGTGTTCTCTGCGCGAAGCTACAATTCGTTGCGAGGGTGCGCTGCAGGCGATTTCAACGGCAGGTCGCTGTCCGGGACCTGCACCTGGGATGTCTTTAGTGTTAGCAGCGTCGCAGTTTAGCAAACCTTTTAAGCAACGTGGGTCTTTTTCTCCGCAGCTTTTGTCGATTGCGGTGCTTTGAGACGAACCTCTTTTTCCTTTTCTGCGAAACACCCACGACTGCGCTGGGTGCCGATGTCGACCATCTCTCTTTAATCTCACTCACACTGCAGCACTTGATGAGCGTACAACCGCGGGCCTCTTTATCTCTGTATGTGTCGCCATCGCTATCTCTCTACTCGCTGAAGCCATTACTCTTATCTCAGCTACTACTACTGCTAACTACTCTCGGCTCCTCCGCCCTTGCTCGTCCGCGCACGGTGTGGACACGTATGTAGTTGTCAAGGTAATACTTTTGGTCTCGCTCTGTACGCTGAGTATCACCCTCTCCATCGCAATTGAGGGTGGAGGAGACCGATGGTGCTATAAAGGCCGCGCTTAATTGCCGTGGCTCTCGTCTTATTCTCAACTGTATTCGGCGTCGGTGTTTGAAGGCCTTCCCTGCTGGACGGGTGTCCCTGCAGTCAGTGGACTGTCCATGTGCAGGCCATGAGCACACGGCATGGCCCATGACACTTGACAGGGCATGGACCATGTGCTCACGGCTATGTGAACTTTTTCCTATACGACCAGGTCGGTCGGAAACGAGCTGCGCTTACAATCTATGTAATCAGTTATGAAAGATGTCCATTCGTGTCAATTCGTCGTCAAAAGAGCCTCTTTAGGTCTCTCATACGGTGAGTCGGATTTTCCTAATTTAGCATGTTCATGACAGCTTCGGTTAGGAATAATCGGGCTGGTATCCGGACTGGTTAGAATAAACCGCGAGTGAAGCACATCTGGCGGAAACGGACGTCGATTTATGGTTCTATAGCTTAGGGTTTTGAAGCCTCTCATCACAAAGATAATACGGGAACTAGAAACCTACATTTCCCTCAAAAGGCCACTCATAACCAGCCTAGTTCTCATGAAGTACCTTGCGCCTCTCTATGAAGGCGCGTCCAAAAAGCTATGAAATTCAAATCTATTTTAAAAGAGAGCTCCTCATAGCCTCCAAAATAAGTTATCTATGCTTGGACCACTAAACGTATAAAGTGGTCGGCCTTAGAAAGAAGCGAAGTTTCATCGCCTCATTGCCTCCTTGATCCTTAAAGAGCGGAACAGTAGGCTCTGTACAACGCCCGTCATGGTCACTCACTTAAAGATACACACTAAGCGTGGAGCGATGTTATCGATTAGGAGTTGACACAGTGTTCTTATAAATTCTACCACAATGAAACGGTGAAGTCTGGGCTGCTAAGGTATTATTCGATAGCCCCGGTTGCCTCGGCAGATCGCTAACGTTGAACAAACGTAAATGTTCGTAAGTGAAGCTTCTTCGAGTCCATTATTTCGAATTACCGAGCATGCGCCTTTAAAACGCAGACTCAAGACGCTGTATCTAACCTTGTGCTTTTTTTCTTTCGCCTCTATTAGATTTTTTTCAGTCTCGCTAACGCGAAGTGTCGTACACACCGCCCGCGCGACAGGCTCTCGCACGATTTACTGCCCTGGATTTGAGCAGCGACCAGCATTTTTCTTTTCCTGTGCTGTCCTCTGCATTTTTGGTAGGGGGAGGGGAGGTGCGGAGCTTTGAATGGTCCCGCACCAACTGGGATCGCCTGATCAGAAGCCTCGGATATAGAAAGGAGTGCTGAGACCCTACCACAGTGTTTCGCGATTTTTCCGACAGAGAAAGGCACATGCGCCGTGAAAAAAGGCGGGCTGTCCAGTCACCCAGCTACATCTTTTCTTCAAGACGGTTATCTTAAACTGACGTTTCAAGCGGAGATGATGCGTCCAGCAGGAAAGGCGTTTGGTTGTTGGAGCCGACTCGTGACCCCGACCTATACCCAGTCTCACCCCGGGACCAAACTGTGGCACTCACATCCTTAGAACAGTCGACGCCACGAAGCCTCGCGTCAGACACTTGCATCGTGAGGATGAAGGGCGGGACGTGTGAAGTTGTTGAGCCGACAGGTCGTGGTTCAGCTTGCACGTGGTTTACCTCGGTTGCCTATGGAGTCAGGGAAAGGTAAAGGAAAGACAGGGAGGTTAGCCAGGGAAAATCTCCTGTTGGCTACCTGTAATTGGGAACGGAAAATGGGGTGTAGGAGAATGAAAGAGGAGCAGAGAATCTATAACGATACCACAAAATCATGAAAGCAGCGCTGCTCAAGAACGACACATTAACATTGCATGTGAACAGGTAAAGCGTTGCCAAGAAACTAGGAAACGTTTATTGCCTGGTCACTGGCTTGTAATTGGAGTATTGAGTTTGGGTACCTGGTCACTTGGCATCTTGGAGAAGACAACGTTTCCCGCTTGGACTGCAAGTTTTAATCTATTCTCTCCATTGATCGAGCAATCCGACCATGTTTATTTACATATTCAATCATTGAGATAATGCAGAAAACGCTATATACGGAATACGGTACAGGTGCCGTGACTTCTTCCTGCATTGTTCTCTCGCTCTCTATAATTTTCTCGCTTTCTTAATCTCTCTTTTCCTTCTTTCTCTGTCTGCCTTTCGTTCTCCGTATTTCTTTTTTCTATGCTATGCTTTACTCGCTCCCCTCGTCACCCTCACATCGGTCTTTGTAACCATCACATCTGTCCTTCTCACCTTCCCATCGGCCCCCCCCTCAGCCTCACTTCCATTCCCACCCACCCCCGAAACACGAAAATGAATCAAGAAAACACAAAAGATACACATAAGAATGACACCGGGATAACCTGAAAACTAAAACCCACTGCGAAACTGTTCAGTTATTTTGTACGTGGTATTGCGCTTCCCATTGGCAACGAAAAAAGAAGGTTTGCATCCCAATCCATCAGAGACAAGAACTCTTCAGGAACATCAGCTTTACTTGTTCGACTGTACTATCGACGGGGTCATACTACGCTCGTTAATCAGTTCTCCATTTCTAAATGAAACAACAAACTCGTTTAAAACAGGCAGGAAGCCACGTGCATTCAAAGAATAATTTGATGGTGAACCGTATTGCGCAGATCCGTTGAACACCTTCCGTCGGCTCCGACTTCAATGCGCCCGCAGAGTCGTCGAATAGAAGAAGCTGCCTCAATTCGAATGGGCGAGAGTTGGGACGGTTCTATGTTCAATGTACCGAACCAGCGTCCCTTTCTTGGCGCCATGTTCAGCCGCTGTTCATTGTTATCGTAGTCGTCCCCCCTCAGGTCAGTCGTGTAGGACTCGATGCAAATGTTTAGAGAAGTGCCGGATTTCATCCCCGTGTCGGATGGCCTGCCGATACTGTACATTCTATATACTATAGAGTACCACGTGTTACCGAATGTTGACTCGTATTTTGCGCAAGGTCCACGGCGTCGATGCCGAACGCTCGTTTTGTGAGATGCTTTTGAGAGGAGGCTTCTCGCTGGTGTTACAGTTATCGCCAATTTTTTCCTCTCTTGGAGCGAATGTGGAAAAAAAAGTGGGCGAACGCCTTTTCTCGCAACGAGACTATGTATTTGTTTGTAGGCACCACGTCCTTACATAGACCAGAGGATGAACACATCAATGTCTAGACCAGCTAGCTTTTGTCCATAATGCTCGAACACTCAGAAACCCCCCAGAGAACCACAGATGTTCTGCACGAACGCTCCTCGAAGACCATTTGATTCACGCTTGAGTACATATGTTGTCATTGCAAGTTTGCTCCGCTAGGCTTTCCCTATACATTCGTCCCAACGCTCCGCAAAGATTGTTGCTTGGAAGGTCCCGTTTGTATTTCGATTTTCTCACAGGTTATACTGTAAGTTGGGCTTCTGACTCCTTTTCATGGGCTGCAGTCTGCACAGTCGTCCTGTCTTCTCTCCCTGGCCGTACTTCCTGTGCCCGTTGTTCTAACTCAAACCATAACACTAAGCAGTATATCTAAAATTCGAGGCAGTGGGCATTAGGGGACATCTTATAAGGAAGTTGCACCTAAGGAGAGTTTGTATTTATCAGGAGAACACAAATGGGGCGCTGCTTACGCTGTCGCAATATTGTCCTGGTAACCTGGCATCATATTAATTCTTCAAAAGCAGCATCCGCCTTTAAAAAGCGTTGCCCTGCCTGCCTCCTATAGAAATGAAGTGTATTCGTTCCCCTCCCTGATATAAAAGAATACGCAAAGTGGAACAGCGTACTACTCTGAACGCACTATCCATGACTAGATATGCCTACGCTGCTTGATTTGTTCGATCACCGAAATCATCCGAAATATGCCCCTTAAAAATACTCGAAAGGCAGGGATACTGAGCGTGCTCACCTCTTATCAAAGTTTAGGCAGAATGCAATGAATCTAGTGCGCTAACTGTGCAATTATATACATGGGTGACGTCGATTTTAACGTCGCCATTTGCTCATCACGTCGAAAGCAGTTTGCAGATACTGAAGTGGTTGTCTGGGACGTTATTCAGCAGACACCTTCTACAAGGCTAACGCGCTTCGTTGCTTATTTCTACGCGCATTAGACGCGGGTGTGATAGCCAGGGCGTATGCACTTTCTGCGTCGATAAAAGAAAAAGTCACGTGACATTTACTGTACATGTATAAAAGAAAACTCCATCGACGAACGCGAGTAAGCGAATGCTCATGGACAAAGTCCAGACAGATGTCGCCAGTCGTGCATTGTCAGGATAGGACAAATCAAAATATGTAAGGAAATACTGCTCCCTGACAAGTGAACTATTTCTCTGGGCGTATGCGCTACTGGCCGATGTTTATGACAACGCTGCAAGGTTTCTCCTGCGAAGTGTGACTCAGTTGAAAACATTCCGCACAAATTGTATTGCTACGCCATTGGCTTTGCACTGGTGGAGTTTTACATTCGTGACAAATTGAGATGCGAACAGATTAGACCCAGAGTAGAAGCGTTCTTTCGTTCTCGCTTCCTCCAGTGCGCGTAATGTGATCGTTATTCTGAATTACACGCTTATCTTGAGACTTATACCATTTCTGACGCAACCGCATAATTATCGGTCGCAGATAGTGCTTTCCGAATTTTCCCTCGCGAAGAATATTCTGCCTCGTAATTTCTTGTTCGCGTTTCATTTGTTCATCGCTGTCCTTACTGGCAGGTGGCGAACTGAAAGTCACTTCGCTGCGTAAAGTGGCGAAACGCTAGAGTGCAAGTTCTTGTACTACTTGAGTGAACGCCACTTTCTCAAGTCTAATGTTATTTTATCGAGGTCTCGAAATAAGTTCATTTTTCATTCGTCCTCGTGAGAAATATTGTACTTGAAACATGGTCATCGACAACAACAACAAAAAAACATTTACATTACTGAAAGTGTGGATTCGGCAACTTTATGTCTTTTCAAACAGTTGAATGAGAAATGGTCGCGAACCGTGTTTTACTCGACACGTGGACGACAATCTTGACAAATGTTTAGGTGTGAGTTAAAACTTTGTAACCTTTTGCATGCACTCTTCGAAAATTTCACTGAACTTTGAGTTAGCCTAGTTCAGATAGCTAATGGTTAAAGCTTTGTACCAAATGTTTTCACCTTAATCGTTGTAGTCTTATACTTCAATATCCTTAATCTCCTCGGAGCAAACGCTCTTTCAGGAACATGGTGGGCTGAAATTTTCGGGGTCAGCGTTTTGCTTTTTCTTATCACATTCACCGACCACACCTCACAGATGTCAACGTCACTGAGTTATGAAAACTGAGCATGAGAAACCTTGTGCTACTTGTAGTAGGGAATGTGAGATGGCTTTATACGAAAGCAGTTGATGGGAGTCGAGGCAGAGGCTGTAGTATTTTGTGACTTTTCGTACACCTATACCGGAAGAACTCACATACATATATATCTATAAATATATATACATATAAAAACTATACACAATCTATATATATATAGACGCGTATACACAAGATACACTTTAAATGATGTATCTTCCCTAGCGACACTTGTTAAAAAAAACAAGCAATACGGTTGTGTTGGTGTAAGGGCTGCCGGCACACTCCGCTTTGACTGTTCGCGTAATGATATAAGCACGGTAGGGTTCATTTTACATACTAATTATGGAAATGGCGGTTATCAATTAAGACCTCATAATTTTCACGCTGCGGGTTTTTCTGAAGCAACTGGCTCCCGTATTCGATAACAGAAGCTGGGCGACAGCAGATCCATTGAACTTTGACAGGACACATTTTTTTTCCATAGACGCTCATAAAAATTGACAAAACTACTCAACTTCACGCCTTCCTTGATTAGGATGCAATGAGCTTCAATACTTGGTAATATTTTACGTTACAAGACTACGTCATTGAGATTCGCCCTGCAACAGTGGCATACCATGATTATATCGTCATGAGCATGGCTATCCAATATGTATCTGTCTTCTGGACAATTTCAGCGCTGCTTGTACTGCCTGCTCAATATTAAATATTATACGAATTTTAAATATTATATGAATTTTTAAATATTATGTGAATAAGAGGCGTCACTTTTTGGGAAAGTAATAGCTCTAATAAGCAATTGATCTGAAGCACCTTGAACTGGGACATACTGAAGCATTGATGCTTCTCCAATTCTCTTGGCATAGAGGTGGCTCAGTTACGAAACTCGAAACCAACTTTCAGGAGTACTGCAAGAGAGCTTTAATAATTCGCATCTCAGAAGCACTACTGTAGGTCACATGTATTTCAGTTGTCGTGTTCTAGCCTCTCAGTACTTCGCTATGTTCCCGGAAGTGAAAAACCAGTCAGCCGGCAGTGACCGGCATGCCCCGAGTGTGAGACAGAGAATATATAGACAAATATGTATTGGGAAGGTCAATAACTGGGCCAACACCACATATGAACGCCAGCACCAACTGCTCTACGAAGTTCACTATGCACTTTCTAAGAAGGTCCTCCTTGCTAGCCTGTACACAATATGCCTGCGCGTCGGAGCGTTCATTTTGCGACGCAACGCTGGTGCTTGCTTTATAGGCTGAGATGTGAAGTGTTACGGGCGTTCAACCCCGGCTATGCAGGGGCACTTTGCGAGATATGCGAATCCCGCCTGTGAGGGGTGGCTAGCAGAAGATCGCTTCGTGTTTTTCTTTTCATTTCTCAAATAAGAAATTACAGTGAACCAACTGTAAAGTTCAAAAAGTTCGTATTGGACACGGGAACCATAAGGCGGTTTCCTTGTATCACTTTCAAAGCGTAAGGTTCATCGGCTTGGTCACGAATTAACACTAACTTCATAGCTCAGTGGAAAGACCATTGCTCGTCATAACGCACACTAGCCTCATCACTTAACGACAGAAGGTTCCTTAATAGTAATCGAGAAAAGCATGGGGTTCAGTGACGCATTCTTTAAACCAGTATGGGTCAAAGTTGTACGTCTCTGCACATCAGGCTAACAATTACAATAAAGAGAAAAAGTAGCATGTAATTTTTGCTCGTCAACTATCGAAATGTCAAAATACCGGTATATGTGAGTTGTCTATAGCGTGCTCTTTGTGAGCCTATGCTTCGGAACTCAAAAAAAAAAAGACTGCGGAATTAAATGTCCATGCAATATCTACATTTTCTGGATATCCCTTAAATTTGAGACCTAACCAAAGCAAGAATGATCTGTGGAGAAAGCAAAGGGTTAATGTTTAAGTCAATGTCATCACTCATTTGTAAGTATAGAATCTAGGTTGTCTCACTTGTGCCCAGCTTGTGTGCTTCCCTGTATAACACTGGGCACAACATTGCCAAACTTGTCTGGGCCGAAAGCATTGCCACTTTATTAAAAAAAAACGAGCCTGTACAATACGTTTACATCCCCGCTGACTGCCCGTTCATTGTACTCAACACTCTCACTACCTAGTTAGGTTGTCCAGATTTTTGCCAAAGAAGCGTTAAAAGTAGCGAAACAGCTTCAATATTTGCTGAAAGTACAGCACAGGGTCGTTGCAGTAACCAACCAAAAACTGTTTCGCACCTAGCTTTGGCGATCAAACAAACGTAAAGTATTTGGTGTTTGAATGAAGGACTTTCAGTCCTCCAATTACCGAATTCTTAAAGACTGCTTTTCTAGACCAGTACTTTACATATAAATATTGGAGTGCGGAAGCTAATACCTACCTGTTTTAAGCCTCTTTGGGAAACAAACAATCAGTATTACATGAAATGCGACAACGAATATTGACATGGAATACCGATGAATGCATTCGTGCAGGCAACCTTGTTAGAGCAGTATGTATTTGTGCTCTGTGAATCATAATTTCACAGTCCTTGAAATTATTCCTATTCTTATAAGCCTATTCTGTATTCGAGGTCCGAGCCACCTGAATGAAGGTTGCTTTTTTTGCATGCTTTGAACACTTCGCTGTACAGTTAAAGCTATTGGGCTCCCAAAAAAGACTGTACACAACTAGCGTGTGACACCAGTATCAAGGTTCAGACTTTCTTGTGCCGATAGAGTTATGGATTACGAGCGCTTCTACTAGTTTCATAGCTCTTGCTAGCTACTTTGTAGAACTGATTCTCCGTATGTATTAACCTCCTTATACAGCTCACGCGTTAGTTTCTTGCACACGGTGAGCCAGCTGCATTAACCACATGCTTTTTTAATATGTGCGTCCTGATGGTTGCACACTGCAATATGTCGCAATTATTGGCACTAAGCTCCTGTTCCTATGACACCAGCTCACACAGTGTTTCTCCGTGTTATTCTTGCCTTGGGGCCTGTGTAATGTTGCCTGCAGTGTTTTTGTGTGACCTCGTCTTAATAGTGATGTTTTGTGAGATGTTTTGTGATAGAATTGATCCTGAACTTGTGACCCGTGTATTTTGCCATGTTTGCTTCTTAGCTCTATTTGACAACATTGCTGTTCGATGCACCTGAGCTGGAAGATGAGACACACATCATTTTCTGTTTAATTTCTTAGAAAACACCTGCCTGTACATTGTACATAAGCCCGATATTCGAAAACTTTAACGTCAAACGGGTACTGTTCCCTACTAATCGCGATAGTTCCCTTTACAAAGTGCGGGCAACGGGAGGAATATCAAAAATATTTTATCTAACCCTAGAGCACACTCATCGTTGCTTTACCAAAAAAGATGCTGTACCACTGCAGAATTCTGCCACGTGTTGCCAGGTGTTAAAAAAATGTATGCACCAATTCAACTGCCTTAGCGAGTCTCCGTTTCAGCTAAAAAGTGAGACCAAGTTTAACTTTAGAAGCGAGTGCACATGCTCCGCGTGCAAGAAAAAAGTAAAAAAAAGAAAACGTAGCACTTGTAGCGCACTTCGAAACTTGTGCCTCTTTAACTTTGTTATGATTTCGTAAGCGTCAACGCGACCCTACAAAAAGTGGCTGCAACTCCCACTCACTTGATACGGACGCGATAACACACTCAATGGACAGTTTCAGTGAGCACGGTTTTGACGGACAGTGAGATACTTATATTCGGAGATCTATTCAAGGCCATGCCAAATGACCGCTCCGAGTACTTCGCGAAGGTTCTAGTTGCATCTTTTTATTCACACCCATTCACGCCTGACGCAAATGACTGTAGGAACTCAAAATTACCTGCACAGTGAACTGAACGTAATTAGCGTCCTTCAATGCAAGTAAACGCTTTATCCCAGAAATGCAATTGCATCTGTGCCCGGTGACTACTCATACTATTTTACAACGCTGGCCCACCTTAACCTCAAGAACTGTGCGGGTGCGCGGAAGTGCTAAAGCGTCCCCTGAAGTCTTAACCGTGTCGCCATCTTTCCGCACGTCACGGGTCAGAAAGAAAAAAAAGAAAGAGAGAAAGAAGGTGTTTCGTAGACGGCTTTTTAGAACTCTTCACCGTAGTGCTTTCGGAGACGTTTTTTCCTAGGGGGGCTCTGAACAAGTCGGCCCGCTTTTTAGTCCAGGCAAAGGCTCATCGCACGACCCAACTCTGGTCTGGTCGTGGTGTTCCTGCCACCGGAGTTCTCGAAATGGCCTCCATGCGTTTTACTCTCCCCATGCTGCTCCTTGTAGCGTAAGCGACGCGTTTGTGTACGCTACGTCTGAAGTGCATAATCATCACGTCCGGTTTGAGGTCATACGTATGGTTCTATGTGTTGATGGTTCCGTGACAGAATTTCCTTAGTATGCATACAGTTGTACTGCCGGCAAATTCTTGGGACATACTATACGCATGGCTCAAGCTGTTTCTTGTCACATTGTCACCTCAGTGGGAGCTCACTTTCGGCCGCAACTTAGTGACCGAAGTTGTAGTACGCCATTCTGTCTGATTTTACGCGGCATAAGGATATGAAAGCACGTGACAAATCTTCCTCGCTTAACTCCTCAGGAATACGCACAGTGCAGGTAAACTCCGCACTTTTCTCCACTGCTTGCTTACCATTAGTTAGTAGTTTTCAGTGAAATGTACGAATGTAATGATGGGTCTTTCTCTATTAGTGACTGTCGCAATACTTCTGCACCGAACCTTAAATCCAAAGAAGCTGCATCGTAATGACGTTGATAACACGGTGTTTCTTCCCACTTCTGCGGTGTACTTGACACAAGACGACCAGGCCAGATAAAGGTATGTGGTGCGCCGGGCTCTATAGCGCTGCTTATGCCATTGCTTTTTACGCTGCGGCTATATTCTCTTTTAGAGAAATAGCAGCGCAGTAATGTTGCGGCGCAGAAAAAAAAAAGTTGCAAAAAAAAGGAGCACACACTCACACACACACATGAACACTTGCGATTTTACTGGTCAAGGCTTAGGGCTTGGTCGGCCCTGCACAGACTACAGTGCTGACGCCAGTGCTGGCCAATGTTGGGCCAACGTTGGCGCGTGTATTTGTTCTTTCACGGGTCAGTGTTTGTGCTCACTTTTACCGAGCGTTGCTAGCAGTCGCAACTACCATAATGGCATCCACACTTTTGCTACGGTACGGCACCAACCGCACCTTCGCTGTGACTTGTATCTATGTCAAAAAAGATAATAACTGAAAAGCGTCGCTCACGGCCCATTAACGGTCGCTCTGTTTCCTTTATTCAATGTAAACTACTGCTTCGCACCGTAGTTTTGTAGTCTTGTGAAGGCGTTTAGGTCGCGCTCCTGGTACTGGCTGTTTATTTTCAACCAAAACACTGACACTGATTGCACTGAGTGTTGTGCTTATGTTTTAGTTCAGGAGACAACGTCTTCTGAAGTAATGTTTGCAGTGCTCTGAACCATTCCGCATTCATCGCTAGCTCTATGACTAGTGCTGAGACCTGAAGTATGGACATGTACGCAGTCGTGCGAAATAGCAAACCTTTGCCTAAGAAACTGTCAGTAGTGACTCGGCAATCGTTTGACGGTGCTGACTTCCAAATCATTCGGACAAGAAGACTGTCATGTCTCCCATCTTCTACGTTGTTCTGCCAATTCATGTGTACCGCTGCATTGTTTTGACCATTATTGGAGTAGAGTTTTGAATGTGTACCGCTGCATTGTTTTGACCCTTATTGGAGTAGTGTTTGGTGATGCCTTCGCAAACGTTGTCACGAATACTTTAAAACGCTGCGCAGCCGCTCTGGCGACAACTGTTTGCTGGGTGCTTGCAATAACTCTTGTCGAATTTTCCAGCGAATCCTCAGCGTGACGTGCTTGTGTCCCGGTTTGTCATGTAATTCACAACCGAGCACCATGAGCCCCTTACGTTCTTAGTTTGCAGAGGAACAAAGACCAGCTTGATATCTTGTGCTGTTATTGCTGTGAATTGTTTAATAATGATTTGTTAATAATGCAGCAAGTGTGTTTCCGCTTATGGCGCCCTTGAGACATCAATTTGCGGGGCTGGACATGCGGGACGAGTATAGACTGAAGCTCAGTTTAGGTATCTACAAATACACTCAAACAGACAAAATACAAGGGAGGACAGGACGCGCAGTTAATAGGCCTGTAAAATGAATGTTACCCAACTAGCCCGACTTCGTGATCTACAAGTACACGTTGATGTCGGCTAGCTTAAGTAAACTTCACTGCCTAGGATTGAATGGAACTTAATGCTAAGCCGCACCATGCCTTCAAACTTATCACTGTGCTGAGTTAAAGCGCTGAGGGGGAAGCGCTGAATCAGCCTTGTCAGGTGCATGACCTATCCGAATCACGGATATGTTTATCCTTTTAAAAAGCTCCGTTGGACACATAGAACCAGCAAAGTTAAATTAAGAGCGTGCAACGTGCATTTATTTACTTCGAAGTTGTAATGAATCACGCTCGTGCGTCTGCTATTGGAAAAAAAGAGTTCCGAGCAATTCTCGTGGCTACAACAACCAACAGCCAATTTGACGTGCAATTAGCATAGAATCTCTTATCGGTGATCATTTGTCACTTGGCGTCTCGCTGTATCTTGCCACCTTCATTGATTCTCAACGTTATTCAGAACCACTTTTAGACTGGGCAGCTTACTAGCACTAATGTATGGTCCATGCTCTGCTTTTACGCAGATGAACGAATGTGTACTGTGAGCGGGTTTTTTCTTAGCTGGTAGAAAGTTGTTATAGGGCAATGAACAAAAATGTACGTGCATAGCTATGATGGCTGTTTCTGTTTTTCTTCCTGTTGTTGAGCCCCTCTGTGACGCGTTTTTCTCCTTCATCGTTTATTTGTGCACTTGACGAATGACTGCACCAAGTCAACGCGATTAGCTATCGACTTTTCTTGCTGTATTCTGTGCTGTTTAGACTGATAGCGCTTCTAGTTTTTTTCAGGAGCGAAGGTCCAGTGTTGGTCCAGCATTGACCGGGTGTTGGTTGAGGCGCAATTTGTCAGCCAGCGGAGAAGAAGGATGGTCTTTTTTCTATTTGGTAACAAAAGCACTGACCGCATGTACATAGTTTCGACGCATGGTCGAGCCTAGGCTGCCACTTGTTCGAAGTTGTTGATGCTGAAATAAATTTAATGAGAAACCTCAGGCAGCGGTCTTTTCTCATTTTCCACCACTGTGTATAGGGGCCGCGCACCATGGCCTTGTGAGCAGACAGACGGTGCGAAAACATACGGAATCAAAAGCCCAAGGTCTGGCGAAAACGAGGATTGTCGGGCCTCGCGAAACATTTCTACCATCTCCATTAAGCGGAAGACACCGACATCATGGCCACAGCTCCCTGAAATACAGTTAAACCTCGATCTAGCGAAATCCGTAAAATGAGTGCTTTACTTCACTACAAACGAAGCTTCGTTCAATCGAAATTAGATCGCGTTTTGCAAAGTGTAGTCGCCCAAGATTTCTTCTCTTTCTTTTCTGCACTGGAAGTGTGGGAAGAATATTTGAAGAATACCGCAGTAAAAATCCTAATTTCAACAACGCGAAAAAAAAATCAGTGTTCCTGCTTTGGGAATGTGCCGGGAGAGTTAATGTCGCTGCCACCGCTCACTACGCGACGCATGCTAGGCAGGGACAAATTGCGAGAGCAATCTTTGCCGCTACCACCGCGCGAGGGCAGGGGCCGGCCGCCGCCGCGGCTGCGGTCACTACTGCGGATCAGCTGCGTCGGCGTCACTGCCGCTGGGAGGCGGCACTCACCAGCGACAAGCTTTCCGACCAGCTTTGGGCCGTCCGCCAAGCCGAAGATGCCGCCCGGGTCCAAGGACTTCCCGCCGTCATCTGAGGCACCGCCATCATTGACGGAGAGTGGGACGGAACAGGGGTCAATCCCCTCTTCCCCCCCCACCTCGCCCGAAGGAACCGGACTTTAAAATAAAGTTTATTCATTCATTCCTGAACCTGAGATTCGAAGACCATGGCTTCATGCTGCGCTCGCGAAGAACGCGCAAGAAATGCAGGTCCAATGCACTGAGGTAAGTTAGGGTAAGCGTTCGCAAAAAAAAAAAAAAGCCGCGTTAAAGGGGACACTGATCCCAAATATTAAATAGACGTTAATTGTCTCAATAGCGGCCCAGAAACCTGGTAGTACTAATGTTTATTTTCAAATAAAACAACGTTTTTGTGGTCCGCATTGCATTAAGCGCCCTTCAGATCACCCGCCGATTGGGCCTTCTGACGTAGCAGTTGTCTTGCCCAACGTTGCCTTGCCCAAGTGCGCGGCCGCCGGCACTAGTAGCATCAGAGCGAAAGTAGCGGGCAGCCACATGCGGCAATGGTCATCGAAGCTTGCCGCGATAGATGTCGCCGGTAAACCCGACAACGAGACATATTGGCTCGCTACCCTGGCGCAGAGGCACGGCCCTCAGCCATTTCGAACGTAGCGTTTCGTTTTTCGGCACCCAGTAGAAAGTCAAGTCGGTTTACTTGCTGCACCACAAGCGGCGTACACCATTCGCGCATCCGGCAACATCACATGCACGCGGCATTTTGTCGAACTTTCCGTCACAGCGACTTTCGTGATTGTGCGAAGCCCACGCAACAGTACGCGATACCGAAACTACCACTGAGACGCGACCGCGTGAGAGATGCGCAGTTCGGCGAAAACGGAACTTTTGAATCGCTCGCGCCGTTTCGCATGGTAACGCCAAGTGGTTATTTTTTCTATGAATCAAACAGAAACGGACAAGCAGCATTTTATTACGTTATTGTAAAGCCTGGAAGGTTATTTTTTGGTATTGTAACTGGTTAGATTACTATTGATTAATTATGTCTGGACTCATCACGTCATCCGGATCGTTCCAAAATATCCCCCCTCGTGGCGCTTATAGTGTCGTACATCTACCTTAATTTCTCGATTACCTAGAGCGCTGCCGTTGATAATACTGACGTTATCTAACATTGATCCTTCACTCCGACGTAAAGTTGTTATTTGCCTTTAGTGTCACTTAAAACTGAGCCATGAGACTGAGCGGAAGTATAAATTCATTCCTTCGGTCTTCCTCTGGTGCAGCACTGAAGGTTCGTTATATTGAAATAACGGACGTTATTGTGAAATAAGGGTGTTTCACAAACTTTAGTTCCGAGAGCAAACTGCTTCGTTATATGAAGAATTTCGTTATATCAAAGTTTGAATCCAAAGGTTACTTTTATTGGTCATTTAAACCACGGAAGTACGCATCATTCTAGCAAATTACGGAAGTAACATGAAGATACTAAGTTCTGCAAACATGCCAAATTACCTTATGTGAGCTTTTGTAAACCAAGATCAAACCCGCAGAAAACAGCGTGGAGAGTTGGGCGAGTTGGTACGGGTTCATTCCGTTGAACTCGCACCAACTCGCCAGTTGTTAGTCTGCGCTTGTTTGTCTTGCCTTTCTCTTCGTGTGTCGTCCCACTGCGCAGTTCGACAAGAATGAACCCCAGTAAATAACACAGGTCGAAAATTCATTTCCGTACTAAATGTAAAAAATCGCCACAGCATACATCCGTCAATCGATGTTGTATGAACTTATCTGGCTTCCCGATGAGGCCTCAAGGAGAGGCGTGTCCTATTACAGCTCAGGGACGTAATGAAGAACCATCGATCACACTTCATGTATCTTCTTATCCTAAGTGGTTGTCGTGGATACAGTGTCACGACTAAGTATTTGAATGCCCCATGGTGGGGTCTGCGGCGTGCAACTGGCTCCACCTTCTGCTTGAACCGTGGAACACGCGTCTTCTTTTTATCACGTCCCTTCCCCGGTAATTGTGTTTATGCGCCACTGTGCGCGTACCGTATGTACCGTATCAAAAGATTAATTAAAGTAGCCTTCTGACAGTTGTCATACAAAAAAAATGCTAATGTTCTCATTGCTGTGCCGTTATGCAAACAACAAAGTCGCGTCTTCGGCTTGATCATATCTTTCATGCCTTTGTCCTTAAAGGCGGCAGCCCTATTGTGAAAGCTGGGAACAGATGATGACTCAGAGCTGCCGTGTTTGCTTAAGGTGCAGAAAGTGTCCTGACTGAATTGGAACGGAGTTTGCTAGAACGCAGTTACCATTCCAGGATGAAAGGGTCGGAACAGAGGAACGCTCCGTCTGAGACGAAAGCCACGCTTTGGCAGAGTTAGTCCGGAACATGTTGTTGCAGGTGCTGACTAGCATCACCGCTACGTTTGAATGCTAACCAACAAGAGACAACGGAAATCCGTCAAGCGAAACAGGGTAAATATCCGTCGTGTCACGTGATCGCATACGATCGACGCATAGAGCAGGGATATACAACCGCGGCGTGAAAAATCAATATGCCAGCGAGGACATTCTGTTCAGTGGTGCCTGCGACAATCATACTGATTAATGTCTTCAGTTTTGCAGCAGATTCCACTGCAGTTTCACTCGAAGAGCAGCAGCAATTAGCTCTGTCATCGCTATCAGCAAGAAATGCTGACGTCATCTTCGTATCTCTTGAGAAAAACCAATGGAACGACGCACACAGGCTGTTCGCTCGATTCATTGGAAATGCTATAACAACGTGGCGAGTCCCGCACAACCGGCTTCGCTCGCACGTAATCAGGAGCATTAAAGAAGGCAAGAAGTCCGTGTTGATTGGTGCAGATCCATACGCACCTCTTGAAGACGCACCGAAGCTCGTGAACGCCGCGGAGCTCGGAAGATACTGCGTGTCCTGGTTGTTCCTTCGACCACACTTGGAGGTACTATCGCATGAACTGGCTTCCTGGCCACCCCTCTTGCCATGCCAATCAATTAGTCTGGTTTCCCTGAATGGCACCGCAATCAGCGAACCTCTGTGGCCCACTACATTGTCCGCTGATACTAATCCTAGGCGGAGAGCTTTGCACCGGGGTAAGAAAAATCACCCAGTGAAACCCAAGAGTCTTAGCGGGGTAAAAATGACAGTAGCTTGCGTCAAGGGCCATTTCTACGGGCTACAACCGAGACTCTTGCTATCATCCATTAGCGTGGGATATTTTTGTGCTACTGAAGGAGAACTGCAACGTTTCCCTAGATTTCGTCAAGTTGTCCTCCATGGCGGAAATGGTATTCCGGGACAATCTCTCACAAGTGGGACGTAGCGTACGTCATCGCCCTCATTCACGACTCCGACGTCTTCCTCTTCGACTTCCCTTTTATGGTCATCGACCACGAGACGTTCTTCTCTCGCAAGAGTGCCCACCGAACCGTCGCGCTGTCGGAGGTCGGACGCGAGTCCTCGGAGGCTCGTAGGTAGCCACGATGACAATGCTGGTCCTAGTCGCCGTAACGCAGGTACTAGTCACCGAAGGACTGCGTCCCACCGTTCACGGCGCCACCGGCACGGTGACGCTCCTACTGGCCGCCGTACTCGCAACTTCAGCTACCGAGCCCGTAACTCGAACAAGGAGGAGCAGGTTCCTTGTCAGAGCGTTGTTCGGACTGTGGTTTGTGTCCATACTGCCGCTTTCAGCCTACCTTCGCAGTGAGCTGACTTCTATCGTGACCCTCAGACGTCCCGCTGAGCGCATCGACACGCTGGAGGAGCTGGAAGACGCCCTCGACAGAGGTGACATGGCACCCTGCGCGTCCACGGATTCCGCAGCCTACTTTCAGCTCGTCGAAGATGAAGCATACACTGCGCAGGTACCGTTAATGCGTAAGCTTCGAGCTGCGTTCGAGCGTCATGGTCCTGAGAAACTGAGAACCTTGAGATTTCCCGACTGCCTCGCCTGCGCTTTGCGACATGACAGAGTGTGTTACGCGATACTCGAGGAGCCCTGCGATCTACGCGAGAGGTTTCCGGAAGTACGGGAGTTCAGACAGCACTTCAAGATACTGGTCAGTGGGTTGCGAGTCCGCAAGTCTCTGCCGGCGTACCGACCTCTGAGAAGATTCTTTCTCGCCATTGAAGAGGGCAGATTGATTCCGCCGCTTGCCGCTGAATGCCGCTATGACAATGCATCCGTGACTTTCCAATTTGACCTGGACGGTTTATTTATGCAGCACGCTGTGTTACAAGTGGCGAGCTGTGTCGTCCTGGTGGTCGAGGTATTGTTTGTGTGGTGTACGCGACTTAACTGTCGTCTTTTGAATGCTTCATCATAACAACCTTACAGATCAGCTCGTTCTCCTTACAAGAAGCGCTTACGCTATGCCAGTCATATCGTCAAACACACTGTAGGCCTCCTTTTCATGCTGCAAGGCGAACCTGGCTTCTGGCAGTTTGTAGCGACGGGTTCTGTGCTTTCAAAAGCTCACTAAGGAATACTGCGCCATAACTGCCAAAATGAGAACATATGCGCCATTTCTATTCTAAAAGAGCCAAATTCAGAAACCGAAACTGACCTAAATTTCAAGGGATCCTGAGGCACGCATAAATTTCTTTAAGATTTAAAACGTTTGGCAAAATGGGGCCGATTGTAACCGGGCTTAAAAAGCGGCTTCGAATCAAGCTGAGCGAAAGCCTGCAGCTGTTTTATTTGAACGGAGGCAGACGCATTAAACCAGCGCTGCGTCTACAACCTAGACCAAAACAACCAACATGGCCGCATTCAGCCTGTTTCATTTTGGATCTAGTTGAATTGCTATCGTGCTTTCCCTCCAAAATTGCCCTTCCTTGGGTGAGTTGGTCCTCACCGAAAGACATGAGTCATGGACATGACAACTGGCCGACTGTCCTACTCCTTCCTGTCTGTTAGTGTTTCTTTTCAAGTTTCTCGCTGCAGTTTCATATCATTATTTCGGTCGAAGAGTGAATATTTGACGGGAAAGAGAACGTAAATTAACTTATTAGGAATACATGTATTCTTTGAAGAAGAAGAAATCCTAAACGGCGCTGCTTAAAACCAGAAAATCTAAAGACGGTGTTCATTTTGTCGCGAAAATATTCCTATATCATTCAATTCGCTGTTCATTTGGACTACTTTCTCATGAAAAATTCATGCCCGAATGAAATGACCTAATCTACATGAGCGAAGCGCTAGTTTTACTCCTGAATACCGACTATGGTGGGCTATATAGAATTAAGCTGCAATGCAGGTTTGAAGTATTTTTGCAACAGGAGCACAGTGGGCAAAAAATTGTTATCAGGCGCGACCATATTGTCAGCTCCAATTCTCAATTTCAATTGAAGTTGACTCTTTTTTATTAAAAAAAAGCCACATATATTAAATGTAGAGAAAAGCGATGGAACACATCTGAGTATCACCAGTGCAGCAAAGAAGTGTTAGCTTTAGCTGGCTCACGCCTTCTTAGAAAGGTAAGGCTTACATTATTAAATCACTGCATCTATTTATGTCCTCTGATGCTTTTTGTACAATTTTATCTCAACCTTTGTTGTACTTTACCCACTCCTTACGCGGTGATTTTCGCAGTGCTTGTAAGGTATTTTTCAAAAATGAAGTGGTTTTGTCCTCACCACTAATTTGCCCTCTGGCGGCCTTTCTCTGCAAAGTTACATTTTCCTGCAGCATCATGTAGTAGCACACGATCTTCTCTTTATACACCATCTTTCTCTTCAGCATTAGCTAGCGATGAAGCAATAGTCACAGAGACAGCTGTCCTTTCTGAGGTGTCACTGTGTTTTATCGTTTCGTGTTTTATGCGAATTGCAGCCGTGGTTACATGTTCGGAATCCAGAAATGAACTTAGATATCTGCCATATCTGAAGAGACCCTAATCCACAAAGTCCACTTGCTGCATGTCATGCCACGTGAATCCATTTCCAGCAGACGTGCGTGTGTGTTAAAGGCCTGTGGAATTTCTATTGACCGAGGATATGATAAAGATTAGTTTTTTGCGGACTGTTTTATAATGTCTTGCTTACAATTATTTAGAGTTTCGCAGGCATAAAGCGATTGCGAAGTGGTAGGCCATTTAGCGCTACACCTTTGCCTACATCCTGTTGCGGGAGCGCACTTTTTCGTCTTTATTAATACTCCGGAATTCACTTTGAAGGCGTCTATGAAGAGAATGGATTTTGCAGTCCGATATTCATGCGTCAACTGTAGCGCAGCATGCCAGACAATATCGGATGTGGCATGCCAGGCACTATCGGATGCCAGACACTATCGCACCCTTCCGCAACGTTTTTCTTTGGCCAGAATATACTGCACGCCCCGACTACATTCGAACTCAGAGGTTATACTTGCGTATCTGTGCCTGCGTGCTTCTTATTGTTCGGTCCATTCTTTTAGAACGGCTGTCTTTTTTTTACCGTGACTCAAATGTAGAGAACCCGCCAGTCAACGGCTTCGTTGCCGCGCCCCGTACGACAGTCTGCGCATGCGCCAGGATAACCGGCCCACAGCCCTTCTCATCGGAGCGCTTGTAAGACAATATAGTTGATTTTTTCGGTGAACCATGGTGCGGCTGATACGCTACGCTGCAGGCTATGATCCTTGCATTATCACACACCATAAAACTGCATCGTATAACGTGCGACAATGTCTCAGCAGCGTCCGTGGTCGACCACGCGGGTGCGCTTCGCTCGCTTAAGGTAAGTGCATCTATTCCTTGTTTGTCGGGAAACTCATTTTCGTTCTCTACCCACCCCTATTGTAAAAACACAAATAGTGGGCATAGTGGAAACCACCATCCATCATTATAGTGGATTAATGTAGTGTGTGGATAGTGGATGCTGGGAGGATAGTGGATGGTGGTTGTATAGTGGATAGTGGATGGTGGTTGGATAGTGGATAGTGGATGCTGGGAGGATAGTGGATGGTGGTTGGATAGTGGATAGTGGATGCTGGGTGGATAGTGGACAGTAGTTTAGGTAAGCAGATGATGGACAGTAGCCTAGGTGGGTAGAAAGTATGCTGTATACAAGGTATGTAGCAGGTACAAAATGGCGGGCATATTAATCAATGAAATATTTTTCTGTCAATGTTCTTTCCGTTACGACTGAAAACATATCTTCCTGTTACATAAGGCACACAAGTTAAGCACAGAAAACTCATTGTTGACTTGTGTTCCAAATGTGTTATCAGGCGAAACAGGCACAATAATAGCCTGTTTGCACCAAGCAATTCACAGCCTGACTCGGTGAATAACTTTATTCACTTTTCTACATGTCTTGGTGTTTTGCTTAAACGTTTGCCTGTACATGCAAGCAGCTTCTGCAGAAAACCCTAGTAGAAAACCTTCCCAACAGCGTCACTGTTCTCCCTCGGTCGCTCTATTTGAAGTGACTACAAAGAAACGCATTTCTCCAAGACCCTTAAAAAGATTCAAAAAGCATCATTAAAAAATAGAAATGCTTTGTTTAGGTAATCAACACATTGATGCGCCTTACGTACACTGCTCCTTTTGCACAATAAATATATAGTGAGTCCTTGTTGTAGGCATTGCATGTTGTAGGCATTGCATGTTGTTTGGCTAGTTGGTTCACAGATATAGCAGACACGTTCAATCTGGGCGAAGACAACTCGTTAGAACACAGAAATAAACACACACATGAAGCGCACGGTGTGTTTTCTGCGCGTCATGTGTGTGTTCCTATGTTTTAACGTGTTGTCGTCGCGTAGTTTAAACGTACGTGTCTTTCATAATACAGTATGATAGCCCCACAAATTACTACAGCTGGTTAGCTATTACCGGCTGTTACTATATTTTTTTTTTCGCGAGCTGACGTAAACGGAACAGTGTCGGCATTCCGTGCCGGGACAATTACTTGCCCTCGCAGCAGGCCGGCAGCGTTAGCTTGATGGCAGCTCTTGAAATAAATCTCTTGAAAACCACAAGCGGGTTAGTTCAGTAGTCAAATAACCTTCCTCTCGAAAAATAAACACGCGATCCGCTAGCCCGAGCCGAGCAAGAAAACAAAAAACAACGAAGCCACAGCCTAAACTTTCATACATTGCAGCGGCAAATGAAATTCACAGTGGACTATGCCGGAAGCCGGCCTACGGGGATACACAGCTGGCCAGTTTTCGCTCGCGCTGCACTCCCCCCCCCCCTCCCCGCCTTCCCCCCGAAACCCACCTTCAACATTTCGTTATCCTTCAGGGGCGGATTCTGAACAAATTCCTGTTCTATCCAAAATGAAAATTTATCAGTGCACAAGGGTGCTAGCATAAACTATGTTCGTTATTGCTTCACCAAATGACACAAAATAAACGCTAAGCAAAGATCTACCAGTGTAACTTATCGCGCCTCACCGATTCCCAGTCCCTAACCCGTTGCTACATCACCGAAATTGCTACAGCACAACCCGGTGCCTGTAGCAATAATTTTTTTTAGTTCGGTTATTTCAAGCGCAGTGCCAGTTACTAAATACCTGTGTAAGATGAGCACCTTTCTGTCGAAAATTTTATCTCTGTTTTCAGCTTTATCGCGGGTAGTGCGTCCGTCTCACATATACGAGCACCTTAAATTTTAACAGTAGCGATTAAGTTCTTTACAAACGTCGTGTGCTAGCAGGTTCAACACAACTGCAAGAGCATTCAGTACCGCGGCATTCAATATCTCTTGGCTATAATGCATAGATCAATAATATTGCATAAAATGCATAGAGCAACCTACCTTTCTCAAGAAAACATGCTGGCAGTGTAAGTACACTTGCGACGTACGCCGGTCTTCAAGTGGCGTGACGAGTCGGCTTCGGCCGCTGACAACCCCGTTTGCGGGCATCCGTCGGTCTCGCGGCAATGTGGTGAGTTCTCGATGTGCACGAACTGTCACGTCGATTCTCCACGCCACAGAGCGCGTTGCGAGAAACTATTCCGGCGCTGTCCATCGATAATGTGCGGAAGCATTTGAAGACGATGTATTCCAAGAGTAATCACGTTCATCGCCAGCAAAGCAATCGTATTTGGGGAGCTGGCGGCTGCTGATCACTCAGTTTGCACATACCGCACATCATATTCATTGAAGAAGTGCCGCCTAAGTCAATGACCGCAACATAAAACACACAACGACGGCCCGCGCAAAAATCAACCGCATCAGCACAAACACAATCATCACATCATCACGCCATGACCACGTTGTACCAGCGTGGCGCCATGACAGGAAAGAAAAATGCGAGAGGACGACAGCGGTGACCCCTAGTGGTCACGGCCTCAGCGCCCAAATGAATATCACTTCCGACGCTGTTGGACGTGACGTCATTGCCGACATGATGGTTTGGCGCAGCTTTTCCAGCATGGTACACCATCATTTTCCTCAGCCACCAGTCTGCTTTCCAGCATTCGCGCGAGAGTGGACGCCCACTATCCACCATCGTCCACTATCCTTTCCACCTTGTGCACTATGCCATCCACCACTGTCCACTATAAACACCATGATTTCCAGCATACCCGGGATTATTTCCACTATATCCACTATCTTTTCCAGTACCCACTATGGCAGTTTTTCCAATAGGGACGTTAATTGCTTAACGCTTTAACCTATCATCTACTACACAGCGCACAGTAAACGGGGATCGTTCCACTTTATCGTTTTGCTGTCGTGTTGGCCTAAACGTCCTCACATGCTTTGGTGACCGAGGTAACAAACATTCATGGAAGCAGACACTATATCACGCTTCTTTTAGTGTGGCCGGGCTGCGTACTAAAAACATCGCCCTAGAGTTAAGGCACCAGCGATATCATGGTAGGTTTGTAGTGACGCCACGAGGTGCGGCCACACACGGTCTTGTGGTGGCGTAGTCCGCCGCTCGATTACTTCCGACAAATGTGGCTCGCACTCTTCGTACTCCGCCATTGTTGAACTCGCTAATACGTTGGTCGCATTTCGGTGCATAAGCGTAGTAACGCTACTCGAAAAGCAGTTACCACCCCATCTTGACTCGGCACAAACGTAAAGGAGGCACGCGTATGCAATGCATTGTTAGCTCGTCTGAGTACTTCTCGATGTATGAGCAGCCCACGTTGCCTGAAGTACTTGACTGTCCCGCGTAGAGGACGAAGATTGTCATGGAAATGTTTTAAATGCGAATGCATTTCATAGTCGGGCTATGTCAGGCATCCGGCGTTGTGCGGCGTTGGCGTTGTCCGCGGCAGGCGTTTTCTCTCCGCTCTGAGTGGAGAGGAGGAGCGCGCTCTGACGCGTGAGGGCGCTCGCATCGCGGGAGCTCGGCGGAGCTATATATGAAAAAAAATTTTGAAAAAAAAATAAATAAACACAAAAAAAGCAAAAAAAAAAGGCGCTGCGCCGTGCTTCCGACCGGGCTGCAGAAATTAGGCGCATTTTCCTTCTTCGAACCACAACCACCATATATAAATGGAGTGAAGCGCGCGCGAAATGCATTCGCATTTCCTCACGATTCCCTTCGGGGAGGTTGGGGCATTTTTTTAGCTCCTCAGACAACGCGCTTCGAAAAGATGTATAACTATCGCGATCGGCAGACTCTTCCGTAACGCACACTCGCACCGACGGACACTGTAGAAAAACAGCATCGCGCAGCACGTGCCTGTTGCACTTAGCGTCGCCACGCCAGTGACAAACTGAGAACTGGCACCAAGGTCATCATTATAAATCGTATGAACGATTGCTCAGGCCGCGCATTAGCATGATTTGCATCGAATGCTGTCTATCACCCACGGTAGCATAAGGATGTTAAACGAGCATATGGTTACGCAACTCTCAGGATGATTCGGGCTAGATGAGTTGCAGTTTGATACTGTCTTTTATTAGAGTTTGTCTAGAAGTTACAGTCCGGAAGTATCTAGGTCGTGATATAAACAGCATAGCCATGAGTTGTCTTTCCAATTATCTATCCGTCGATCAACCTAACATGTTTTTGTTTGCCTTTACGTTCCTGCATTTCTTTAATGAGACCCAAATCACCTGTGTTACACTGGGGCCCTAAAAACGTCTTCCTTCATTAAGGGCCTAGCACTTTAGGGGCCCGGATTGTCGCCCATCCGTAGATCCCAGTTGGCGGAATCACGCTCAAAATGCTGTGGCCATTCTGAGCCTAAAACAAGGGCTAGCAATGCTCTAAACCTACGTTTTGCTCAAAATGCTCAAAAGAAGGTCAAAAATAGAATAGGTAACAGAAATAACCAAGAAGTAATCGCAGTACTTAGCCTTTGAAACGCTTGGGAAACATGCGGTGTACACAGTCGCCGCGCAAGACAAGGCGTCACTACCTCGCATAGGGCACGATCGCTCCACCCATCCAAAGCGTTCATCGTGAAATCTGAGGGGGAAAATAACCTGAGAAAACTCGCCGCAGATTACGTATATTTCTACTTCCCGTTACAAGTCTACTCCCGTTACGAGGTCTACTCCCGTTACGAGGTGGATAAAGCACAGCGTCAGGTACCACGCATGTCTCACACCGAGTTTGATTCTTCCTAACAATATTCCACTCATCCAAGGAACCCCCCCCCCCCCCCATGCTGAACCTCAAACATTTACGTCATCGACGGTATGGTAAACGGATCAGCGTGAACTATACGAACGCCAATCACTGGGTGCCCGTGCTAAGCACATCTTCAGGTTTCAAAGTAGTGGATCTCAGGATTTCAATCCACACCAATCACTACACAGGTTTGTTTTTTTTTTTGCTTTCATTGTTACTGGGAAGCAGCAGGTGACGCTGCTATCTGCCACAAACATAGCAGCCGATCGGCTGTGTCTATTAGCGGTCATGTCTATGCCCAAAAATGAATTGGTGCCGAAATATATATGCGACAGCGTTTTCTGTTTTGAGCAGGCAGATGATCATCAACACACACGAAGGGCGGAGACGAGTGCTGCGAGGCTCGCGTATCTATTTAGTAGCAGACCCACCGTAAACATGTGAACGATTTGCTATGCATAATGGAAACCGAATCAGTACACTTGAAACAAGTAACTTTGGCGAGGTGCTCTGTCAGCGATCACTTACAGACTCGATTATTTTCAGACATCACGCCAAGTCGCTTTTCCTGAAGTATAAAGCGAAGGCCATCACTCGTGGCCGCTTGATGTCGTGGAAGCCTCATGGCGCGCCTTATGGAGATGGCAGCACAAGCAGGCTTTCGAATCGATGTTGGATCGAGTGGCAGAGTGCAACAAAACTTTGTCCATTGAAGATATATCGACTCGGAATACAAGCCATTTGGTTCTGTACTTGCATTTTCTCATTCGTGTAATCAATCGGCAAGAAATCGTGCCAATGGCAAGACTCGTACCTGGCCTCATTCAGATGGGTGCCGCTCACTTACGCGCCTCACATAGCAGTGAAACCTACCGAAAGCTATAGCATTTCTCCTAGCAGTCCGTCATACAAGTTCTTCTGAACTTTTTTCAAGGTCCCACTCATCGTACTGAAAAAGGTCACCTCAGTTCAACGCCCGTATGGTACTCGCGTATACAGAAGGCTTTCCAGAGTGTAATGAGTAGCCCACTTTGTGTCAGAGTTGGCACAAACTCACAAATATAAGTGAGAGGCGAAACAGTTGTCACATCGAGTGGCAGTGAAGAGATACATTGTTCACCTTCTCCTGGACCCGCCGCCGAGCACACTGCGATGTCAAACGTGGCGCACACCGTGTTCAGGTTCACGACAGTTGTCTTCGTGATTATTCACTTCTGCCCTGGCGTAGCGTTTGCAGTGAGCTCGGAGAAACAAGAAACCGCTACACTATCATCACTGTCCACGAAAAGAGCTGGTGTTATTATCGTATACGAGAAGCACTGGAAAGAACAACATGCTTTCCTTTGCTCGTCATTTCGAAGGAGCGGTGACTATGTGGCGTGTTCCGGACATAGGCCTGTGGATCTATTTCCAGAAGAACAGAATGGAAGCCAAAAGAATAATCGTGGTTGATGCCGATCCAGACACTTCTCTCGAAATGATTCCTTCTACTCTGCACTCGGCGGGATTATGGAATGTATGCTTGTCATGGCTGAAGCCAGTGTTCAAACCCGGAAACCGTACTGACGCCACGTATTCTGGCCCGCGTCTCCCTGCATGCCAGGTCGTCGGTATCTTCGAAATGAACGGCACCAGCATTCAAAGCATCGCGTGGCCTCTCAGGTCATCAGTGAGCCATGACCCTTCGAGCGAAGAAGTGCGGTCAAAATTACGAATAGAGAGCCCACACACGAAACACCTTTCAGGACGTCGGCTGAGGGATAGCCTGCCTTAAGGGACATTTTTATGGCACACAGCGCGATTCCTGTGACCATTACGTTCACAAAAGGTTTCTTCAGCTCCTGCACGAAAGGAACGTTTCTCTCAACGTTCAGTTATTTTCCATGCTCACACCAATTGTTTCTGAACAATGGGACATTCTATTCGTTTCTCTTAGATTGCGCGAGCAATGGGTTCTGGATGTGGACATTCCAACAATTACAACTTTCCACCAGACGTTCTACTCTCGGATCAATGTTCACCGTGTCGTTACCCTTTCAGAAACGGTATCCAAGTCCTGGCCACTTTTCTCACTCATCATTGTGTTCCTCTTGGCAGTTTCATTAGTGCTCGTGAAAATAGAGGGTGGTCAGCGTCCACTTTTAATGAGGATTTCCGACTCGGTTACACTACTGTTGCCTGCAGTTCTGGCAACCTCGACTGCGCCGCAAAGCAGAATCTCTCGCAGGTCAATAGCTTTACTGACACTGCTATATTTTTGGTCTATTGCTGTACTTCCACTGTCATCGTATTTCCGAAGTGAACTCACGTCGAAGGTCACGCTTAAGAAACCCGGCGACCGAATAGACACGATCCAAAAGTTGGAAGATGCCCTCGACAGACACGAGATAGCACCTTGTTGTGTCTTCGCCTACGCTTCATGCGCGGATCTGCAACTTGACACCAAACGTGAAGTCCCAATAATGTCCAAGATGCAAGTGGCTTTCAAACAGCACGGTGCGGAGAACCTTGTTAAAAACACTTTCGTCGACTGTTTTCGTTGTGCGAGGCGATATGACCGTGTCTGTTATGCTCTACTAGAAGAAACATGTGAACTGTTGCAGGAGGTTCCTGAAGTTCGACCTTTCAAAGAACATTATAGGATGCTGTTAAGTGGATTCATAATGCTTAGAGCACTGGAACTTTATGAACCTCTGCAAAAGATTTTTTAACGCCATTGAAGAAGGCAGACTGATTCCCGAAGATCATTCCGATTGTAATCAACGAGATGGAACCGATAGTGTTGAATTTGACCTCTCAGGATTTTTTGTGCAGTACGCGATGCTTCAGGCCTTCTGCTGCGCTGTATTAGTGGTGGAAATTTTAGTGCACTTGCGTTCGTTGCGCCGCTGAACTTCATGTAGCCATGGGCCTGTATCTGACAGCGTCCACATCTGCATCACTGGATTGCTACTGCAGTGAATTGTCCCACAAGTGTTCATTTGTGTCGCATTCCGTCCCGAAATTTATTGTCTTTGAGTCCACGGTAACTTCGAACTCTCTGTAATGTGTGGGAATCGAGACCACAAATGATAGAGCCGTAACCGACAGCCACCCCTTTTGCCTCACGAATGTTAAGCATGTGTTGCATTCCCACCTGGAATTTTGGGGTCCTTTTATGCACTCTACCTTTTGAACTCTGTGTAATGATGAAGCCAGGAGCAATGGTATTCCCTTTTGTCTGATCGTATTCCTAATGCAATGAACCGCCGCAAGAGTGCTCATTTGGAACTTTGGAACTAGTTTTTGCACAAAATTTATGTGTTGTTGTGTACACTGCTCCTTTGAACGCTTTGTAATGATGGAGCCTTAAGCGATGGTCTCCCCTTTTCCTTCGGTGGATTCATAATGCAGCAAACTGTCCCACGAGTGCTCAGTTGTGTCGTGTTTCTGCCTGAAATTTCGGTGTCTTTGTGCACGCTGTACCTTCGAACTTTTCTAAAGTGCTCGAGCTGTAGCCGACACTAACCCCATTTTGCCTCACTCATGATTCAGGTCGCAAAGACAAGAAAGAGACCAGGAATGGGAAAGAATAGACAGAAAGTAGCCAACTTGTTGCAAGGACAGCAAAAGTAGCCGAACGCTGCCGTGCGTGTGTGAAAACAACCGGGACGTTTTTATTTAAGTAACTAAAGCCAGAAGCTTTGGGGTGGAAATGCAAATAAGTACACCAGAAACACTTCGAAATTATAATTGATGTGATTAAAGCTGCAGCTCTGGACTCTAGAAAATTTTTTTCGTGCCGGAGGGACGAAGCTCCTTTGTTATTTGCACAAATTGCACTCTCTTCACGCATCTTGCGTAAGTGTTCTGAAAAGGACAAGTATCAGCCTTGCGACGGTATGAAAACATTTGCTAGATCAGTGTGCTCAACATCACAGTAGCTGTAACTGGAGCATTACCTGTAGTCAGTTCCACACTCGTTTGTCGCCTGATAACCGAGCCAATATTGCCGAAAATATGCGGTTTTTAATGTCGATGAGTGCAGAGCACCCTTGATCGGGAGCGTTTTTGATTGTCCTTTTGTATTCCAAATACAGTTTAGAGTGGCTTTCCGACATAGGTTCTCTCCAAAACGAGGCCCTATGCTACAGTTTTCCCCAAGTCCCAGCCACGTATTAGAAAATATTTCTTGTGTGTAATACTTTCGGAGCTGCAAACACGCCTTAGTCTATAAGTTTTGAGACAACATATTTGAACGCAAACGGCTGCGACCTCACAAGATACCTATAATTTCGCTGAAAGCGAAGGAACAGGCAGGTAGTAAAAATGGCAAAACTTGCACTATGTCGCGCAAGGCTTGAAAGAGCGAATATCGGAGGCTATGAAGTCAAATCTGTTTGCTTCTAGATTGTTGCTAAGCGTTAGCTAAGGGATGTTAGATTGTTTTCATTCTGCTTCTAGGTAGTTGCTAGGCTTTAGCTAGGTGATGCTAGGTTGTTTCTAGGTTGCTTCTCAGAGCAGAGAGGTCCGAGTTTAACTGCAGACAGTTACAGACACGGCACAGATGCCTAAACTCCAGAGACAGAAACTCTCGCTGAAACCGAGTGTTTGCACCTCGCATAGATCTACGGGCATGTCGCCGATCGCGTAAGGCTTCCATCGCTTCTGGGTCGGGGTCTTCTCGGCAGCAGCCGTTGCCCTCTCCATTCCTTAATGTTCTCTCGTAGAACGTACCGCTGAAGCACTACGTACAGATGCTAGAATGAATATGAAACGTGTAGCACCTGTGTTTATCACTGGGTTAATCCCAACAATTTTCCATTCACTGGTTACGTCTGTCTAGGAATAAGTGGTGTTTTCTGCCAGTTTCTTGTGTTCTTTTTTTAGTGGACCAGTGGTGAGTAGCGGGACTGGCCCAAATCCTGTGGCGCATACCCGTTCATGATCATGATAGTTCTTAGGTCACTACTGACATTTTTCGCCAACATAGAACAGCTTCGCTGTTAATAGTAGCCAAGTAGGGAAGGTATTTTTTCTGCCACCACCGGCCAAAAAAGAAGTCGCCCCACATCAGCACGGAGTGGCCAAACCTTTCAGTATTTTTATTCATATATTATTATTATTTGCAATTTTTGAATTAATTAATTCTCTTTTCACCTTTAAATAGACATCTAACCTAATATTTAAGAATTTCTTGCTAAACTACCCGGTTCTTGGCCAATCCCCCAGCGTGGGTGTGTGCCACGGTCCAAAGGATCTACTCTACTCTACTCTACAATGCTGCACCGGGTGCGTAATGCGGTAAGCTTTCGCACGAGTGTTTAGTGTTTTCGCTTTAATGCATGAAACTTCAGTGTCGTTGTGTTTGGATGTACCTTTGGTCTCGCTCAAGTAGCTCTAAAAGGATAGTGTGAGATTGTGCCTCATTGGATTCATATTGAAGTAAACTGTCTCAAGAGTGATGAGTTGTGTCGTATTTCTTCAGTATTAAGGCAATAGTGTTAAAGAGCTCGTTTCGATGATGCCCGTGTGGTGTCGGCGTTGGCGTCGTTGTATGTGAGCGAAAATCGCGTTTTCCTTGAGCGCAAGTTCGAGAGATGCAAATAAATTGATAATAAAAAAACTCTTGTGGAAATTGATTACAAGTCTTCTATGGGGACAAGCATACAGGTATACTACCATGGAGCCACGCCGGTGCTTGAAGCTGCTTCGTAAAAAAAAAAGCTATAAGAGTGCCATGTACTGGAAGGAGTCTCCTTAACGCATGTAATATTATCTGGCAAGATGTAGAGTCACACTATGTGTCAGAAATGTGAACTATGCAACGAGTGGGCGCTTTAAAGCTGCCAACCCATTACAAGGCACGCAGCAGCGTGTGTGCACGTGGCACCTTGCAGACGAGTAGTGGGTAGTGTGCAATTTGCAGAATGAAGAATTATAGCGTAGGGGCCACTTCGGAACTGTATTTGCAGTAGGCATTCTAGGGTAGTCTGAAGCGGCCAATGTTAATCCCACACACGTCCCTTTCCTTGCGGTACGGTTGACGGCGATGCGCACGGAGCCCGATTTCGCTATCATGTTCCGTTCTTCAAGGCGAAGCTCAAGGGTACTCCAACTTTTTGCAACGATTGCGCAGCGAAGTTCCTGAAAAGGGAAGCTTCATGGCGCAATTTTCTTGGATAGATCCCTTGGTCAAGACCCACGCACACGATGAGAAGGGGACTACTTCATGCGAAATAACAGGTAAATGCATTGAAAAGGGAGGGGCAGTGGGAAACACTTCTGAAAGGCTGCGTGAGCTTTGTAAGAAAGCATGCGAAGGTTAGATATGAACGCATTGGCGGGAATGGACGAACTTTTAGGTTATGCGCATAGGCGTGCGCACGGGGGGGGGGGGGGGCAGAGGGGCGAGAAGGGGGGGGGGCGCAGAGCCAGCCCTATACATTGTAGAAGGGGCGACAGGGCGGGGGGCGACAGAGGGGGGGGCGCAAAATCAGCCCCATACATTGACATAATAGGGAGGGGGGGGCGCTGCGACAAACCTTCGACCCCCCCGTGAAGAGGAACTCTGCGCACGCTTATGGTTATGCGGACCCCAAATTAAGATTAGATGACGACGCCGTGGTCGCACAAGCATATGGGCAGTCAAAGAGCGGGCATCGCTTCTTTGGAAGCCATTTGGAACAGTGTTTCCTCGAGTCTCAGCCACGTATCCAAGTCTTTTTTTATGTGTGTGTGCGTGCAAATCCAAGCGCCAAATTCAATTTTGGGAGCTGGAAACACGCCTTGGATTCCATGTTTTGAATTTCATGAAACGTCAGCGGCTGCAACATCAAACGATATTGATAATTTTGTTCAAATCGAGGAAAAGTTGAAGTAGCCAAAAAGTAGCCAAGTAGCCGATGAGTTTTTTTTTTCCATCACCTGCGGCCTGTCAAGTTGCCCCGCTGGAGTAATGTAGCCAAGCCTGGCAACCTTGCTGCCATGGAAAGCGCTTACTCTGGCGTGTCCGAGAAAGCTGCGGCCGATCGAAAATGCGTATTATTGAACTCGTGTATGCCGAAAAATGAATTCGCGCCAAAATGACATGTGTACGCGAGTGTGTTCATGTTTGAGATTGCAGTTTGGTCATCAAGACACACGAAGAGCGGAGCCGAATACTGCTTCGCTTGCCTATCTATTTTGTAGTGGGCTCATCGCAAACTTTCCTTCGAAGTGCTGCCGACAATGGGAACCAAATCGATAGACATGAAAGAAGTGAATTTGCCCAGGTGCTCTGAGGACGATTGCTTCAGAAAATCGCCCCCCAAATCACTTTCGCTTCATGATAGAAGCCACAGCCGTCACTCCTGGCTGCTTTTCATTCTGAAAATTTAATGACACTACATATTGAATGACGGTGCATGTACGCTTTCAAAACGCTTGAAATAATCGATGTTGCACCGACTTGTAAGGATACGAAAACGCTTCGTGCATTAACGGCATATTTATATGAAACACGAGTCATTTGGTTATGACCTTGCACTTCGTACTTTGCGTGCTCTATCAGCAAGAAATAGGATCGATGAAGGCATTCGTACCCGACCTTTACGCACATTCTGCTCCCTTACGCGCCTTCCATAACTGTGCAAGTCTGCAGCAATCAGAAGCGTTTCTTTTAGCAGTGCTTCGATCAAGTTCCTCAAGAATCTTTTTTTCAATTGCCCATAAAGATGAATTGCAAAATCCATCGGTTAAACTTTCATAGGGTGAATGCGTATAAGACGGCTTTGCAGAATGGCATGAGGTGAGAACTTTTTGTCAAAGTTGACAGACCCTTGCAAAGATAAGTAAGCGGTGAAACCGCTATCACATCGAGTATAAAAGAAAGTGTATACACTTCCCCTTCTCCTAGATTCAGCGCCCAAGATACTGCGATGGCCAACACGGCACACACCATGTTCAAGTTGACCAAAACATTCTTGGCGATTCTACACTTGTGGGACTGATTTAGTGTCTGCAATGAACTTGGAGAAACAAGAGACCACGACGCTTTCAGCATTGTCCACGAAAAGAGCTGACGTTATTCTTTTATCCAAGAAACCCTGGATGGAACAACATGCTTTCTTCGCGCGCCTATTTGATGGAAAGGTGACTACATGGCGTGTTCCGGAAAGAGGTCTGTTGTATTATCTTCTGAAGAACAGAATGCAAGGGAAAAAGAACCATCGTGGTTGATGCCGATGCAGACGCTGGCCTAGAAAGCATGCAATCGAATCTACACTCGGCGGGACTGTGGAACTTATGCCTGACTTGGCTTAAACCAGTGTTCAACCCTGTGAGCCGTACTTATGCCACAAATATCGGCCCGCGTATCCCAGCATGCCAAGTCCTTGGCATCCTTCAACTGAACGGTACATACATTCACAGTATCGTGTGGCCTCTCTCCTCATCGGTGAGCCCCAACCCGTCGGTAGAAGAAGTACGGTCAAAATTGCGAATAGAGAGCCCCATTTCGAAGCGCCTTTCAGGGCGTCGGTTGACAGTAGCCTGCCTTAAAGGCCGCTTTTATGGCAACAGTAACAATTCTTGCGACTCTTACGTTCACAAAAGGTTTCTTCAGCTTCTGTACGGAAGAAACGTTTCACTGAACGTTCAAGTTGTTTCAGTAATCGGACCAGTAAGCGAAGCGACTGTTTCAAATTATTGGGATATTCTATTCGTTTTTCTAAGGTTACGTGAAGAAGACGTTTTCCGTGTGGACATTCCAACAGTCGCGGTTACTCACCAGACGTTCTATTCTCGGATCAATGTTCAGCGTGTTGTTACGCTTTCGGAAACGGTATCCAAGTCGTGGCCACTTTTCTCTTTGATAATTGTGCTTCTCGTGGTAGTCTCTTTAGTGCTGGCCAAAATAGAAGGTGGTCAGCGACCCCTCTTAAGGAGAATTTCAGACTCGGTTGCACTACTGCTGCCTGCAGTCCTGGCAACCTCCACTTCGCAGCAAAGCCCATTTTCTCGCCGTTCAATAGCTGCAGTTGCAGTGCTATATATTTGGTTCATTGCTATACTTCCTCTGTCATCATATTTCCGCAGCGAACTGACGTCAGAGATAACACTTAAGAAACCCGGTGACCGAATAGACACGATCCAAAAGTTGGAGGATGCCCTCGACAGACACGAGGTTGCACCCTGCTGTGTCTTCATGTATGCTTCATGCACGGATCTTCAACGCAGAACTGAGCGTGAAGTCACACTAATGTCCAAGATGCAAGTGGCCTTCAAACGACACAGTCCGGAGGAGCTTGTTAAAAACTCTTTCGCCGACTGTTTTCGTTGTGCTCGGCGATCTGACCGCGTCTGTCATGCCATACTAGAGGAAACGTGTAAAGAATTGCAAGAAGTTCCTGAAGTGCGAGTTTTCAAAGAACATTATAGGATCGTATTAAGCGGATTCCAAATGCCTAGAACACTGGAAGTGTATCGGCCGTTGAGAAGGTTCTTTAGTGCAATTGAAGAAGGTAGACTGATTCCCCAAGGATCATTACTATTGCCGTCACCGAGATGCACGCGATAATGTTGAATTTGACCTGTCAGGATTTTTCGCTCAGTACGCCATTCTTCAGTTGGTCAGCTGCGCCGTATTCATGGCAGAAGTTTTAGTGCACATGTGTTCTCTTCGCCGTTGAATTATCGTAGTCATGGATCCCCAATCGCACTGTGCACTTTTGGCTCGATGGATTCCAGGTATTGAGTTTTACCGCATCCGTTACGGAAAGTATAATGTGCAGGTGTTCCCGGAACACATGAGCTCCATTCAATCATTCAAATATGTCCACTGATTCCCTGGCCTCACGGGATATAGCGTGCAGCAGCATAACCTTCGGCTCGGATAACAGCGTATCGCAAGAATAATCCGCAAGTATCTAATGTATTGACGCCAGCCATGAAACAATCTTCAAACTACGCGCACCCTCCAAGCGACAACGGCGCGCTGCAGAAACAAGAGTAAGCCATGACGTCACGCACCTTCTCCTCACGCGATCGCACCGCATATGACTGTTCCAAAAACGAAGCACGAAGAAGTGAAGCGTCCCTCGAGCAAGCAAGACAACGCTTCTTGATCTCTGGAAAGAACATTGTGCCTCTCTTTTGTTAATACGTGGCGGCTGGTTAGTTAGCCCCAATAAAAAAATTGTTCCGGACTACGTGAATTTTTTCGTAACAATTCTTATGCAGGCGCTGGGCAATGATCTAAAAACTTGTTGAAGAAGCCCGGAGCCACTCCGAATGGAACCCAACGAGCTGACACCTATCCACCAGTGCACCAGCCGTGTGGTGTGGTGAGCCACCCGAATGTCCTCGTTTGCAGGAGCCGGCTACGGAAGCACCAGCTGTCTGCGGGGGTAATACCAAAGTGACATGCCCGATCACCGCAACTCCACCCTTGCAAAATGCCTATAGATGTTTAATCAAGACTAAATTGACTTTTCTCCATAGGATGTACTGTGTTTAAATTAAACGCTTATTGAAATTTTCGATTCAGTTTCCCAAGGATATTGGCCACCGTGTTTCTATTGAAAGTTCTTTCTTGCCCGTCAATTTAAAGCCTTTCGTGCGAGTCAAAAGGAATTATAGGCCAGCTATTGACTGCGTGTACTTAGTTTCAATTGAAACAGTTTAGGGGAGTGTATATTCCATCCTTATAGTGTTCAGTCAAAAGCATCTGGTATGCAAGCGTGTTACGCAATTATGCAAAATGGTAGCCGAGTTCCTGCGTGCTACGAACGTAGGCTATTTGCGACATTTCTTGAAAACTAGCCGCTTGAATATTGTGTTTAAGAAGGCGTACCCAATTACACGTATAAACGTCTATCAGTGAAAACATGTTTGGGACAATGCAGTTGACTTTCTGCGCATATGTGTTTTCTGCATATATTTCCCGGTGAAGCCGCAAGCGAAGTTAGATGAAGGTGATGCCCGTCCTATCTATAGACAGTTATAGTTTAGCGGGCTTAGAGGACTGTTGTTTCGGATCGGGATAGTCCGGATGGAATTTGTAGTAGAAGGGACGGATCCAGGCGGTGAAGGCGGGTATGCAGAAAATCGGTCGTGTTCCACATTGAATGCGTTATATCACGTGCGAGTGAGCGGATCTTAGATGCTGCATCGTTTTTTGATAATGGAATGGCTTCCTGCACGCCACTTTCATGAGCATTCCTGGCAGAATTATCGGCATGCTCGTTGACGCCGATGCCACAGTGGCCTGGAAGCCACTGGAAAGTGATGTCATGCCCTTTGTCTTTGAATTGCTGATAAATTTCTCTTATTTCCAATATTTGTTGGCTTGTGCACCACGACTCCATTTCAGCCCTGCAGTGAAGTATGCAGTAAGTGGTTGAAGTGCGCACTAGGGACAGGATATCGCCCCAGCCAGAAGTCTCTTGCTGCTCGTGCTTTCTTCAACAATCTTTTGATGACATGGACTCCTTTCTCTGCGAGACCATTTGATCTAGGAAATTGGGGGGCTGGAAATAACATGTTCAAAGTCAAATATCTGAGAAAAATCTTTGAATTCTCGCGCGATGAACTTAGGCCCTCCGTTCGTGCAGAGCTGTTTGCGTATCCCGTACCGAGCAAATATACATAGCTTTACAACTAGTGCTCTTGCAGTAGTTTCTTGAAGCTCCTCAAATTCCGGAAAATATAGTACGAGTCATACACAAAGATGTAATGGCTTCCGGCATATTCAAGCAAGTCTGCTCCCACTCAGCCCCATGGATGATCAGGTTTATCCCGCAAAAAGCAACGGTTCATCGGTTTGTCTGTACGCATGCAACTGACAAGAAGGGCACCGCTCTATCATAGCAGTTATGTCGTCATTCATTCTAGGCCAGTATAGGAGCTGTCGCGCTCTGGGTTTGCACTTCCCAATGCCAAGGTGACGGCGCTGCATGCGCTGTAACATTTGTTTGCGCATTGAAATGGGAATGACAACCTTTGTGCCCTTAAGCGATATTACCCTGACAACAGATAGCTCATTTGCGCATCTTTTCAGTTCAACTTCGATGGGCTGCGAAGCTTCCCATTTTTTTATCAAAATCCGCAGTTCACGGTCTGCTGCGATAGCCTCAGATAGTTTTGACATTGTTTCTCGACTTACTAAATCATAAAAGATGCTTATAGCTCGAATTTCGACATCCTCAGAAGAATCGTCAGCAATTTTTGCCCCTGAATGCGAGAAAGCATGTCTGCTATCATCAGCTTCTTCCTAGGAACGTGCTGCAACTGTTAGTGGGTGTGTTCAGATAAGAACGTCGGTGCATGTCCGCCGACCCCCTTTAATTTCACCGAAAAAAAATATATTTTGTTTTTCGAGTCCCCAGGACCACAAAATCACTTTTGTTTTCGCGAGAAAAAATTTCACCTTCTTTTAAAAAAATTCACAAGTCTGCACTGAGCCGCCACCGCCTCTTTCGAATTTCGTGAAATAGGGATTTCGATGAGACGCTACAAAAAAAACTATTGTAGCTGTAGGTCCGAAAAATTTTCTCCACGTACTACGGATAAGTTTTGTTGAGGAAAAATTATTACTTTGCAGTTTTGATGTTGTTCTGTTAAGAAAAAAAATCGCAAATCGACACAAAGCTCAATAATGCTCACATTTAAGGTTTTATTCCTCCGCAAGTATAAACGCCAGACTTCCCAAAGTTTTTGAAAACATTGCCACATGTTTGGTGAACAAGTGTGCCGATCGAAATACCTGAGAGTGGCTTCAAACGTTAACCAGAAATGTTCAACTGAGGACATGTCTCTCAAAATGCAATATTTTGAAGATCATTTTAAAAAAAATGCCATCTTCGATTTTTTTTATACTCTCCAGAATTAAAGCCAAGCACGTGTTCTAACTTAATCTGTAAAAACATGCTGCATTATTTTTGTGAGGTGGGAACTACGAAGCACGAAAAGTGGCCAAATTGGACGTATAGTGAGTAACCACAACATTGAGCGAGCATGGAGCAATAGTTGGTATTATCGTTATTTTTAGGTCCTGAATGTCATCTGCTGTGCTCAAGGGACAACAGCTTGACAGATAAAATCAAAGAGTTGCCTTAAAGTGCAAATTTGTTCATTTGCGTGCGTGCACGCATCGCAGTTTTGGTCCTGGCGTAAGGTCTAACCCGCAAGATTTCTATAAATGTAGTCAAGTCGAGCTCTCGGAAGGAACTGTTTATTTACCCCTATTGCATGCACAGGGAGTCATAGTCACAAGTCATAGTCAGACAAGTTACACAGTCACAAACGTCACTGAAGCACTTGTGCGTATCTTGCTCCTGGTGAAGCAACCTTGTGCACACAACCCATTTCGGCCTCAAGGAAGGAGAACTTCGTGAGCTCGATCCCTGTGTCAGGGTGAGCCGCTGTGGACGAAAGTGTTTGCCGAATGGACCTGGTCATCAGCCGTTTTGAAACGTACTCTTTTTGTCATTTAGAACTAATAGCCATGAAATCTTTCTTGTTTGGGCTTCGTTGGGTGGAGTTGAGCTCATCGTCAGTATAATATTTCATTGCTGCCTGTATGTTTTCTGGCTTCAGCTTCGATCTGGTGTAGAGGTTCCGGATTTGACCACATCCGGGTGTCTGTATTTTCTGGATTTCCGAATGAGGTACCGAGTTGCGGATGGAATCATTTCTGGAATCTCTTGATGAGAAAGGTTCACAGGGAGCAATGTCAGGAGGCGGCAGCGTTCATAGTATGATTCACAGCAGTGGAGTAGCCAGGGGGTGGCACACCGGGCACGTGCCCCCCCCCCCCCCCCCCGAAATTTTTTTCGCCATGGCATACAGAGCGAAAAATGACAATTTCAAGGAGGTGCCCTACCTGAAATCAAGGAGGTGCCCCCCCCCCCCCCCCCCCCGAAAAAAATTTCTGGCTACGCCCCTGACTCACAGGTATCGAATGTGTGCTTTAGGTTGCGCAGCCACTAGCGACACGTGTTGCAGGTTTCCGCTGAGGGACCAGGTTCCTCTGTAGTGCCGTACGCTACTGTAAGAATGGCAGAAATTGTCCTGGAGATAGCGCCCTCGATCTCCGCTTTCTTACGCTTGGCGTAGGGTTCGATCCCGGCCGCGGCGGTCGCATTTCGATGAAGGCGAAATGGTAGAGGCCCGCGTACTGTGCGATGTCAGTGCATGTTAAAGAACACCAGATGGTCAAAATTTCCGGAGCCCTCCCCTACGGCGTCTCTCATAACCATATCTTGGTTTTGGGACGTAAAACCCCAGATATTATTATTATTATTATATTACGCTTGGCGTAAGACACTCGGCATTGTGCTTTGACTTTCGCCGCAATTTTCAGGGTTGTCACGTCGGTTGTCTTAACGAGTACGCTTAGCTCTTCGACAGCAATTTGTTCGGGAACAAAATTTGCGTCAGACTGAAATGCATCTGGAGACTCTACGGCGATCTGTTTCAAGCGGTTGAAACAGCTCTGGCACAAAATGTCGGTTTCTCTGATGGATGAGGCTTTTTCTGGCATGCGCTTACTTAGTAAGACGACATTCAAATCTTTCACACATCGAAAGTTCCGCTTGTAGGCAATCTTCTTCGTATGCCTCTTTGGGTAGTCAGCGCAAAACGCTCGCTCTGAGCTCCACAACGTGGCCATCAATATCAGGGGAGTGTAGTACGCGCACGCGTACTCACGTTCGTTCACCAGCAGAGGACTGCCGGGTTGTCGACGACGAACGGAAGTGAAAGCCGACGTTCTCTTATTACTTCGACCTTTCTTAAGCGAGTTGAGCTGTTTCTTGTTTATGTTCTTTTTTTTTTTCGGGAGCAGGTGAGCGCAGTCGTGCTGCAGAAGCGCCGCTTGTGCCGACACGCACCGTCTGCGTTATCACATTACCGACGTGCCATGGGAAGCGATAAATATGCAGCGGTGGATTCTCTCCAGCCACCTCCTTTATGAGGCGTACGCAGGCTCACATGCGCGAAAAATTTTGAAAGAGATTCCTGCGAAGAGTGCGACTCATTATCGCGGCATGCTCAGTGGATGGGACCCGTGTAGAAGTTTTTGTGATTTGCATAAAAAAATGTAGTAATAATTTCCTCTTCAAAACCAACTGTTCCTGTTTTATTCCTGACGATCTGTCAATCCATAGAAGACATTCGTGACCTAAAAATAACGATAATGGCAACTATTGCTCCATGCTCACTCAATGTTGTGGTTACTCACTATACGTCAATTTGGCCACTTTTCGTGCTTCGTAGTTCTGACCTAACAAAAATAATGCAACATGTTTTTACAGATTAAGTTAGAACACGTGCTTGGCTTTAATTCTGGAGAGTTTAAAGAAAATCGAAGATGGTGTTTTTTTTTAAATGATCTTCAAAATATTGCATTTTGAGAGACATGACCTCATTGGAACATTTCTGGTTAACGTTTGAAGCCACTCTCAGGTATTTCGTTCAGCAAACTTGTTCACCAAACATGTGGCAATGTTTTCAAAAACTTTGGGGAGTCTGGCGTTTATACTTGCGGAGGAACAAAATCTTAAATGTGAGCATTATTGAGCTTTGTGTCGATTTCGCGATTTTTTTTCTTAACAGAACAACATAAAAACTGCAAAGTAATAATTTTTGCTCAACACAAACAATCCGTATTATGTGGAGAAAATTTTTCGGACCTACAGCTACAATAGTGTTTTTGTAGCGTTTCATCGAAATCCCATTTTCGCGAAATTCGAAAGAGGCGGTGGCGACTCAGTGGAGTCTTGTGAATTTTTTTTAAAGAAGGTGAAATTTTTTCTGGCGAAACCAAAAGTGGTTTTGTGGGCCTGGGGACTCGAAAAACAAGATATATTTTTTTTCGGCGAAATTAAAGGGGGTCGGCGGACATGCACCGACGTTCTTATCTGAACACACCCTAGTCATATTTTAACGTGCGCAAGAAATGTCCTTGCAGGCTTGGCGGTATATCACCAAGCCCCGGCGGTATATCACCAAGCCCCTTTTTAGAAATGGCTAACAAAGGGCTGTGATCACTTTCTATGACTATCTGCCTGCCCAGGACGAATTCGCTGGACTTTTCGCGTCCAAAAACAATTCTCAGGGCCTCGTTCTCTATGTACGCGTACATGCGTTCCGTGTCAACATTTTGGAAGCATAGCCCACCGGACGCCATTATTCACTATGTCTTTGAAACAGTACAGTTCCTATAGCGAAAGCATCGGCGGATAGATAGCTTTGTAGGCAGTGAAGCATCTTAAATTGCAAGAACAGGGGCTTTGGCAAGCATGTTGCGTAAAACATTTCATTCTCTGTCATGCTCATCTGTGCATTAAAAAACGACATCATCATTTTTTCCAGACGTAGGCGGCTAGATAGATACGTAGATAGAAACATGCAAAGTGCCTTTTGAGCGCTAAGAAATGCTTCGCAATTCAAAATTTTAGAGAGATCACCTGAGCCGCATCGCCTAATCATAGCACAGATGGTTTTCATTAACTTCTATTAAAGCAATCTAGTATAAAGACATTCTAGTCTGTTAAAAAGGGTTCTTCTAAGTTCGACATAGATCATGGGATGAGATGAAATACTTCAGTAATCGTATGATTTGATTAATTGCGTGAACGTTATTGAAGTCCTGCGTACCGCACCTCATTTTGTAGCGCCTTAGCAGACTAAAAAAAAATGCTGTAGTCATAGAGATGCCTGCTGGACTGTGTGTAGGTATTGAAATGCGACAAACAGTTTACTGTGTCATTCTTTTTTTACTTACGCTACTCTTTTGGATATTTTTCCTTTTAATTATAGCCTCCGCCTACCTCCTTTCCAGGCGGTTTACTATATTGTCACGTGGTCGTGACGTTGACCCAAGCAGCAGTCGGTATGTTCAAGATGAAACTGTTTATTAGGCCGAACTTGTGGCCGGTAAACGGAAAGTCAGATTACAGCAATAAGCACTGGCACTGATAGCGGCGAACGGAGCGTCGGCCGTCGATCAACTAAACTTCGTTGGAACGCGCCGGCTTTTATAAATCACGCGTCGAACTTTCTAGCCTTATCACTAGTCGTCGCGCACGCACTGGAATAATCTTGAGTGTTACCGTTTTGCGTGCAATCTTAACAAAACGATCTACTACAACCGAGAAGCTTCGGGAACAATAAGGCGCGGTCTGCGCCGAGTACTGCTGATAGTCTTTGTGGGCGGAAACCGAATACAGTAAAAGAAACGCGCGTGGCAATATCTTATGTTATCACCTCTTGAATACCTTACCGTCTCCTAAATGCGACTGCTTGTTTTCTTTGACGTATACGCTCGTTCATTGGATGTTTTCTTTCAGCTAAGATCTTCTGCCCCGCTCAATACATGAGTCATATTTAATTGCCTCATCCCACTGAGTAGTACGCGCCATGGACAAGGTATCACCATCAGCAGCAAAAGCGGTGCGTGCACGGGGCACGAGCCACCGGCGGCAAGAAGAAGAACAAGAAGGACAATTTATAAGGTTTTTATTCTATAACCTCATTTATTCTAAAGTTCCGTGACAGTTTATAAGACCACTCAATTCTTGGCCAATCCCCCACAGTGGGTGTGAGCCACAGTGAAAGGTTAACAAGAACAAGAACAAGTACGCCATGGCCGTGCCAGTCCTGTATCCGTCTTCGCAGTACAAACTGGAGTCACCTGCGTCCCCAGGAATGATGAGGACGCCACCTACGACGGTCGACAAGTCGCTCTTCACGACTACCGATCGGGTGAGATCTCTCGCAACGCGCTACAGTGCTTCATCATGGCGACGTTGTTGGCGTTCAAGCGACAGATTGTTAGCTGCTCTTAATTTACATGGTTGTCAAGCTAACGTTTGACTTCTGAATTTAATGATTTCTAAGAAAGGAGAAAAATGCGCAGCCGGAATAGACTGGCGTCAATTATTACTGATTTCCGGCAGCGCACCGACTATATGTACTCTACGACGCTACATAGGCGATGTGAAAACGCGCCAAGGGGCTCTAGGGGCCGTCTTTAACGAAAGGAAATAAAACGCGCAGTGGCAGAATGCGTGTGCTTGCGCGCGGGATATGGTAAGAGACGTCCTTCTATGATTGATGAGACATGCGCCCACTGCGTAGTGCTTAAAGTTATGGGCCCCTCAGTCCGTCCCTCCTTCCCGCGTCCCACACCACCACAGCGCATGCGCGTCCCCTCCTCCTCTCTCTCTCGTACGCTCACCCGCTTTCTCTACTCTAGGAATCCTCTACTCTATGGAGCGGCGCCAACATCCCCACAGCGCATGCGCGTCCTCTCCCCCCTCTCTCCTCTAGGAATCCTCTACTCTACGGAGCGGCTCCCGCTTCCCACACCCCCCACAGCGCGTGCACGTCCCCTCCCCTTCTCTCCTCTAGGAATCCTCTACGGAGCGGCGCGCACGACAGGTGGTGCGACAGCTGCATACTCCACTGGGAGCGCCACGGTAGTTCCGAGGTATGAAAATGACGGAGCGCGCGCGCCTCATTCTCTCTCCTATGCAGATCCGCGATGAGCGCCCGGGCCGCTGCCGCGAAACGAGAGCGGCGACGTTCCTCCCGCTCAAGCTAATTATCTCCCCGCTGCTTCGCATCCACACATGGTTCCCTTTAGCGGGAGATGGGGATGTTTTTTTTTATCAGACATGGATTTACGTTTTTATTTCTTCTCTAAAGTCACTTTTGGCACCTAACTCGGCAGAAAGGCCAAGATGCCTTTTCAATTTCAATTTTAATTCATCGCGAGAATGAGAGCAGGCTCGGAAGAAAAGTAACGTTTGCCATTTGAGCTTTCAGTCTCTTTTACTACGCTTCACGGGGCCATTCTGTAAAAATTGTCACTTCATATGGCAGTGCCTGATTTCTTGGTTTGTCCGCCTCGGTGGAACAGTGGCTACGGTGCACGGCTGCTGACCCGAAGGTCGCGGGTTCGATCCCGGTCGCGGCGGTCGCATTTCGATGGAGGCGAAATGGTTGAGGCCCGTGTACTGTGCGATGTCAGTGCACGTTAAAGAACACCAGACGGTCAAAATTTCCGGAGCCCTCCACTACGGCGTCTCTCATAATCAGATCGTGGTTTTGGGACGTAAAACCCCAGATATTATTATTATTATTATATTTCTTGGTTTGCTACCTCCGGCATATGCGTGTTCAATAAGTCTTTTTTGACACACACACACATACAAACAGGTGCGCGCTCACACGCATGCGCACATACGTACATACATATTAGAAGTTCTCTGAAGTTCTTTACAGAAAGTTCTTGCGACTCGGCCAATATCCTGAAATATCATATCTCAAACAATGTGCGTTTCCTCTTTACTCACTCGCTGCCGCAAACTTTCGCACACGTCTTAGTACTACATTGAACACTACAGATGCCGGTATGAGGGAACCGATTAAAACACATACTTTTTGTATCACGCATATTATCACGAAACCTACCACACACTTCAAGTGGTTAAGTGCGCAATGGCGAACACGGTAGTTTTACTAGCAGTCGGGACTTTCTGTCACGCGCCGTGTTTCGGTTTGAATATTACGTATCTCGTACACGTAGACTGTTAATTTCAGCTCTAAATGTTCTGCAACCACTTTTGTTAATGCGACGAATATACTGAATATTCCAAAACGAGGGCAGGTCGCTGCATTGTTTTCAGAAATTGGCAGTGTTTACAGACAAAGCAAGATAACCATCGCATAATAATGCCGCACGATTTCTCGAATTCGCAGTGATGATACACATTCAATCGACGCTTAAGTACCTATGCCGCATCATGATTAGTGTAACACTATAAGCGTTAGTAATAGGTCTCCGTTGTATGCTTGACCCTCCTAATTTTTTTATTCTCTCTGCTTTCAGCGAAGAGATTCGTCCCGCACACATTGCCAAAACAAATATAAAGGTGAGTAAAACAACAATGTTTCTTTACAGTGGATTTTAACGCTGTCATGAAAATTTCAGCTTTACTTGTTGGGGCCAGAGGTCCATTTTAATGCTTCCGTAGTTGCCATTGGTGACGTAAAGTGGTCCCGTTGATAATTGCTTAAGGAAATCCCCGTTAATCGCATTTTTCCGGGACAGGCGCATAGAGCTTGCTGTTACGCCCCGTTTAACGAAGAAAAAAATAAAGAAATGGCACACAGTCGGGTACCTTTTATGGTTAACCCTAGAAACTGCGTTGAGAAGAAACATTCATAATCCAGACCATTGTTATCATCTGTCGGCGCAGCCACCACAGACGCCGTGTACTAGGCTACGTCACTGCCCGTGGTCAGCGAACACAGGTCGCAAGCACGAGATAAGAAAAAGCCGGACACTATCTTGGTAACTCGTCCCATCTGACCCACACTGACCCCGTCTGAGACGTCCGTGGAACAGATAGACGAACAGTTCAACGGTAGACTCGTGGGCATGAAAATACTGTTGGTCTGGCGCGTTATACGTTTGTTTCGTTAATTTCTTATCACGACATACGCGAAAAATGAGGAAACGTTCGTTCAGCAGCACGAGAGGGCGGTTTCCGTGAAGCAAAAATGAAATCGGCTCACTTGCGCATGCAGGTGCGAAGTCCATTGCTGCCGCCCGGTGCTGAGTCGCACCCGCCCACACTGGGACGAAGTCCAGCGATGTCACCTCGACTTATGACGACGCAGCTGCAATCGAGCATGGGGTCACCTGTGGAAGTAGCGTCGCCCCAAGGAACACGAGTGGGCTACAGCTTCGACAGTGACGAGGTTAGTGCCTGCGGCTGGACGTGTAGGCCTGTAAAAACTACCCGTCATTTTGACGGCCAGTTCTAAATCAGTTTTGAAATGCCGCCGGCGCCACAGAGAAAACGCCAAAATCGCCGTCAATAGCAGTGGAGAGAAGGACGAGGAGAATGAGCGAGAACACAAGCGCGATTCGGTTTGTTTCCGCCTTGATTACGTCACCAGACGTCATGCAACGTGTGATCTACAAATAATGGTCTGCTGTCACATTGACGGTAAAATACTTGTAAATAGAGCTTTTACCATTTTTCCGTAATTTTGAAGGATTTTTTTGCAAACCGGGAGAAATGCGAGTATGACTACAAATAGATTATGCTTCTGTAAGTATCATAGAAGACCAAATATTCGGTCCTAAAGTGAGGCCACACATTATAACACGCCCTAAAGTCTAAACGATAGACCACTCGAAGACACCAGCTTGGCGAATCGAGCATGTAGAGCGGCCCGCATTTGACTGAAATTATTTTTGAAAAATCGGGAAGCTTCGGCTGCCTTTTTGTAGTCCTGCCTTTTGTAGTAACTGCCGGCACGATTATTTCGCAGCTTTTTAGGCAATGAAAAAGACGAAAAGTTGGTTTAGTTGCTGTGCAAGGACGGTGTTAGGACAAATTTTGTTTTCCCCCTATTGGGCGCAGAAAAAAAAGTCAGTTTCGCCGAAAGCGCGAAGCAATGAATGTGATAGCAACAAACTGGAATGTCACGCGAAGAATTGCAAGCAGCTCGAAACTTGCAGCGTGCTGCTCAAGCACAAAGGATGCACTAAAAGAACATAAACAGGACGAGGGCGAACAAACAACTGTCACAGCTCGATATGCTTAACCACAAAGGACGATGCACAAAACGAACGCACAGGTATACCCTTATGAAAATGGTGATGTCCTGTAAGCGTACTGTAAGTTTCCCCGAGGCAACAGGAGGACGCAAACTGTATGTATCCCAGATGTCGCGATTTGGCCGCTTACTTTCTGTCTCCTCAAAGCGTACGTCCTGTATGTGTCCCATCTGTGACCGTCCTGTATGTATCCGATATGTAACCGTCCTGTATGTATCCCAACTGTCGCAATTTGGCCGCCGCCTTTATGTCTCCTCAAGTGTCCGTCTTGTATGTGTCCTATGAGTAGCCTACCTTTATGCAGACCAGACGTTATGCCAGTGTGTTGCCTTTATGATGCCGCATAATGCAGGCTGCTGTAATTGGGAGGTACATGCATATGCATACGAAACTTTGCAAAATTATTCATTTATTATCATTTACACTGTACAGTTTGGTGCATTTTACCGACAATATTCAAACAGGCAAGGTACATCTGCGGTGGCTGAAGAGAACTAAGATTAACAGATCAGCCTTAACCTCGTGAAGCTTGAACACATCAGTAGCATTTTAAGAGTCAACTTTTTCAGCATCTTTTTAGGTAACGGAGAGTACATTCATTTCTGCAAAACGCAAAAACAAATATTTTAAGAAACTCATGACAGTATTTTATGACCATAAGGCACTTTCCAAGGCATTATAAACATTATAGCTACTTAGATAAGCTTTGCACACCCAAATCAGCCATCTGATGCACCATATAGAAAGTGTATCAAAGTGACTTCTTGGGCTTTATGGGCTAATTACAAATGTATGCAGCCTTAGAGAGTAAAAGAACGAACAATCATAACTTCACAACAAACTCAGAATAAATACAGATTAAAATCATTGTATATTGCAATAAATTAGGAATGTGACAAACAAAACATCAGTGCACTGGTTGGCACCAGAAATGCCTGGTTGGCACCAAACTGCCGTACTTAGCATGCATCATTGGAAGCAAAAGGCTATAGACCACAACCAGTCGTACACTTCACGCAACCCTTGACTGCTGAACCGTAGGTCATGGCATTGAACCTCGACAGTGGTAGCCGCATTTTCAATTAAGGAAGAAATGCTTGAGGCCCGTCTGCTTAGATGTGGGTGCATTTTAAGAACCCAATGTGGTCAAAATTTCTGAAGCCCTCCACTATGGCGTCCCTGATAATCATATTGTGGATTTAAGACAAACCCAAGAATTATTATTTTCATCACACTTCACGTGACTAAAGCAAGCTGATTTTTATCTGCTTACTTTAGTTGCTACGTAGTTGAAAAATGTGTAGTTGCTATGTAGTTCAAAAGACTATGCAGTTTAAAATGTTGTCACCATTCTTCCCCCAATCGACAAAGTTAAGTTTCAATATTTCAGAATGCCTTCAGTCAGTTATCATTAACAAAGTTAGACGTGATTAAGTATCACTAAAATATCACACATGGTTACATATTAGCAAAGCTAAATATGGTTAAGTATGACAGTAGGAAACCACTTAATTGCACTTATGATTTGAACTTCCAGAAGACAATGACATAAGTAAGGTTAGAAAAACGTATTCCAATAAATTGTTCAGTGAATATTAAAGTGAAAATAAAATCATTAATATGCTACTGCGTCATAACAACACTGAAAGTTCAATTTTAAAAATGACTAATTGCACATAAAACAAATTAAAACATGACATACAAGTCTGGAGACCAGCCCACTCAGTAGATTTTAAAAAAAAAAAGAACAAGTCCTGTGTCCAGGGGGGACACAAAGTCAGACATTAATGCTGTCAGCTGACCAATTAACTAAGAATAAATAATGAAATTTTTAGTGACTGCAGTAAGCAGGTATGTTTGCATTGAAAAGTTGGAGGCAGTCGTGTCTCTACTTGGAAAAATTCTTCGAGCATGTCAGTGCTCCAAGATATCCCGCTGCAAAATTTAATTGCGGTTTGCATGATTACGCATACAAGGCAGTGAGGATCAGCAAAATGTTACTCCCTGATGTGACGAGCAGTCACTGCTTGCTATCCCAAGCCGGTAGTAAAAGGGTAACCATTATTATGTTTGCCTATGTCTTCAACCCATTGTCAGATTAAACGCGGCACACCAGGGAGTATCTTTGTACCAGTGCTCACTGTCCTGCATGCGTAATGATGCAAGCCGGAACTAGATTTTCCAGCAGGATATCTCAGCAGACATGGTAGAATTCTTCCAAGTGAACCTATGTAGAAATGCGACTGGCTCAAACTTTTTAATACATACATGCCTGCTTGCTGCCGTCACTAATAAGCTCATTATTCAATCTTAACGGCACGGCTCACAGCGATAATTATTGTCTGGCTTTGTGCCCCCCCTGGATACATAACTCATCTACAAAAGTGGCTTTTACGTAACTTACAGTGGTGACTTTTTAAAGAAAAAGAAAACGCTTAATTTTGAACACCCTGAACATGCGAGCTCCTTGAACGCAGCAATCAGGTGGCTCAGTGAAGTTCCACTTGCACAGGAAACAGAAGCCGTGTGCAGCTGCTGTACATCAGCAGCCAACTTCTTCATGAGCCAGCATTGATGACAGGCTTGCCCGGACTTCTTTCACACTCACTTTGTACAAGGAGCATGTATAGGCTGCAATTGAAACAAGAAAATAACAATTTAGTGACATGTGTCTGTGAGCAAAGTTCAATTTGTCACACAGTATTTTAAAAAACTTATCAGGAACAATGTGTCTTAGATAAGTTTAAAACAAGCAGGATGTACACAAACTAGAGATATTACAAGAAAAATGTTTGATGCATTCTTGGTGAACACAGTTGTAACCTTACGAAAGAATATGCACTTTACACATCGCAGATGTGTCAAAAATATGCTTGAATTGTGTTCCGGCATAGTGGGTTGACATGTGAATTCAGTGATACCACGGCACATGCATGCCGGTTTGCACATTCATCAAGTATCCATTGCAGGTAACATATAAAATTAAATTACGCGTTTACTTTTGGATACGACTAATGTAGCTTTTTCAGGCTGCTAACATTGGGACGAGTATACCTATAATGCCAGGAATTGGTTTCACTAAATTACTATTGTATGCTGTTCAATTGTGGTCATTAGTTTCAATGATTCTGGTTGGCTAACAAGACAATACTCCTCACTTAAGCATCACAGGCTAATGGCCGTATGGAGAAAAATGTGCAAATGCTAAGTTTTACAAAGCACCCATCTTGAACCACATACCATCCTAATAAAGCATGCAAGCCTCTGCAACAATCTCCGGCAACCAGAATCCTGGAAGCTATTGACCGCGATTTAGCAATACACAATAAACATTCGATGAAACTGATTTCTGAAGTTCTATAATTGCTTCAATTCCAACAGCTTGAAGAAACACAGTCTAGATTTGTTGTTCTCAGATAAATACATTGTCTAATTTTACATTTTAACAGCAACACATGCATGATGCATGATCGACTTATGCATGCGTACCATGAAGTATGTATAACATTATTGCGAGTTTTGAACGATAAATAAAATATTCATTTCTGCACATACCACAGATCCCTTTAACATCCCGCATACCTAGAGAATTTACTATATCCGATCTACTGTTAAGCTTGTCATCTATCAGAAAATGTCATCTGAGGTGGTGGTCCAAACTATTCTTTAATGTTCGTACACGTAGAAGTGTTTAGCGAAGTTTCAACACCAAGCTGGAGCGAGGCGCATACAATTTTTAATAAACCAGAACAAAATAACGAAAGCCAAACATGGTGGAAACAAGCAGAATAAAATATGTTATGCTTGAACCCGTGGACTGACTCAGTGATCGAATTAGAGCTTGCACAGTTAAGGTACAGCAATTCGGCCACAAATAGACATGAAGGATTCGTTTGAATACATTTCAATTTTAACGAACGGCTCAAAATGCACGGGTGCCTGCCGCATCAGGCAAGCTATGTTGCGGGTGAATTAAAACGTCACTTCGAATTTGACGAAACGGGCTGCATGAACACCTAACCGTAAGTGCAAGGTTCGTGAGCCGTGCCTAAGACGAAGCAACATGCTGCACACGCATCAACTCGAGTATCACGGTAGTTTAAAAATGCCCGCTGGCGCGGATGCATACACATGCACAAGTTTGGCCACCCGCAAGGAAAACACGTCTCTGATAGTAGTCGTAGCATATAACGATCCTGTAGCTGTTGAATAGAGGACGTACAGCATATGAAACTGCCTTAGACACGTTCACTTCTTGAGCGCACAATACGAACAAGCGCGCTAAAAATATGAACAGGTTCAAGCATACGCGCCTTAGGCGCGATCAACGCTTACAGCTAACAAACGCAGTCTTCGTCCCACAATTATTAAACCAAGCTAGTGGTTCATCGCGAGCGGGGCCCCCTTCCAACACCACTGGCGACAAAGGCTGGCGCCGCCGCCGCCACAACTCTGTTCAAATCCCCCGCCGAATTCCAGCTGCGCATGCACTTTGCTTTACACTCCACACAAAAGAAGCTCGCCCGCGCTTAACATCGCACAACTTTGCCTTTATCCTGACGAAATGACACACGCAGGTTCGCTACGTGAACAAAAATTCACTTAGCGTCCACATGTTACGAAAAACGTAGTAAACGGTGTTAACAAAGCGCTGACAGCAGCAATGCTGACAGTGGTACATACCTGGCGAATGCTCCACGATATGAAGCAACAGGTCCTCGCTTGAGTACAGTGCATCTTCGTAATGAGCAGCACCGGCAGAACACAAAACACGAACACAGAGCGCAAGCACACTTCAAAACATGAGAAAACTCGACTCAAACGAGGCCCTTCGCGAGGCGGCGAGCGGCAACCCAACAGGCCCAAACAAGTGATTGCAGCCGCGCAGACGTACACTGCATTCGCGCATCGCAAATTTATAATCCTAACCGAAAAAAAATTTGTTTATGCTTTCAAATATTATAAAAGATTTATCCGGATATAAATAACGTAAATGAGTGAGGCTTTCAATATTTTGACTTCCGAAAAAAAAAAAAGAAAGGCAGGTCGGAATTTAAGCGCGCGAAATTTGAAACGTTTGTTGCAGGTAACAGTGAACGCAATTTTGAACAAGTGATCAACAGCGGTAATAATCGCAACAAAACGTTCATGTCTTGTGAATTAAAAATATACAAGTGTTGGTGCAGACGTATAAACGCGCGATTTTAATGTAGTGATTGATGGTCCTTATGTCAAACTAAATAGATATCAAATACAAATTTTAGGAATCGGGAAGACACTGCGGCCAGCGCGGCCGGTCCCCGGCCGAGATCAGAATAAATGCTGGTTTTCACTGTAACTTTCGTTCCGAGGGGGCGCGCGCGCGCGCGTGTGTGTGTGTGTGCGCGCGTGCGTGCGTGTGTGTGTGTGTGTGTGTGTGTGTGTGTGTGTGTGTGTGTGTGTGTGTGTGTGTGTGTGTGTGTGTGTGTGTGTGTGTGTGTGTGTGTGTGTGTGTGTGTGTGTGTGTGTGTGTGTGTGTGTGTGTGTGTGTGTGTGTGTGTGTGTGTGTGTGTGTGTGTGTGTGTGTGTGTGTGTGTGTGTGTGTGTGTGTGTGTGTGTGTGTGTGTGTGTGTGTGTGTGTGTGTGTGTGTGTGTGTGTGTTTGTGTGTAAGCGTGCGTAGGGCTCCCCTTCAGGCAGGGGCGTAGCCAGAAATTTTTTTCGGGTGGGGAGCACCTCCTTGATTTCGGGGAGGGCACCTCCTTGAAATGGTCATTTTTCGCTCCGTATGCCATGGCGAAAAAAAATTTCGGGGGGGCACGGGCCCGGTGTGCCACCCCCTGGCTACGCCACTGCCTTCAGGGGGAGGCGAAAGCTTGTCGCAGCGCCCCCTTCCTTCCCTATTATGTCAATGTATGGGGAAGACTTTGCGCCCCCCCCCCCCCCCACTTAAGTGACCCGGGGGGGGGGGGCTGCCCCCTCGTGCGCGCGCTTGTGTGTGTGTGTGTGCGTGTGTGTGCGAGCGTGTTATAATGCGAAAATGGAGGGGGGGCTTTGGTACCCCCAGGCCCCCCCTGGCCATGGAACTGGTAAAAACAGTTTTTGTACTACCACATGTTACCAACATAGGCGTGCGCAGGGTTCCCCTTCAAGGGGGAAGGGGGGGGGGGGCGAAGGTTCGGGGCAGACTTTGCGCCCCCCTCTCTTAGATGCCTAAGGGGGGCGGCCGCCCCCCTCTGTCCCCTCGTGCGCGCGCCTATGGTTACCAACGTATGAACTCAAGTGCACTTGCAGGTAACATATGGTTCGCTGCCAGGCAACATCCTGCCGTAAACATAAAGTACACATCCTACAGGTAACAAGAAGGAATCCGTCCATAGGAAGAAGAAGGGTTTCGTAAACATAAGGTAGTGTCCTACAGGTCACATAAAGGAAGAGGAACCATAAAGGTCACGTAGGACATTAGTAGGAAACAGCAAGTACATTTCCCGGACATCACCATTTTCATACGGGTACACAGGACGAGCGCGAACTAACAACTGTCACAGATGTTACTTCTTTGTGTTGAAGCCGCACGCTCCTTTCGCTAACGTGGCCGCTGCAGCGAGCGAAATGATCTTCGTGCGCTCTGTCCTTTAACGCAAGTTTTGCGGTGAAAGTACAAAACAAACAAACCGCCCCCCATCACCAGATAAACGCGCGCGTTTATGTAGTGATGGGGGCGGTTGAAAGCGCCTCCGAGCTCTGCGTACCGCCAGCGGTAAATTGTGTAGAGAAATAGCTCACCGTCAATAAGCTGAAGAACGTACGCTTCGTGGCCGAATCGTTTAACGCCACCCGCTGCGGACCCGGTCGCGCGCTTCGGGAACCGCAAAACGCTGCACGACTGCGGCGGACGGCGTCGCGTAATGAGATCCTCAATGGCTATGGCATTTATTGCCGTCATCTGAAACAACGCCCAGTCATTGGCGATTATTGACGATTACTGAAGTCCTGCGATGACGCCAATGGTCTGGTGATCACCTTTAACAGCGCAGTAGCGCTGACTTTCAACTGAGGGTTTGTTGAAAAATGCACATCTATTCATAACGTGTGAAGACATGTACGAAAATAATCGAAAATAACGGAAATAGAACATCTGCTCGTTGGCTTTATAATTACCTTTGTCTGGTGGGAGAAATCTTAGATGACTAGACACAGCATTCATGGCAGTAATTAAAGTATTAAATGCGAAGCATTTCTTAGCGAACTTCGGCGACTTTGAGCGTATCTATCTATCTAGCTATCTAGCCGCCTACGACTTTGTGCTCTCCTGGACGTATCGTTAATGGGATTTATACCAAATTTGGTATGGCATAACATGACCGTATTGCGAACATAAATGGCTGGTCATATCATGAAAATCATGACTAGCTTGTCATGAAAAGCATGATTTACCTGCCACGCTCATGGCGCGCTCACGGCCGCTTCGTTAGCTTGACATACACCAAATTTGGTATTGAGTGACGTGAATGTATGACGAACAAAAATGACCAGTGGTAATATGAAAATCATGACTTGTCATGTGCGACATGACTTGCATGCCACGCTCATGGCGCGCTCGCGGCCGTTTCGTTAGCCTGATATACACCAAATTTGGTATTGAGTGACGTGACTGTATGACGAACATAAATCATCAGTGGTAATATGGAAATCATGACTTGTCATGTGCGACATGACTTGCATGCCACGCTCATGGCGCGCTCGCGGCCGTTTCGTTAGCTTGATATACACCAAATTTGGTATTGCGCGACGTGACTGTATGACGAACATAAATCATCAGTGGTAATATCGAAATCATGACTTGTCATGTGCGACATGACTTGCATGCCACGCTCATGGCGCGCTCGCGGCCGTTTCGTTAGCTTGATATACACCAAATTTGGTATTGCGCGACGTGACTGTATGACGAACATAAATCATCAGTGGTAATATGGAAATCATGACTTGTCATGTGCGACATGACTTGCATGCCACGCTCATGGCGCGCTCGCGGCCGTTTCGTTAGCCTGATATACACCAAATTTGGTATTGAGTGACGTGACTGTATGACGAACATAAATCATCAGTGGTAATATGGAAATCATGACTTGTCATGTGCGACATGACTTGCATGCCACGCTCATGGCGCGCTCGCGGCCGTTTCGTTAGCTTGATATACACCAAATTTGGTATTGCGCGACGTGACTGTATGACGAACATAAATCATCAGTGGTAATATCGAAATCATGACTTGTCATGTGCGACATGACTTGCATGCCACGCTCATGGCGCGCTCGCGGCCGTTTCGTTAGCTTGATATACACCAAATTTGGTATTGCGCGACGTGACTGTATGACGAACGTAAAGGACAGGTCCTAACATGTAAAACATGACATGCAAATTTTGTAAAGCATGATTTGGCTGCTTCGCATTACATCGATTCCCACAGTGCGTGGGATCTGCCGGTTTTTTTAATTGAATTTCTAATTAGTTTGTTTAAAGCTTCAGAAAGGGCGAGGGGGGCTCAACAACACCGCCGACTGAGGAGTTGAATATAATTTCAGCAGTTTCCAGTGATAACAAACGCTTTCACTTGTGATATTCTTAGAAGTATGTAAGGGACCGATTTTTTCGACTTTTCTTTCCTGTTCTGTTACCGTCCTGTTTCCTGTGAGTCGACACGTTCTCATGCGGGCGATGTTTTAAGCGATGTTTCTTGCTCGCTAGACGGAGCCCTACGCAGTTCACGAAAGCCGTCCCTGGTGGCAGCTCCTGTGGGGGGCTCTGTTCGATCGTGTTCATCACGGTGCTGATCCCGGTGGTCGTGTTCCTAATGTCACACACGCGCACTGTTCGTGCACCGCCGACCTTCATTTCCGTCCCCGGAGTGACCACCAGAGCGACCACGAGTGCCAACGCCACGTCCTCTCCATTGACCATACCATGGGTGAGACCCTGAAGCACGCGGCTCTCTCATCGTGGCGGCACGATGAGCCACGCGTAAAGGCGCGCGCACGCAGTCATTCAGCCCCAAGTATTTATTGAGACATGGACATGGGCCGGGCACGTAGCACGTCGGCAGGATAACCGCTGGTCATTAAAGGGTAACTGACTGGATTCCAAGAGAAGCGAACGCGTGAGGGGTGCAGACAGAAAATTAGGTGGGCAGGTGAGATTAAGAAGTTTGCAGGCATAACTTGGCAACAGAAAGCACAGGACCGGGTTGACTGGCGGAACATGGGAGAGGCCTTTGCCCTGCAGTGGGCGTAGTCAGGCTGATGATGATGATGATGATTTATTGAGAACACGGAAGAAAAGAAAAAAACATGGCTGATCCCTCCGTCATAGGAATCGGTATAACACGAAAGTGAAACTTGTCTTCGCAGAAGTAGTGCTAGCGATATATGAGAGCTTGTACGAGTACAATGTCTATTGGTGTTTGACAGCTATAGCACCGTTCGACGTGGACACACCCACGCTGACGCCTAGTGGCAAATCTCCGTCGCGACGAATAACGCCTATGGTCATGAATTAACCGTTGCTGTAGCTGAAGTTGTCAACATGATCTACCTGGACACAGCGTATCGTAAATCCAGCGCTAAGACACCAACAAGCACGTCATGAACACTGGCACTCGATATGCGTGTCTTCAAAGAGAAGTGGTACGGCGTGCGCTCCTGAGTATTAAGGTAACCTACTCCTGCGCTCATGCATACACTACCACGCTGCGCTTCAACAACGCGGGAGGCAGAGGTTCGTAGCTTGAGCCGCGAGCGCGCGCAGGCGTTCTACGTCTGGCTGGTCTCTGTCTCGCTCCACCAAGGCACGACATTCGCCCGTCGACATCGCTGCCTTGCGGCCGCGCTCACTGCAGCAGTTTCATTTATCGGTGCTATCGCACCCGAAGCAGACGTCGGCGAAACAACGTTGGTGCATGTGGAGGACGCACTACTCCGACAAAGAGCCGTCACACGCTAACGCGAAGCTAAAGGCAAAGAGCATAACTACATCGGCGACTCTCCCGATGCTGACGCGGCCAATGTTTTTCACTGCTATCGAGACACAGCTAAAGCATGGCCTCCGAGACTAATCGTTCGCTATCAGCGCCTAGTAAGTGTCGTGCCGCATTACTTCTCTTCCCCGCTCACAGGCGGTGACACCGACCCGCCACGCCAACAGAGAGCACCGTGCGAGAGAGAATGTGTGAGAGGAGAGCTTTGCAACTGCTTCGATAGCTCAGTCGGTAAGAAACCGGGCGCCCTTCGTCGCGGGCCAAGAGTCAGAGGTTCGATTCCCGGCGGGGGAACGTTTTTATAATAATTTTTCTTTCTCAATTTGTAGCGTTAATTACATAAACGTCATATCCGTAACGGATATGCTTGGTGGACCCCGGCATAAAACACTTTCGTGTTAAAAACGAAAGGAAAGAGTTTGCTGTCAAGTAGCGAGTACTTAAAAACCGACCATCGCTTTTGCGGCCCGGGTCTGCGTACATGGTGACCCCATGCAAAATTAAGTAAACAGCCGGTTGGTCAATTTCGAATATCGTTTTATTCACGGGAACCTTTATAGAGGCTCCGAATTGACGAAATTACCTAACGTACCACATTCTATCATCGCAACATTCGTAAGCAGGGGGCGTGTGCTCAAGCTGACATTTCGACAAGTCGACTTGCCTTCTTCAAGGCTTCAACTCTTCAAGCTGCAGCGGCAGCCTTGAAGAAGACAAGTCCACTTGTAGAAACGTCGACCCTAGCACACACATACCCCCCTGTTTAGAAATTTTTCATCGCAAGCTTCCATCGTCCCCTTCTTGACTTCTTTTGCACAGTCAATTCATAATGTCATGCGTCGGCACAGTTTCATCCCTTAATTCCCAACAGCTACCATACCTCGATTCAGATAACATTAGCAAAAGCTTTGCGGTGGTTGAGATGCCTTTTCGATTTGCTAGCCCAGGAGGCTTAGCACAGCCTCCTTTAGGAGCTGCACGTGGCCTCGGTAATCTTGAGGCATACTTGGCATGGTTCTAGGTCGGTGACCGTATAATATTGGTTGCTTCCATGACAGTGCCACAGCCAAAAGCAACAAGATTATAGAAGCTACCGCTTTCATCTTACTCAAGGGCCGAATTTTCGTTCGTGTCTTATATGACCAGATTCACTCCTTATGACGTTACGCGTCCTCGTAGTTTTTTTTTTTGTTTTGTTTGTTTGTTTGTTTCCTTCTTTCCTGATTTTAAATGCGGAGCATTTCTTAGTGAACCTAAACCACTTCGAGCGTTTATATCTATCTATCTATCTATCTATCTATCTATCTATCTATCTATCTATCTATCTATCTATCTATCTATCTATCTATCTATCTATCTATCTATCTATCTATCTATATATCTATCTATCTATCTATCTATATCTATCTATCGATCGATCGATCGATCTCGGGCTCGCGTTCTCCTCTGCTAGCAGATACGCGCGCTCCTTGCGTTTTCACATCGGACGCTGAGGGAGGGCATTGGGAGAGGTAGACGAGCCGACGAACGCGTCCGTTGTAGCCTCGTACAGAACTGCAACTCCACAACTGAATTTCGCGCGGCCTGTCACGGGGTATGCGTTCTTCGCTTCAAGGCCACCTGGAGATACACAGCGACACACGCTCGACTAGGCCTGTAAAGCTGTTATTTTGAAAACTAACTGTCAAATCCCAAGTACAAATATATCAGAACTAACAGACAATCATGTATTGCCATCATTCTCTGTTCTATTAACATTATGTCTAACAAAGAAAAACAAGCCCTCAAATTTCCACTCCTTTCCTGATACAAATAAAGAGCGTTCAGAACTATTAAAAAAAGCTTAAACGTCGCCTTCTTTTATGCCGGCGGTTTTCGATTATAATGAACAAACCCATCATGAAAGCCATGTTCAAAAGTACTAGCATTGTCAGAGGGTGTTTTTCACGTCATTATGTAAAACACGTCGCACTCGTTGCTCCTACCGTGTAATTGTTGCTCTGTGATGTGCCGAAATTTATTGCGCTTTTGTGTTTTCACATAGACGACAGGCTTACCACGCGAGACGTTCGACGCCGACGAGGACTACCTTCTCGAGCCGGGGGAGACCACGCAAGGATTTCTGCAAGAGGGAAATGGAACCGGACCAGAGAACCACGCCACCCTATGACCCGTGGTCGGTGAAGACGCTTTTCAACGCGAGCGTGCAGGACATACAGCTGCGGCCGGTCATCTGTGTCGTCAATGCAAAGTGAGCATCTAACTGGAGGAGCTTCATTGCACAGCGCCGGTGTTCCCGACACCAAGCGGGAAACGCGCGCGTATAGACACATAACTCACTTCAGTCCATACCTGATTATGACCTTAGCGAGAAAAAAATGTCTTGTAATGCTTAAGAAAAATTGTCGAGGGTCACTGTCAGTGCGGCATAATTTGTTTATTTTTAAGGTAAAGGCCTTAATGCCTCATCAAGTGCGAAAATTGACCGTCGGTGGAGTCGACACGTCATCACTACGTCACATATCGCCGAAATTTGTAACGTCATCATGGCGTATCTGTGACGTCACATAACGTGACATCATGCGGTGACGTCGTCAAAAGACATCGTTGCTTGGTCTAAGATGGCCGATCCCAAAGGCAGTGCACAAGCAGTCGCGGTGCAGAAAGCTTGCAGTGCTTCTCATCCTTGAAGCCATAGGCGGAAAGTACGGGGGGGGCTGGGGGGGCTCGGGCCGCCTCCGGACGGCTTCATGGGGGGCGGAGCCCCCCCCCCCCCCCTCCCTGGCGCCGGCCCGGGATATTTTTTAAGAGTTTCGCTTAGGTCCCCGTACATTGACAACGGGCTGTTGGCCACCCTGTCTGGCAACTATTTCACAGGGGGCTGTTTATACCCGCTTCTTTTTCACTTCAGACTTTTAAAATTGGGATCATGGACCAGTGACAAGTCAAACTTTCAGTTAAAAATGTCCCTCAAACAGATTTGTATGTATGTTGTGTTGACAACTGAAACGACCTCTTAAGCTATGACAAGTTAGTCTTCAACCACGTAGCGACTTGTTTTCAGAACACAAAAATGCTACTGTGAACACAAAGCAATCCCTACGCAATCAGTCTGGGAATGCTTTATTTCGCTCGCAAACTTGCTCGCCAGATGGTAATTCCTTGGTTGTCTGCAAATTCGTACCATTTGACATGACTGGCTATAAAAGTGCCGAGAAAATATGGTGCGCATTTTTATTTCTCAGCAAAAGGATTTACTGGCCAACTGGCACCGGTGATCGAAAAGCATCTCAAATACTCGTCCAGAAAACAACCTTCGGCTGAAAAATTCGTAACTCCAGCTTAAATTGAATTCAGGCCGTCTTAAATTGAATTCATGGGGCGTAATTAAAGCTTCCTGAGCCAGCATTAGCCCCCCTCTATCCTATCTGGTGCATGGTTTAACAAAGTAAGTAAAACGTATGTCAATGAAAAAATTCGGCAAATCCCACGTATTATGGGAATTGATTTTATGCGAAACAGTGACCGAGTGGCAGCCTATGCGGCCTTTTTCGGTTTGAGCCAAGCGTTACGAGGTAGATCGTTGTTTGCGTAAATTGAAAAATAAGTCTTGAGCGTCTCCTACTATACATATTCATGATGATATCGGGGTGTCGGCACCTAAAAGACTGAGGTTGTAATGCAGATTGTTTAATTTGGGAGTCGGACTCTCTCTCTCTCTCTCTCTCTCTATATATATATATATATATATATAGAGAGAGAGAGAGAGAGAGAGAAAAAAATATATATATATATATATATCTTGTGAGACAACGTTCAGGCCTCAACACTCTTCTTTATTCTCACTCGAGCCAGAGCCCCCCCTGCTCAGACTCAAGTGGCGATGATGTGTATTTACAGATGAGAAGATGAAGAGTATGAATAGTGCTCACACTAATTTCCCCGCGCGACGAAGCGGCCAGCCTGGCCGCGACTTAGACTGGGCTGAGACGTCGAACGAAGGGCTTTAGACGCGACACGTGGACTATCTCCGAACCACGGTAGCGACGGTCGGGAGAAACGTCAACTGGAGTGATACGATAATTAACAGGAGATGTTTGTTCGTTAATTACGTAGGGTCCAAGGAATCGCGACTGGAACTTTTCACACAATCCGGGAACACGAGTAGGCGTCCAAAGGAGCACTTCGTCGCCAGGACGGAAGGAGACGTCACGATGAGAAATGTCGTACCGCTGCTTGCGATCGTGTTGACTGGCTTCGGTATTAAGCCGAGCAAGTTGCCGACATTTTTCAAGTCTCGAGGCTGACTCTTCGGGTGTAGTCGTAGAATTGTCGGTCGGAGTGCGCAAGAACGAAGCGTCGATCGTGAATGTCGCCGAACGGCCGTAGACGAGGTAGAAGGGGGAGTACCCAGTAGTGCGCTGGACAGCGGTGTTATGAGCGAACGTCACAAATGGTAAAATTTTGTCCCAGTTGTCGTGAGCTGGCCCAACATACATGGATATCATTTCAATTAGTGTGCGATGGAATCGCTCTGTGATGCCGTTGGTCTGAGGATGGTATGCCGATGTGGTCTTGTGAACTGTGCCGCAATTTTTAAGCATTTCTTCAATTACTGTGGATAGGAAAGCCTTGCCGCGGTCGCTTAAGAGGACGCGGGGCGCACCGTGACGCAAGACAATGGCTTCGAGAAAGAAGGTTGCCACGTCAGAGGCTGAACTGGAGCGTAGAGGAGCGGTCTCTGCGTAACGCGTGAGGTGGTCAACCGCTGTCACGATCCATCGATATCCTGCAGATGTTACGGGAAGAGGTCCGACAAGGTCGATTCCAACAACGGCAAAAGGTTCCTCGGGACATGGTATTGGCTGTAATAAGCCAGCAGGAGGTGAAGTCGGTCGCTTGCGCCGTTGGCATCGTGCGCAAGAAGAGACGTACTTTGCAACAGAGGTGGAGAGACCAGGCCAGAAGAAGCGACTCCTAATGCGGCTGTACGTTTTTTGAAATCCCAAGTGGCCGGCAGATGGGTCGTCGTGAAAGGCCTCAAGGACCTGTTCACGAAGTGAACGTGGAAGAACGGGGACCCACCGGTGTCCATCATCACTGTAAATATACCGATGCAGCACGTTGTTTTCAATCTTGAATTGCCTGAGTTGTCGGCGCAACCTGGAATTAGGTGGTGTAGATTTTCCGCAGAGGCGTTGAACCATGCGGCAGCAGTATGGGTCTTGCTTTTGACAGGAGGCCAGCTGAGTGTAGCGAGTGGATGACACCGGGCCAGCAACCGCCATTTCCGATAACGTTAGTGGACACGTAGCCTCATCGTCATGGGACGAGCAATGAAGAGGCTTGCCCGTAGTAGATGGTAGTGGGAGAGGGCAACGGGAGAGGGCGTCGGCATCTTGGTGTTTCTTTCCAGATTTGTAAACAACGTCAAATGTGTATTCTTGGAGTCGGAGCACCCAGCGGCCAAGGCGTCCGGACAAATTCTTCAGCGACGACAGCCAGCACAACGCGTGGTGGTCCGTTATTACGGTAAAATGGCGTCCGTAAAGATATGGGCGGAATTTCTGTACGGCCCAAATTACAGCCAGGCATTCTTGTTCTGTAATCGAGTAGTTTCGTTCAGGATTCGTGAGTGCGCGGCTGGCGTAGGCGACGACTCTTTCTCGGCCAGTTGTATCACGCTGTACGAGGACGGCACCGATGCCATGGCCGCTAGCGTCGGTGTGCAGACAGGTAGGGGCATGTTCGTCGAAGTGACAGAGCACGGGGTCAGATGTCAGCGCCGCCTTGAGGGTGTCAAAAGCGATGTCGCAATCGTTCGTCCAAGCGAAGGCTGTTCCCGATGTCAGCAGCTTGTGTAGTGGCGACGCGATGGAGGCGAAGTCGCGAATGAAGCGGCGAAAATAAGACGCAAGGCCCAGGAAACTTCGTAATTGCTTCTGATTTTCGGGACGAGGGAAGCGTGTCACAGCAGTGACCTTCTCAGGATCTGGTCGAACGCCCTCTTTACTGACTAGGTGGCCCAACACTATGATATTCTTTCGGGCGAAATGACATTTTTTTGTATTGAGTTGTAGCCCAGCGTTAGAAATGCACGTCAGAACTTCGTCTAGCCGTTCAAGATGTTGACGGAAGGTGGAAGAAAAAATGACGATGTCATCCAGATAACATAAACAGGTTTTCCACTTAAGGCCACGAAGAACGGTGTCTATCATACGCTCAAACGTTGCCGGAGCGTTGCATAAACCGAAGGGCATGACATTGAACTCATAGAGGCCATCGGGTGTTGTAAAGGCCGTCTTGTCCTTGTCCCCTTCGTGCATATATATATATATGCATATATGTATATGTATATATATATATATATATATATATATATACAATATATATATATGAAAGAATTGTAAACTTAAGGGCTCGTTTGCTTTGTTAAACACAGTATTAATGAGAACTAACAGACAAAGATGCCAAGGAAAGTATAGGGGAAGATATTAGAAGTAATTGTAATGTAAATATGAAGAAATGAAAGTGGACGAAAAGATAACTTGCCACCGGCAGGATCCGAACCTGCGGCCTTCGAATAACGCGTCCGATGCTCTACCACTGAGCTACGGTGGCGGTCATCCCCCCGTCCACTTTATAGGGTATATATATGTGTACTTAAACGTGGGAGCGTCAGTCAGCGCCGCCTGTTGCCATTACGGCGAGTGTGGAACACACACACACACATATATATATATATATATATATATATATATATATATATATATTCGAGCCCGGCCCCCCTCCGGGAAAACGAATACTCTCCGCCTATACTTGAGGCAGCAAGAAAACCACGTTAGGCGCCGAAAAATCCGGGAGGCGGGAGCGGCGGATGTTCCATACATCGGCTGCGCAGAAAAAGTTGAAGATGGTCTTCGCCTTCCAGTCGTCTTAGGTGAATGCATACTGGGCTATGAGAGTTTTAGGTTCGAAGCACCTTATGCACTAAGGGATGTCGGCGTGTCCTGTCGTCGTAGCACGTCACGATGTCTCCTGTAGTCGCCCGTCACGATAAAACAAGAAGCAAATAAGACGGCGCATTCGCTCAGGAAAAGCGCGGGAGAGAACTCCACGCGCGCATCTCCAAGTGGCAAATAGGACATCGCGTTCGCTAGGAAAAATGTCTGTTGCTGCGATGGACGCTATCTGCGACGCTCTCTGTCGCAACAAGAGGATACTGTCCTGTCTTGATAGTTTGATAGCGTTAACAGAAATTTCGGTGCCGGCGTCGGCGTCGTTGGTTGGTAGCGAAAAGTCATCTTGTCCGTGACCGAACAATCGAGAAAGATGTAAATAAAAAATTGGCTGTGGCCTTAACTCAGTTATGCCTGTGTGTGCGTTGCGAGACGTACGGTTAATTTTATTTTTCAGCTTGGTTCTCTGTATACGGTTACGTTTCTCGAGGTGTGCGGCTGGTTCTTCCTCCGTCTCCTCGGCTCGCTGGCTCCTCTTGGTTTTGTTCCGATGACCGAGCCTGGCTTCTTTCAGTCTCTCCGACTCACTTCCATATCTGCCGAGGAATCCCACCGAGCCACCCCTTCTATATATACGATACAACGCCGACTTCTCCTCGGACTTCATGCCAGATGGCGCGGCGAGCGGCGCTGCCAGCTGCGGCGGTTGCTAGGCAACGGCTCAGCTCGTGGTGCGGCCACTGGGGCGACAGCGAAACGGCGAGAATACGGCCAGTGTAGCTCTCGCTACAATAAATAATACAAAAAGTTTCGGTTTCAGTCAGAATTAAACCCAGGCCGTCTGCGTGGGAAGCAGGTGTTTTACCACAAAGCTGCGCCATTGCTTGAAACTGCTTCAGAAAAATATACGGTATGAATGTAATGCAGTGGATCTTAACTCGTGCAATATTGCGTGGCAGAAGCATAGAATCGCTCCAGGCGTCAAGACATGACTGGCGCAACGAGTGGGTGTTTTAAAGGTCCATGCATTGCAAAGCATTCAGACATATTTAAACATCATCAGCTGCAAAAGATTCAACGAATTAACCAGGTGCGTAGGTTCGCGCGTTGCCTTACATTCGCAAAAGGAAGAATTATGGCGTAGTGGGCACTTAACAACTGTACTTGCAGTAGGCATTCTAGTATAGTTCGAAAGAGCGAATGTTACGCGTATAGTCGTTGGTTTCCTTACGACATCTTTGAGGCATGCACCGAGAACGGAAGCTAAGCTAGCAGTTTAGAAAGCGAAGCGCACTGGGCCCCATTTCGCTATCGCGTTCTACTCTTGAAAGTGAAGCTGAAGTGTCATCCATGTTTTGATTTGGCCCTATGAGAAACACCGGTGCTTCTTACCTCTCCAGATTTCATGTTAGTGGACCCGGTATTTTTATTTTTTTTATTTTTTTAGACATACCGCAGACTTAGATGGCAATCACACGATGGGGGGAGTAGAGAGCAACAAAAGAAAATGCCGTGGAAAATATGTGGTTAGCAATTTAAAATATTCGCGGGAATTCGCGTTGATCTATCGAGCCAAAACGGCTTTTGAAATTTATGGCTATCTATGGCGCTCATTGGTCGGCGAACTCACTCATGAGTCGAGTCACTCGGACTCACTCAGACTCAGATTCAGCCGTGAGTCTGAGTGAGTCCGGGTGAGTGTGAGTCCGAGTGAGTCAGGTTGAAGAAAATTTTCGTGAGTGTGAGCCCGAGTGAGTTCGGCTCAGGAAAATTTTGGTGAGTCTCAGTCTGACAACATATGTCTCCTGAGATATTTTCGTCGTCGTTATTCTAGACACAACGGAGGTGTCCACTGTCCGCGGCGTATTACGGAGCGATGTATATACCGGGTCTCCCAGCTATCTTTAGCCAAGGGTTAAAAAATACAATATTTGAGGCAGGCGAGTGAAATCAGTTGAATATTGCTTACAGCCATCTTGCGCACTTCAGGCAATTTTTTCTTTTGTAATTAACTAATTTGTTAATTATGATTAATTTACTAAATTGATAAATATTGACTTTACGCAAGAAATGAGAGTTGCAAAGTACGAGAGCGTCTTCAGAAACCCCCCATTGCATTATTTGCGATAAAGAAAGTTTTACGCGTACCATTTTTTCCGTGCTGCAAAGAAATCCCGCGAAATACAAAAAAATACCACGTGACTAGCGCATTCGCGCGCCGCGACCGTGCTGCTCTCAGCCGTAGTTTGAGCGAACAAAATCAGCTGCGACCACGACCCGCCGGCTGCGTTGCAGCAGTAGGCCGATAAGTTTACGGTGGTTTCTTCGCCCGCACTCGCTACAACTTGCACAGTCACGCGCGCCAACTGGCTGTCAACGGGCCAAGAAACCACCGCCAACTTATCGGCCTACCGCTGCAACGCAGCCGGCGGGTCGTCCTCCATGAGTTTGCGTTCCTTCATGAGTTTGCGTTCCTTCATGAGTTCATACCTTCCTCCATGAGTTTGCGTTGATGTTACAGAGTGCACGAAGGTCACTTTGCTCGCAGCAGCGGCCGCGTTTGCGAAAGCATCACGCTGCTCACACACAATAATATAATAATATCTGGGGTTTTACGTCCCAAAACCACGATATGATTATGAGAGACGCCGTAGTGGAGGGCTCCGGAAATTTTGACCATCTGGTGTTCTTTAACGTGCACTGACATCGCACAGTACACGGGCCTCTACCATTTCGCCTCCATCGAAATGCGACCGCCGCGGCCGGGATCGAACCCGCGACCTTCGGGTCAGCAGTCGAGCACCTTAGCCACTGATCCACCGTGGCGGACTGCTCACACACAAAGAAGTAACAACTGCGACAGTTGTTAGTTCGCGCTCGTTCCTTTGTGTATTAGTGCGTTCGTTTCGTGCGTCCTTCTTTCTGTTTGAGCAGCACGCTTTAAGTGTCGAGCTGTGACAGTTGTTAGTTCGCGTTCGCCCTGCGTATGTTTTCATGCGTCCTTTCTGCCCGAGCTGTAAATTTCGAACTGCTCGCCGTTCTTCGCGTGAAATTGCTATTTGTTTCTATATCATTCATTGCTTCGCCCTTGTGGCGAAACAATTCACAAGGCTCAACTATCCCTCTGAAGACAGGTTCCACTTTCGTCTGATACCGATCTCTATGACAGAGGCATCAGCCATGTTTTTTTTTTATTTAAATGTAAGGATTAGTACGGCTTCACTAATGGCACAACCTGACGGCCACGTTGACGTTCGCAGATACTGGCGGCTCCAGGACACGTACCTACCCACCCTTCAGCCGATGTACTACTGTTCTGCTATTGTCGTATACGGATACGGCGTACATGGCGACGGCAAGCTCGTGTGGAAGTACCCTACTGCGGTTGGCTATTTGCGTGCCTTGAAAACCATGAACTCAACACGTCAGCTGTTGCACCGCGGCAACGCTGTGCCTGTGTACGCTGCGCTGGGAGGAGCGCGCGAAGACAGCGCCAACTTGTCCGAGGCCGTGAGCAGCAACGGGGGTTACCTGGCAGCGTATGTGGCGAGCGAGGTTGTAAACACCTCCACGCCATGGACGGTGAGCGTCTTCGTGCGTATGTTGACCTTCTATAGAAGTAGAATACATACATTGTCGCTTATGATCCGCACCTCCCAACGGTGAACCGCGAAAAAAAAAAAACTGACAGGCCTGCGCGGAACGGGCAGCACAGTCGCAGCGAAAGCTGGACGAGCGGCCTTTTTAGAGCCTTCTTAACACGAAAGTGTTTTATGCCGGGGTCCACCAAGATTTCAGTGACGCATTTCCGTCACGGAAATGACGTCGAAAAAATACACATGATAAGAAGACAAAGAAAAAAGTTCCGTCACCGGGAGTCGAACCTACGCCCTCTTGGTCCGCACGAAGAGATGCCGGGCACGCTATCCACTGCGCCACGGTCACTTTTTTTTCCTTTATTGCCTTACATATCAAGAGTCTTCACATGCTCGACAATATACAAGAGAAGAGCAGTACAACTACAAAGTGTAATGAAGAACCGTCAGCTCTGAGCTGACTAGTAATCGAAACTTGTTACTGTGCCACGGTCACATACTGCGTAGGCATTACAAACGCGCCTTTTACATCTACCACTGTCCTCTCACAGTGCTCTTGCTAAAGTGAAGTAATACATCGTAACTGTGAACGCCACGATTAGTTTCTTCAGAGCGTCATTTCTACGCGTCCGTCCCATTCGGCGCGTTTCGAATAGGAAAAGGGCAGTTTTGTTGACGCATTAACACACTGCCAGGTGGCGACCTTACCCCCCAGCGTCGGCGTCGCACATAGCATCCATCCATACCAAAGGTAGCTCTGCGACGTGCGGCCGTAACTCCGCGTCCCTAGCTCACCCCGCGAAAAATCGCAGCCGGCCAACGGGGAACACAAGACGCGTTGCGTTTCCCTCTGGTCGGGCAGTGGTGTTCAAGAACATGCCGTGAGTAAGCGACCTCAGCCCAAATTCAGCGTCCAATCAGTGACGCTCTTCTGGCTGTCACGCCGCTTTCCCTGATTCCGCTCTCACTGTACAGGTACTGTTTGACCACAAGGGTTTGTTTAATCATTGCTCATAGACGTTAGTCGTCGGGATACAGATGTACCACCGAGCGTTAACGTGGATGCATCCACGTTAAAGGACCCCTGACACCAAATTTGGAAACTCGAGGTGCTTGTGTCGTTTGAGACTCTTGCATGTGGGGGGCACTTCTCACCGATTATTAGGGGCGAGCGTTGCCTATAAGATATTTTAATTTGGTTTTAAAGTAAAGGTGAGGGCTCATCCGAGTATTCTGGTAAAATCGACATTTTCCGTGGTTTTACGTAGACAGAGGCTCCCCTCGTGACGTTGCACAGGTCAAGCAAGTGTTGTCGGCATTAGAGAACATTTTCGGGGTGCGCACAATACCCCGACTGGCACCCGGCGAGGACTATTGTTCGTCACCCCTCTCGCTCTGTTGTCGGGCTGCTCTCAAGGTGGTTTTCGTTGCTTACGCCAGGAATGCTTTTCTTTTTCCTGAGGGGGACACGCTGAACGCACCCACATCGCTTTAATCTTCACCGCCCTCGGGTCACCCTATTTGGAAACGGCACGTTCAGCGTCACCGAAGCTTGAGCGCATGTAGTCTCAGGCGCTGCCCCGCTGTGGGGCGCTAGTTTCTTATGGTATTTAGGCGGGCGTTTCGAACTGAAGCAAAATCGTCCTGGATTAACGACGCTAGCATTAATTATACGATGCGTTAGAGCATTTACGATTCAATTTCGGCATTACCAGACGCAAAGCTACAAATTACTGTAAAAAAGACGCAAACAAAACTTTTGCTGTCAGGGGTCCTTTAAACGGTGCTATAACTGTCAAACACCGATATGCATTGTGTAAGCTCTTTTATATCAGTGTACAGGAAACATTCCACTACTTCTGGTAGGACACGTTTCACTTTCGTGTTCTACCGATTCCTATGACAGAGGAATCAACCATGTTTTTTGCTTTTGTTTTCCTTTCTGCCATTTTGCCGCCAGCAATCCTGCAGTCATATTTTAAGTATTTCTGTCACCGACCTAGCTGTTTACCTTGGCAAGTTGCTAAAATCGAAAACCTTTATGTAGGCGTGTTTAACCTGGGTGGATATCTCCGCATCAAGCCATCACTGCTGCCAAGATATGCATACGCGTCCATGCCAAGCTCTCTGCCTCGCATAAGCAAAACCCAAACACCCATGGAGCGGCACAAAATGCCGCCTTACGGAATATAGTCAACGTCGTGTATATTGTTTATGTTTTATGCAGTAGGATTTAGCATGATTTGCTGAACTTTATTACAACAGCACTTTGCAGACTCTCTTATCTTATTTCTTATTGTCTCCATTAACGAAAAGCTCATTCTCACTTCTTTGACGCAGGGAGTAAATGTGGACTGGGACTATCCGGGAGACTCATGCAACCGCGCCAGCAGCACCAGGGACCTTTTCTTTACCCTGGTCCAGGATTTAAAGACCGAGGGGCTTAACGTCATGATTACCGTTCCGCCGGTGCAGTCGCGGTTCAGTACCTACAGCCTGGACCAGGTCGCCGGCAAGGTCGATTACATCATCATCAAGACCCACACGCACACGGCACCCCGATCGCTGTTCAATGTCGTCAGGTGCAGCGGCGACCAAAGCGTCGCGGCTGACGTCTTCAACGAGGCGCTCAACATGCTCTCTGACTTTGACCGCAAGTCTCGTCTAGGATACAGCATTTCGGTGCGTGAAACGCGACTGAAGCTGCGCATGTTTGTTTGCGGTACAAGCTAAGCTGCGGCCTCAATCAGAACACACGTCGCCTATTCGACTATCAGTGTTCACATCGCCTATTCACATCGCCTATTCGACCATCAGTGTTCAGTCGCCCTTTTCCTTCGATAGATCCCTCTATACCACGGGTCTCTAACCCATCTTAGCCAGCGGGCCGCACTGACTCAATTTAGTCTCTCAAGGGCAGGGACAAGGGGGGGCAGGGGGGCGTTTGTATAAACTGTCAGCTAACGTTACCATTTGGCAAAAAAAAATCGGCAGATCCCACGTACTATATGGCAATCGACGGTACGCGAAGCATGCGGAGTGAAGGTGACTGTGGTGCAGTTTTTAAATGCGAATGCATTTCATAGTCGGGCTATGTCAGGCATCCGGCGTTGGCGTTGTGCGGCGTTGGCGTTGTGCGGCGTTGTCCGCGGAGGAGGAGGAGGAGGATAGGTTGAGGAGGTGTGCGCGCCGGCAGGTGTTAGATGTGAAGCATCTTATGGCGAAGCTTAATCCGGTGGTGGTGGTGTGCGCCGTGACCACCCTTACTGCGCATGCGCAAACCCTTTCAAAAAAAATAAAAAACCTCCTCTCCCCTCTCTCTCCTCTAGGTATCCCTCCCCGCGGCAACCACACCCTCCCTGCGCATGCGCCTCCCCTCCTCTCTCCCCTGCTACGCTCCCCCTCTCTCCTCTAGGCATCCCTGCCCGCGCCGTCCACACTCCCACTGCGCATGCGCGTCCCACCTCTCTCCTCTCCTACGCTCCCCCCTCTCTTCTCTAGGCATCTCTGCCCGCAGCGTCCACACTCCCACTGCGCATGCGCGCCCCCCCTCTCTCTCTCCTCTCCTACGCTCCCCCCTCTCGCTCTCTCGACTCGCGACGCCGACACAGGCAGCGTCTGCTAGCGAGTTTGCTAGCAGACGCTGCCTGTGACTGCTAGCGTCTGCTGCTCGCTAGCAGACGCTAGTCTGCTAGCGAGCAACGTCTGCTAACCGACTGCTCGCGCTGCACAACCGTTCACTGGCCACCCCGTATATATGGCAATGGATCTTGACCTCCAAGGTGGTGCCGGTGGGAGATTTCTCCTGTGCGTTGTTGAACAATAAAAATTCGCAGCGTGCGCCTTAACTAAAAGCGGATTGCGAGTCTCTGTGTCCAGTCGGAGTCTTCTGTCTCTCATTGCACATTAGCAGCGATTGGTATGTTCCAGTAGGAAACACCGCTCCATCGCTGCTTGCTTTACGCATCCCCAGTTTTAAATGCGAATGCATTTCTTAGTCGGGCTATGTCAGGAATCCGGTGTTGGCGTTGTCCGCGGTGGCCTCGGCAGGTGTTATAGTGAGTGGAGAGGAGGAGCGCGCTCTGGTGCGTGAGGGCGCTCGCATCGCGGGAGCTCGGCGAAGCTATATATGAAAAAAAAAATTTTTTTTAAAAGAAAAAAAAGAAGAAAAAGAACAAAAGAAAATTAAGAAAAAAATTAAAAAAAATAAAGAAAAGAAAAAAAAACAGAAAAAAAAGTAAAAAAAGAAAACAGGCGCTGCGCCGTGCTCCCGACCAGGCTGCAGAAATTTGGCGCTTTTTCCTTCTTCGAACCACAACCACCATATATAAATGGAGTGAAGCGCACGCGAAATGCATTCGCATTTCCTCACGATTCCCTTCGGGGAGGTGGGGGGCATTTTTTTTCTTGAGCGAAACGCTGCGAAATGACACTAAACAAATGTACAAATGTTATACGCTCAGACATATACGTTGAAGAGTCACATACGTTTTCTATAAGCAGTTGCTTATAGTTGAGTAACGATGCCAACAGCAACATGGGTATTACCAACACGTGAAGCGGTAAGCTGATATGTAGCGCTGGTGCTTGCGAGGATGGTAGCCCTGGATAGTGCTATGTAGACCAACTTCAGTGGGTGGCGCTTAGGTAATAAATTGACGTAAACTCGACGTGACGCCTGTATTATAGTAGTACACGCGTAATGTTTACAAAATAACCAGCACTGCAAACACAAGTAACGTTGCATCAACATTAGGCCGGCATAAGGTCTTTTTCGCAAAACCAGTTTCGAGACCAGGCGTGGCTCAGTGGTAGTGTATTTCAATTCCACGCAGAATGCTTGGGTTCGATTCCTGCTACGGCCTTGATATTTATTCTCTGCATTAGTCGGGTGAACGCTGTCCGTGTCAGTTTTTCTTAACGCTCTCGCATATTGAACCAATATCTGTTCACGCCGTTCCTCGGTAGATATAAACTGTCAATCGCCTGTGGCGCATACCAGCATACCAGTGACCCGTGGTATACGGGTATGTGCCCCACGTCTCTGTAGGAAACGGTTTGACGACGTACGCAGCGGCATTCCCATTGTTTTCATGTCATGAGCAGCCAGACATATTTGTCAAACCCTCTTACCCTCCCACGCCAATTTTGGTCTGCACCAAGTTAAGAAGGCGATCAAGAGAGCACCCAGACGTAGGCGTAGATAGATAGATAGATAGATAGATAGATAGATAGATAGATAGATAGATAGATAGATAGATAGATAGATAGATAGATAGATAGATAGATAGATAGATAGATAGATAGATAGATAGATAGATAGATAGATAGATAGATAGATAGATAGATAGATAGATAGATAGAAACTATCAAAGTGCCTGCAGTTCGCTAAGAAGTGCTTCGCATTTAAAGCCTTTTCTAATATCTCAAACGGTTCACTTCTGGAGGAGATTTGGCGCCACGATTCCAAAATGTCGATAGTGGTTGCCTAAATGACTAAAATCAGTACGCCGATTCGGAAATGTAGTTTTAAATGCGAAGCATTTCTTTGCGTACTGCAGGCACTTTTAGCGTTTCCATCTGCGTATCTATCTATCTATCTAGCCGCCTACGTCTGGATGATCTCGTGATTACCCCTTTAACTTGGGGTAGACCAAAATTAGTATGTGAGAATAAGATGGTTTGACGAATATGACTCGCTGGTCGTGACATGAATAATGACAATCCCGTCGCGCACGTCGTCAAACTCTTTCGGGCAAACCCCTGTGGCACATACCACGGGGCGGGTATGTGCCACAGGTATGCGGGTATGTGCCACAGGTGATTGACAGTTTAGACTACCCAGGAACGGCGAGACAAACATTGGTACTTTTAACGCCAGTGCGTTGAAAAGCTGACGTCATCAGCAGCGTTGACCGGACGAATGCAAATAATAAATGTCAGGGTCCCAACAGGAATCGAACCCAAGCATTCTGTGTGGCAATCAAGCATTCTACCACAGAGCCACGCCAGGTCTCGGAACTGCTTTTCGAATAGACCCTAATGTTCGTGAAACGTCAATTGTCGTTGCAGTGCTGGCTATCCAATTTTATAAACATTACATATGTACTCCGATGATACAGCCGTCACGCCGGGTTAACATAAATTATAGTAAAGCGCCATCCACTGAAGTTGATATATGTTGCAGTGTCCAGGGCTACCACCCTGGCGAGCACAAGCGCTACATATCAGTTTACCGCTTCTGGTGTTGCTACTGCCCATGTTGCTGTTGGCATCGTTACGCATCTGTAAACAACTTGTTATGCAAAACATATGCGACTGTGGAACATATGTCTGTGCGTACAACATTTGTACATAATTTAGCGTAATTTCGTAACGTTTCGCTCAATAAAACATTACAACACAGTCACCTTCCCTCCGCATGCTTCGCATAACATCGATTCCCAAGGTACGTGGAATCTGCCGAATTTTTTTGTTTCACGGTTCTGCATCAACACATGGCTGCCTAACACATGGCAACATATAAGTGCCTCACGAAAACAGTGCTAGAGACCAGTCATGCCTTTGCAGCACACGTACATACTTATTAACAGACTAAAAAAATGTGGGATGAAGGCTGTCATGTGCGGGCCGCGGTCCACAAGCGCGTCTCAAACACGTGGCCCGCGGGCCGTGTGTTTCAGACCTCTGCTCTATACGAAGGCTGCACGTGGGTCGGTCATTTGGTTAAAAATTGGTACACCTGTCTACGCCCATGGTCGTTCAGCATAACAAAGCTGAGACGTTCTCCGACATCCACTTTTAGTCCGGGAGGCTCTCAGAATTCCCCATTCGACTCTGCCGTCTCATAGGCGCATTTGCCACCATGGTAGACAACTGGCCAGCGCTGGCCATAATGTGAAATCAATTCTGGTATCTATTCGAGCACCAGACCCTTGATACCTCATCAAACGCAAAAAAAATAGTTACCTTAGCAATGCGGTGTCAACACAAAGGGTGCAAAAATCGTAAAGTGATGATGTCACAGATTGTTAAAATGTGACTTTATCATGACGTCTATATCACGATGCACAGCTTGATTTCATCACATGACGTAGTCGCTTGGCGAAAGGTGAACGGATCCCGGAAGCACAACAAAACCACACGAGGCGTAGAACGCTTACAATGCCTCTGATCCTGCAGGCAGCGAGTAGCCACGTCAGATGCAGAATAGTTAAACCGACTAAGAAGAAAGAGATGACGACTCCTTTCGCCTTCGAGGCGTCTAACACGAATGCATAGGGGAGCGTGCTACTTCTTCTCTGTTCTTGGGCTTATAGCGATCGAATATGAGCACCGTGTAATGGCAAGAATAATGTGCATGTTTCAAAATTTGGTTGAAGCGCACCGAAACACACACAAGTAGAAGCAGACAGGACAACGCTTACTTCTGTCTGCTTCTACTTGTGTGTGTTTCGGTGCGCTTCAACCAAATTTTCAAACATGAACGTAAACCAACTGGCCCAACTTGCGATCTTGCTGCAAGAATAATGTAGTTGTGTGATACCCATGTATCACCTGCTGAGACGGAACCCGCAAAGCTTTTCATTTGCGAGTGTCATTTACTGGTTTGCCAGACATCTTCGCTGCATCCAGTGTCAGCATTGGCTAAATCTTCTTTTTCCTGCCAACAGTTCTTACGTCAGTGCTTGTTCTCTACAAGGGCGTACGGGTGACTGATCTCAACATGAAAAAAAAATTCGTGTTTTCTTTCGTGCGTGTATTCCATTTTCTCGCGCAAATACGTTCAGTTCACACATAAGCAGCAAATGCTTTGTAACATTGAATTATTTTTAAGCTCCTACTAGTGGCAGTAGCTACGGCATTCATTGCAGTTTATGAAACAGTTTTCGGGTTTCCTTCAGTGGGGAGCATTTGTAAGTTGCACACTCCTGTTTAGCGGGAATCCGCTACCCGTACAGATGGTCGTAAGCCACTCGTCGTCGTAGCGCATTTCAGTGGAATTTCGTCGGTTAGCATTGAGACAAAAGCAAACAAAACAAGGTGTAGAATGGATAGGGCGCAGACAGCAGTGCCAGCGAAAGAAGACAATGAGGACCGTTGTTGGTGCTCGTGCTTTCTCCGTTTTAAGGCGAAAGCCTTTAATGTCTCATGCTCACGTCCGTCCGGTGTCCGTCCGTCCGGTGTCCGTCCGTCCGGTGTCCGTCCGGCGTCCGTCCGTCCGTCCGTCCGGCGGTAGTGCTGGTGGTGTGCGTCCTCACCACCCTTACTGCACATGCGCAAACCCTCCCCACGCACCTCCTCTGCTGTGCTTCCCCTCTCTTTCCTCTAGGTATCCCTCCCGCCCGCGGCGTTTACACACCCATTGCGCATGCGCGTCCCCTCCCCCCCTCTCTCCTCTAGGCATCCCTCCCGCGGCGCTAACACCCCCATTGCGCATGCGCGTCCCCTGCCCCCTCCCTCTCCTACGCTCCCCCTCTCTCTCCTCTAGGCATCCCTCCCCGCGGCGTCTACACCCTCACTGCGCATGCGCGTCCCCTCCCCCCATCTCTCTCCTCTAGGCATCCCCCCCCCCGCGGCAACCACACCCCCCAATGCGCATGCGCGTCCCCTCCCCCCCTCTCTCCTCTCCTACGCTCCCCCTCTCTCGCCACGCAACGCCGACGCAGGCAGCGTCTGCTAGCGAGTTTCTTGGTTGAAAAAACCGACTGCTCGCGCTGCACAACCGTTCACTGGCCACCCCGTATATATGGCAATGGATCTTGACCTGCAAGGTGGTGCCGGTGGGAGATTTCTCCTGTGCGTTGCCGAACGATGAAAAATTCGCAGCGTGCGCGTTAACTAAAAGCGAACTGCGGGTCTCTGTGTCCAGTCCGAGTCTTCTGTCTCTCATTGCCCAGCAGCGATTGGGATGTTCCAGTAGGAAACAACCGTCCATCACTGCGTGCTTTGCGCCCCCCAGGTTTCTATCCTGTGCAACGCTGCGATGAGCGCCAGCGTCAACGCCGCCACCAGTGTAAGCGTTAGCGCCCGCTGCTTCGCATCTACACATGGTTCCCTTTAGCGGTGGATGGTGTAATCTTTAAGGCGGAAGTCTTTAATGTCTCATGCTCACGTCCGTCCGGTGTCCGTCGGACCTTCGTCCGGCGTCCGTCCGTCCGTCTGTCTGTCTCTGTCTGTCTGTCTGTCTGTCTGTCTGTCTGTCTGTCTGTCTGTCTGTTCGTCCGTCCGTCCGTCCGTCCATCCATCCATCCGTCTGTCCGTCCGTCCGTTCATCCGTCCATGTCCATCCGTCCGTCCATCCGAGCTCTGGCACTGAGCCAGGTGGCCGCCGGGATGCGCAGACGGACGCCGGTCGCGTCGGACTCTATAGCGCTCGCGCTTTGCTTGCGTAGCGTCGCTGTGACCAGAGTTTGCAATCATTCTGACCGACGCCGTCTCAATGGACCCAGGCGTTCACGGAATACACTTTCCAATTTACAAAGTGTCCGTCAACTTAAGAGCTGGAACGCGGATGGCGTTTGCACGATGCGCAAAGCGCGAGAAAATACTAACGCATGCGAACGGAGGAAGATGAGTCTCGCGTCTCGCTGCGATTCGCGGTAAAAAATTAAAGAAGAAAACACGCACCCATTAGGTTTGTGTCTTATGCCACTGAGAGTGTAAAAGAAAAAAGACATGGCATAATCAGTGGAATGGCCACACGCTTTCGCCGAACACACTTTGGAATGTACAAAGTGTCCTTCAATTTTTCCGACCGCTGATCGCTTCACCTGTGCTGTTCCCTGAATAAACGCATCACGGACTCAACGCTAAACGCGTACTATCAAACAAAATTTCTCGCATGACTGGTCCTCCATATTAACTTCGTTCTTACCAGGGTGTTCTTCCGCAAGGAGAGTTCTGTATGAATGAAAGCCGATCCGTTCCTGCTACCCTGAAAGGACATGTAGAGCGAAGTTATCGTGTCGACATGTCGCCAGATAATACTTGCCTAAGTGAGTCCCACCAACGCCATTGGTTTCACACTGCAGGAAATCGTAGTCTGTGTTGGCATGCACAAAACAATCAGGATAATGTAATAATCATAATCATGGCCATAACAATAATAATTTCGGGGACTTTACGTGCCAAAAGCTCGATAATGATTATGAAGGAAGCTGTAGCAAGCATAGATCGGCAGACTCAGTCGTGAGCCAACTCACTCGGACTCAGATCGAGCCTCGAGCCTGAGTATAAGCGAGTCCAGGTGAGTAGCATTTCGGTGAATTTGGGTCCCGAGTTAGTCCGCTAGAAGGACATTTTGTTGAGTCTGAGTCCGAGTGAGCCCCAAGCGCAAAGTAGCTTTCATGAGTGAATCGGAGTGAGCTCCACTTTTTTTTTTTTTTTGCGATTTATGGTAGCTAGGGGCTACGGATCAATTTTGTCCATCTTAAATACCATATCTCGCACTGCAATCTAGCCACACGGGTGTTCTTGCATTGTGCTCGCAAAAAATGAGGGCGCCTTGCTTTTGAATAGAATGCACATCGTTAAGTATAGCAGTGCATCACCTCATCTGTTAATCAACCACGACGGCTAAATGACTATGCTGAAGAAGTTCAGGGGAAAATGGAAGCTTAAGCGATAAAAAAAAATCGTGAATGCGGGGTTCCGCAGCAGCTGACGTTTCAACAAGCAGATTGTCTTCTTCAAGGCTGTAACTTCAAGGCTTCTTCAAAATTCGCAGCCTCGAAGAAGACAAGTCCGCTCGCCGAAACGTCGGTTCCAGCGACACCCCATGCTCGCGACTTCCTCATCACCTATGCTGCAGAATGCTTCATAAGGAGTTGGAATGTTAGCTGACCAATGAGTTGGGAGGGGTTCAAGGGAATGAAAAATGCGTTACAACGCAATCTTTCGTTTATCCGGTAATGGTCACGGTGGCATCTTTCGGTACATTCATGCCCCATTGTGTTTCTTGCCTGCAACCTGCGTCTTTTTGTTGATGTTATACAATGGACACACACGTACATACACGCAAGCATGAGTTAGCGCAGAAGATGGCCTTCCCGAGTAAATCGCTGCCACCACCTGTCCGTCTCTGTTTTCTACAGTGTTTTACGGAATATATTGAAACTAACAATGCGTAATAAAGGTTTCAGTGGTATACTAACACTTTATAATAACAGATTTATTAGGGGCGAAGCTCCTTATAGCGAGACCTGGTCGGTTGTCGATCGTCGATCTATCCTCTGTACCCCGTAGTGTTCCCTTATCGTACAATGGAGGGCGCTGTCCCATACAGATGCATGCAAACTGCAGTTGGGTGACGATATACTAGATGGCGCTGTACGCATTCTGTGTCGTCATCTCCATTTCTCGTCTCGTTTCCGAGAGGGCGCTGTCCCATAGACATGCGTACAATATGGCGGTTGGGTGAAGGTAAGCTAGGTGGCGTTGGCGGTGCAGCTGCTCTCCGATTGGCTGCTGCGCGGGCTGCGCGGGGTTGCGCCGGGCGGCGAGCGCCCGCTATCTCTCATTCCCCATATCGTCGCCGTACGAGTGCGCTTGCCGGATCGTGCTGCTTGGCGGACCATGGACGACGAGGAGCGCCGGGTGCGGAAGGCCGCTGCGGCTCGTGCTCGTCGGCAGGATCCCGAGGTGCGAGCTCGAGAGGCCGCCGCGACGCGAGCGCGGCGCCAGGCGGATCTCACACACACTATCACTTTGATTACTGCTGGGCGAAACCACTGAAGATTTCCCGGTGTAACAATGATTGCTTTACGAGCTTCGCCCCAACTCTTCATCATTCACCCCGTGGATATGCTGTGATTTTTAGGGGCGAAGCTCCTTATGGCATCACCTGGGCGGTTCTCGGTTGCCCATGCATCCTGAGTAGCCAGTAGGCACTGGATTTTGACCTCCAAGGTAGAGCCGGTGTGAGATGTATCCTGTGCGTGATTAAATAATAAAAAAAATTCACAGCGTACATGTAAAATTAAAGTGAGCTGCAAGTCGCCATGACTCATCGACCCTTTAGTATAAACGCGGCCGATCTCACGTCGTTGATGATGTACTGCGCAGAATTCGCGGAAGATTACCGGTTTACCGACGAACCTCCGAAGCTTCCCCCACTCATCATTCACTCCGTGGATATGGTGTCGTCATCTCCAGTTCTCGTCTCGTTTCCGAGAGGGTGCTGTCCCATAGACATGCGTACAATATGGCGGTTGGTTGAAAGTACGCTAGATGGCGTTGGCGGTGCAGCTGCTCTCCGATTGCGCGGGGATCTCTCATTCCCCGGATTGCCGTACGAGTGCGCTTGCCGGATCGTGCTGCTTGGCGGACCATGGACGACGACCGGTCGTTGAAGTTTGAATAAAATTTCACACACACTATCGCTTTGATTACTGCTGGGCGAAACCACTGAAGATTTCACGGTGTAACCATGATTGCTTCAGTCACCATAACTCTCATCGACCCTTTAGTATAAACGCGCCCGATCTCACGTCGGTGATGATGTACTGGGCAGAATTCACGGAAGATTCACGGTTTACCGATGAACCTCTGCAGCTTCGCCCACTCATCATCATTCACTCCGTGGATATGCTGTGATTTTTTGTATTGTACACACTTTTGTAAAGAACACCTTTGTATTTGTTCTTTATGTAACCACCCCTTGTGTAATACCCCCCCTGGGGGGTGTTTAAGGTATTGAACTGACCTGACCTGACTTGACAATGAACCAGTGTTACCGGGCTTTGGTCGCAGGTGGCTCCGGAGACTTTCTTAGCCCCGGTCGCTCAGCTGGGAGCACCCCTATCCTGGGAACGTTGCGGTGGGACAACCACACGCGTCAACCCGGTCGGACGAGCTACGCGTCCGTGTGCCAAGTGAAGCCGGTGATTCGAACGAGCTCGCACCCGTTATGCCTCATGGTCGCCCGGCAAATAGACAGCCATACTGTGCAAGTAAGTGGCCTTCAAATGCGCTGTAATTGCGCGTGCGCATGTACATACATGCATACATACATACACACACACACACACGTGTGTTTGCGCTTGTGTGCGTGTGTGTGTGTGTGCGCTTGTGTGCGTGCGTGCGTGTGTGTGTGTGCGCTTGTGTGCGTGCGTGCGTGTGTGTGTGTGTGTGCGCGTGCGTGCGTGCGTGCGTGTGTGTGTGTGTGTGTGTGTGTGTGTGTGTGTGTGTGTGTGTGTGTGTGTGTGTGTGTGTGTGTGTGTGTGTGCGTGCGTGTGTGTGCGTGTGTGTGTGCGTGCGTGCGTGCGTGTGTGCGTGCGTGCGTGCGTGCGTGCGTGCGGGTGGGTGTGACGTACGATAATGAGGCTTTTACCCGAGTTTCCTCAGTGGTGCGATGTATGGCTTGCACTTTTCCGAAGCGTATAGTCGCAGACATCCATGCATTATTCCTTATTTGCACGCAGCTCTAGGATAAAACGATCTAATGACGTTGGTCCAGGTGGCAACGTTCGCTGACGAGCTGGCGCTCATACAGCGCATGAACTTGACGTACTCGGACAACATGGCCATGGCCCCCGTGGCAGTGTTCGACGTCGACCTTGACGACTTTTACGGAAGATGTGGAAGCGGCATGTCCCCGCTCGTACGAGCCATCGCCACCGGTCCCGGTTGACTTCTTCAGTGACGTCACTGAACGAGTCCCGGCTGACTCACGCGGATCTCGGAGGGAGATATACGTGGCGGACTCATTTCGGATCTCCGGCGCAAAGTTATGGTTTCCGGTTGGAAAACGTGTTGTGCCGCTACTGGGGCGCGAGAAAATGTGCTTTTTTTGTTTCTGTTGGCGAATGCTAACTACTGCCGCGATTAAATTTATAACCTTACACGGACGGCGCTGGTTTCTCTCTGAAAAAAGTGCAACCACCGACGTCTTTAGCTGCTGGCTAAATTATTCAGATGGTCACGGGAAAACGACTTCAACAGAAGGATCAACAAATGTATAGTGACAATTGTTTTCATACCACGCACACATACTTGTCACAAAGAAAAGAAAAAAACCCCGCCAGTTTAGAAACTAGCAGAGCGATGAAGTGAGCTAGTTGGTGGTGGTTCATGCGTTCTTGTTGCGCATGACGCGACGAGGACGATACAGGGACTATACAGGAAAGGTGGTGCGCACCACCTGTCCTGTAGTCCCTGTATCGTGGTCGTCCCGTCATATGCAGCGCAACAAGAAATCAGTCTAGCAATATTGAGGTTGTACATATGTTAGTGCAACATGACCAGGGACGAGCGTGAGAATCCTATTTTAAGCATTTCAAATCGCTTAATTTATGTATCGAAATTGTGAAGAAGGAATTTTATTTCAGTAAAGCGGAAAAGAAGAATTCAAGAGTTAACTAGGTGGTGCTCTAGGTCCAGGTCCCCACTGGTTTAAAAAATGGCTTCAAGTAATGTGATATTATACACTGTATTAAATCCAGGCTTAACTACCTCCACCTGGTGCGTAGATACTGCACTGAAAAAAAAAATGTAGGCCGAATGCGTGAAGTCGGCAGTATAACTTCCGCATGGTCTCAAATAAAAGCTCCAATGCCGACAATTCATTATTTCTTAAACACTGTGCGATGCTTGTATTCAAACGCACTATCCCAATAAAATCGTGTCTCAAATGTGGTTTACAAAGTCACGGAAATTTGGCGGAAATAAACAGTGCGGGCCTCGCGGACATGGCTATGCGACTGAGAAGCTATTTGGAAAAACACCCGGCGACTAAAACTGCTTAAGTAGAAAAGACCCTCTTGCGCATGGACACTGCGGATGTTCTGCACCAGTGGCGTAGCCAAGGGGGGGGGGTTGGGGGGGTTCAAACCCTCCCCCCCCCGAAATTTTTCAATTTTGCTTGCGTATATATACACGCACACATGCAAACGCACGCACGAACCTACATAAAGTATGGTTGAACCCCTCCCCCCCCCCCGAAAAAAATTTCTGGCTACGCCACTGTTCTGCGCAATGTATTCATTTTGATGCATGGTAATTTCGCGCAAGCTTGAGTGAGAATTCGTTAAAGCTGCCTTTTACTCTACAGTTACAAAAAATATCCGATATAATTAAATAATTAGTCGTCGAAATGCTGCTTCGTTATAACGAGTAAATCGACGCTGAATAGCTGGGTGTTGACTACGATAATCACAAGTACGCGTGAGCCGAACGCGCAGAAAATTCCATTTCTCATGCAGTGTGTCAGAGCTGAACGCAAACCAAAACCGAAAAACGATTAAAAAAAAAGCTATATTTTTTTTAGCGGAACCAGAGAGCAACCGCTACGTTACTTATCATTTAGTTCGAGTGAAACTGAAATATTCTTGATCATTTTTTTATTCACGGGAGTACTCGACGATCCGAACGCTGCTTTCAGTGGGTTCGGCAGCACGGTCGCGATGACACCGACTGGCCGCACACCGCTATTCATTGCGCAGGTAACAAATCGTTTTTCCTTGTTCACTAAACCCACACGTTACCGTGGTCTTTTTGTGCTGCCGGGCCCACACGCAGCGTTTGCTATTCTTTGCGATTGTATGAATATCATTCAGAGTCTTTTGATACTGTCTGGCGATGTTGAACTAAACCCAGGACCTGCCACTCGTGCCTCTGCCAGCGATGACCACTCTGATGTGTTAGCAGCCTTGCGTGAACTAAAAAGCGGCCAATCAACACTACTGAACGAAATAAAAAGTATTCGAGAAAAACAGGCTGATAACGATAAAATGCTTAAAGACATAAAAGAGAGACTTACGAAAATTGAAGGGGAGTGCCAGTCCCTGACGGCGATCAAAGCCGATGTAAAGAGTGTGCATGAGCTTGCAGAGGCAAACGCGCATCACATTGATCAGCTAACTGCACGCACAGATGACGCAGAAGACAGAGCGAGGCGAAATAACTTGGTGTTCTACGGAATAGATGATGAGTCCAACGAAAGTTGGACAAAATCGGAGGAAAAGATTATCAGGTATTCAAGTGAGCACCTCAAGTTAACTATTGCTCCGAAAGATATAGAACGCGCGCACAGGCTTGGAACCTTTTCGCCTAATAAAACTAGACCACTTCTGGTAAAGTTCACTCATTTCAAAGATAAAGAAAAAGTGCTTACTTCTAGCAGAGATAACAAACACCCCAAGATTAATGTTGCACAAGATTTCTGTCCAGCTACTCGCCTAGCCAGAAAAAAACTGGTCGAGTTCAAAAAAACACAAAATTTCCCCAGCAGCCTTCGTCACAACAAGCTTGTAGCAGGGAAGAACACCTACGTGTATGACCCGGTTGGGCAACAGGTCGTTCTTCGCACCCCGTAGCAGTTAGCTAGTGGTTGCCCTAATGGTCCGAAGGACTATTTTTCGTTTCTTTTTACTAACATCAGGAGCGTATTGCCAAAGCGTGATATCTTGGCCAGTTTAATTGACTCTTCAGATTCAAACTTTATAGTGCTAACTGAAACGTGGTTAAACTCTTCTATCAACAACGTCGAAATATTCCCTTCTTACCTTGATTTCAGTGTTTTCCGAACTGACCGCGATAACCGGCGTGGTGGCGGCGTGCTCATCGCTACTCACCGTGACCTTAGCTGCTTCCGAATCAATATACCTACCTCACTCGAAATGGTGTTTGTATGCTGTAAAGCCGCCCATCCCCACGTAATCTTAGGCGCATGCTATCGTCCGCCAGATTCCGACAGCACATTTATACCTATGTTCCATGACGCGCTAGAATCCCTAAAAACTCAGTTTCCTAATGCCACGGTTGTCTTATTCGGTGACTTTAATTTTCCGAACATAGATTGGTCTGACCTTGTCCTGGTCACATCGAAACAGAACATTGAAAGCAATTTTGTCGATACATGTTCAACGTTTGCTTTAACTCAAATTGTTAATGCAACAACTAGGCAATCTAAACATTCAGCCAATATACTTGATCTCATATTAACAACCCATCCTGAGAGAATTGCCTCGCTCTCATACCTTGACGGAATCAGCGACCATAAGGTTATTCATGGTTCCTTCCAATGTAGACTAAACCGGGCCGCGAAAGCAAGCAAAAAGCTCACCTTATACGATAAGGGCGAGTACAATAACTTCAATAAAGAACTAACAAAATTCTGGCAGTTCCTAGTTAAAGATTTTAACAAGAGATCTGTCACAAAAAATTGGTTATTGTTTAAATCCAAAGTGCATGAGCTGATCAGTACTTACATTCCAATAATCACAATTAGTGAACGTAGCACCTCCCGCTGGTTTAGTGCTGTACTCAAGAGGCTCAAAAACAAAAAGAAGCGACAATTTCGCTCTGCAAAATACATCAATAATCCTGTGGCGTGGCAAAAATACCAGGCCACAGCGAAACTATTCTGCTCTGCTGTCGATAAAGCGAAACGGCTCTTTAATGAAACCACCTTGCCCAATTTACTCCGCACTAACACAAAACAGTTTTGGAGAGTGATTAACCCACAAAACGAAAGCAAATGCATATCAATATTGGATGATACTGGGCAACCTATCGCGAATAACGAAGTAGCTGAAGCACTAAACCTTACCTTTTCTTCCGTCTTTACCAGAGAACCCATTGATAACCTCCCTGATGTCTCCCCCCCTAAACTACCCTACCATGCCAGATGTCATATTTTCACCTCAAGGCATCCAGAAGGTCATCGAATCGTTAAAACTTACATCATCCTGCGGTATCGATGGCATCAATGCTAACGTGCTCAGAAACACCAAAGAAATCACCAGTGTTATTCTTTCTCATATTTTTCAGCAATCACTCTCATCCGGCATCGTTCCTCACGACTGGAAAGAGGGTAAGATCGTTCCGGTTCCAAAGCCAGGTTCATCTAGTTACCGGCCCATATCCCTAACCAGCATCTGTTCAAAAATAATGGAACATATAATTCATTCACAAATTGCTAATTTCCTTACCTCAGTTAAATTTTTTCACCCTAACCAACATGGATTCCAAAAAGGACTCTCATGCGATACCCAGCTTGCACTATTCATCCATGACTTAAGCGCTAGTGTTGACCTTAACATACCAGTTGACGTCATTTTTATAGATTTTGAGAAAGCCTTCGACATAGTTCCCCACAACCGCCTATTACTAAAACTCTCTGAATTAAACCTTAACCGACTTGTCTACAATTGGATTCAGGACTTTCTCACTAACCGCCAACAATTTGTAGAAGCTAACGATACATCCTCATCTTTTTCTAACGTCATCTCCGGTGTGCCACAAGGTACAGTTCTAGGTCCCCTCCTCTTTTTAATTTACATCAATGACTTACCCGATAACATTTCATCTAACATTCGCCTCTTTGCTGACGACTGTGTAATATACCGACCCATTACTAACGCTTCAGATACAGTTACTCTCCAGCGTGACCTACTAAAACTTGGCGAGTGGTGCCACAAATGGCTCATGGTTTTAAATACTAATAAAACTGCACTTGTTTCATTTCACAGACGCCAGAACTTTCCCACCACTAACTATAATATTAATGGATCTACAGTTTCTTCCCTCAGCTGTATTAAATATCTCGGTGTTAACATCTCACAGAATCTAAACTGGTCTTTTCACGTAAGTAAAATAGCTAACAATGCTAACAAAGCTCTTGCTTACTTTCGTCGTAACTTACATCTTGCCCCTCCATCAGTCAAATTACTAGCCTACGAAACACTAATTCGCCCAAAACTAGAGTATGCATCCGCCATTTGGGACCCACCACAAAGTAACCTAAGTAAGTCCATCGAACTAGTTCAAAACCGCGCAGTTAGATTCATCTACTCAGAATACTCATATCACACCAGTTTTACTACCCTTAAATGTAAGGCAGGTTTACCTAACCTAGACCTACGCCGTAAGATTTCTAGACTGTCCTTGTATCATAAAATGTATCATGTGTTTCATTATAACTCCCCCATTCAGCCAGCCCATCGTACTTCAGCCCGCACAAGTCACCACAAGGCCGTCTACCCACCTCCTGCTTGCACCACAGCCCATCATCATTCCTTTTTCGCTCAGGCAGCCAGGGACTGGAACGATCTTCCCTCAAGTGTCATCCATCATTCAAACACAAATAAATTTAAAAATGCCATTGAATCATTGTTTCATTAGCTCTATACTGTTTGCCCACACCCTCATGTAAAGCCCTCTGTAGGGGGGCCTTTGAGGTATGTTAAATAAATAAATAAATAAATAAATAAAAACAACCGAGGTCATGCAACGTGAGCAATAATGCATTCCTCAAGGCACCGTACTGGCGCGTATCTCAGGCAGGAATTCCAAAGCAGTGGTCTGTTGAAATATTGCAAAAAAAAAAAGGGGGGGGGAAAGAGTGGCAAGCCAGAGATACTTATATTAACACAAGTCTGCTTTCGTGTGCTCGTAATACACGTGAAGGGAGCATTCTCTGCAATCAAGTTTGTTTTATCACAACAGAAGTTTCGAATAGCAGAGAATGCGCTCGGTGACGGGCACCCATTCTGAGCTCATGCTCACTGCCTTAAAGGGACACTAAAGGGAACCAATGACTAGGTTAAGTTTGATAAACTGTACTGCTAGAACTCTAAATGTCACATGTTTTAACTGTCATAGGTTCATTATTAGCGGAGAAAATCGAGGTTGAAGTTTCATTTTTAAATTTCGCGCCGAAATCTCCACGCGTGACGTCACGAATTTCAAAATGTATTTTTCGTTTTTTCGCGACGTGGGCAGGACGAAATTTTCTGAAACTTCCTATGTTAGGCCTATGGCACCCACGAATGACAATGTACTTCATTTTTATCGATTAGAAACCACGTAGGACCGAGTAGATGCCGTCAAAACTTATGAGGTCACGGTGTTTGATACGGGAATCTCAAGGTGGCGTCTCCACCCGCACTTTCTTTTCTCGCGTTTTCTTGCTTACCAAGCGTCAACTCGCGCTAAGTGTGGTGTTTTCCGGACTGTGTAGCTGTTGTTGTTGTTGTTTTCCTCCAGATATGGCTCATACCCATGGAGGGGATTGGCCAAGTAGAAGGTGAATTTTCCCGATACTTACTGTATTGTGTAATTATACTTTACTAATACGCGAGAAATCGTTTTTCTCTTTAGTGTCCCTTTGACAAAAACATTGAGTCTGGTCAGAAAATTCGAGATTCACATTTGAGAAAATTAAATGCTATAACTTATAAGGCTGCTGATTTGCGCTACTTGGTATAGGAATTCGTGGTGCAGTTACTTGTGCTCTCCTTAAGAACGTGTGAAGAGCGCGTATTACCTCCGTCCCACGTTCTCAAGGAGATGCGCAAGTGACTATACCACAAATACGACGTTGTTATTGCTACTCTCACTTCAAATTTTTGCATAAAAATAAAAAAACCATTCAGAAACCATTGCGGAGCGTTTTCGTTTTCGTTCCCGTACATAAACGGAACGGAAACTTCTCGCGGTGGACCGAAACTAAATCTGCGACGAAGAACATTCTGTTCCGACAACCTGGTCATGCCTTTTAATCTTGCCGCACTTTTTTTATTCTCAGCGTGACCCCACCGAGTTAGTGTAGTGTCTGCCGAGAAAAAAAAATCACGCCATATCCACGAAGTGAATGATGATGAGTGGGCGAAGCTCGATCGTTTTCATCCATGGCAGAAAGAGAATGTGTGGTCTGGAACGCGCTTATACTTCATGGTCATCAGCGTCATCGTTATCACGTGTAGTGGGTACATTCCACTATACTGCGTCATCGTCATCTTTATCACGTGGAGTGGGCACATTCCACTATACGTGGCTACCTACCTACTACAACTACTACTACTACTACAGAGGAAGGCGCTTATACTTCATGGTCATCAGCGTCATCGTCATCGTTATCACGTGTAGTGGGTACATTCCACTATACTGCGTCATCGTCATCTTTATCACGTGGAGTGGGTACATTCCACTATACGTGGCTATCTACCTACCTACCTACTACAACTACAACTACTACTACAACAACTACAGAGGAGGGACAGACCCACACCCTAAGGAGCTTCGCCCCTAAAAAAGTCTTTTCCATGCGAAGCATTTCATGACAAACGAAAGGCTCTTTTGCCGTATCTATCTATCCATTCTCTCCACTACATTAGCTTTCTGTGTACAAAAATTGGCTGGGCAAGACACGGGTGCACTGGGAACATTTATGATAGGCCGTGGCATGAATATCTTGTTCGTCACGACATGACTATGTTCCATCGTGGTGCCATAGTGGCCGTTTCGTTAACCTTGCAATAACCAAAATCTGCTTGAGTGCGTGCATGACAAACATGAATGGAAGGTCACGAAATGAATGTTCATGACTTGCATGTTATCTTGAGACTAGGGACACAAATGACGTATGATGCATGTGTCGCGAAGCCGCCGTGGTCGTTTTATTGACATTGTATATACCACCAAAGCACGAACCGTGACGCTAAGATGACTTGTAATACTACATTCTTGAACAATACTTTGCCAAAAGCATCGCGCATGCCGGAATGTTTAAAGCATCCATGACAGACGTGGATATGAATGGTACGGCCTCACATAAACGACATGACACGTCATAAATGAAATGACAAGCATGTCATGTACGGCACAATATGAAAAATCGATCAGTAAAGAAACACAGCGTCAATAAAATGCTCGACCAAAGGAAGGAATTCGTCTTGCTGAATATGGTCGCGGGACCAATCACGGTCTACCACAGCTACCACAAATCGATTGTCACTACCATTACTCTACACCCCACCAGCATGTGCGGTGTTTCATACAGCTTTGCTGGACATTCAGTTCGCAGGGACGGGATGGCGGTCTTTTTTTTAAGTTAGAACCCCATTCGCTGCAATTATTCCCTTTGCTTTGCCACGTTTCAATGAAATACACAGCCATTCAGTATTTTTTCCTTTGTACCGTGGAGTGATAACTGGCCACGAGCCCTCATCAACGGAATGCTTACGAAACGGTAAACACCAAAGCACACCTGTCAGCGGCACTTTATCCTTCACTCTAAAAAAAAAATTAGGCAGATTCCACGTCCTTTGGGAATCGGTTTCATGCGAAGCAGATGGCGAGTAATTGTCTATGATGCATTTTGGCTCGTAGCCAGGCGTTACGAGGTGGATCAACGTGTTTTTATGAATGTAGTAGTTGTGTGCACGTCGTGGGCTTATCAGGAACATCGACTACACTAGCGTTTAAAGGATGACTGATGGTCTGACGTAACGTAAGCACTCACGTTAGAGCACACACGTCAGTATTATCGAAATAAAGTGCGCCCTTGACGGCGCGATGACGTCAATATACTATGTAACTTTCGTTAACGTATTTCGTCTGGGTTCGATGTCAGTGCACGTTAAAGAACACTAGATGGTCAAAACTTGCGAAATCCTCCTCTACGGCGTCTCTTATAATCATATCGTGGTTTTGGAACTTAGAACCCAAGACCTTAATATTATTCCTTCGGGGTCGAGCAAAGCTTCAATATAGGTTGCTGAATTATAGGAATACAAATGTCATGTCAATTATACGGCTATAAAAGCGGAGCCAACACCGGAACCACAATTGACGTTAATCCGACTTGACGCCAGTATCATATGAGTACATACGTAATGTTTGTTGCTTTTGTTATGAAATTAGATAGCCGGCATTGGGACCACAATGCACGCTGCACTGACATTACGCCGGCATAAGGTCTTTTTCCAAGGCAGTTTCAAGACCTCGTGTGGCTCTGTAGTAGAACACCTGAATGCCACGCAGAACCCTTGGGTTCTATTCCTGTTGGATCCCGATTTTAGATGCGAGGTACCTTAGGGGATCGGCTTGTTGGCGTCTCCTGTCGTCAAGGTGTGTCATGTAGTCGTGGTCTATCATAAAGTTAACTTCACTTGATGATGCAAGGTCACTCGGGAGGTCACATAGATGAAAGGTCTCTCGGGAGGTGATAGAAGCCTTTCGCATCAAAAGAATGGGCGACACATGCGTCAGTCAAGCTTCATTGGCATTGACGAAAAAAGAGTTTTCCTTTCTGCTGAGCACGTGTTCCGTTAAATAGTGCTTTGATAGTGACAAGATAACCCCCCTTTGCTTGTGCACACGTTTCGTTCCCTCGTCTTTCATTATTCTTGTTTTCTTGGATGATCTTCCCAAATAAATTTTTCAGTTGCGAGTCAGCGCTCGTCTTGTGTGTTCGGCCTTTCTTATTCACTTGATGACATAATCCTACCACCGCGTCGTGACGACGCGAAGTCGACAAAATTTGTGACGCAATCATGACGTGATCATGACGTGAAAGGCACCTTAGGGTCTCGGCTTGTCGGCGTCTAATGTCGTCAGGGTGTGTCATGTAGTCGCGGTCCATCATAAAAAGGGCATGCGCCACAGAAATTGGGTAAATGCCATAGGCGTGCGCAGGGTTCGCCTTCAAGGGGGGGGGGGGGGGTAGACGGCTCGTTGCAGCGCCCCCCCCTTTTCTATTAGGTCAATGTATGGGGCAGACATTGAGGCCCCCCTTCTAAGGTGACTAGGGGGTGGCCGCCCACCCCCCCTGCCCCCCCTCGTGCGCACGCCTATGGTAAATTCTACTACTTGCCACCCTGTACCAGAGGCAAGTGCGACCAAAAGAAAGACGTTTATTCAGATAATGCTCGTGCATATAAAGAGACACCCTGGCGGATACGCATGCGCAATTTGCAGTTACAAACACATGACACACTGGATACACCTTCCTTTCTTTAAGCGAAGTTACACTGAACAGAAACTGAACACACTTGCTGAAAATTAGCGTCGTAGTACAGCCGACGCGGCGGGACGAGTTGGACGCGCTGATCGACTAGGAGCCGGCGCTGCTGTGTGTCGTGTTGGACCACAGCCGGACTGGAGGAGCGGCGCGCTCCTCCAGTCCGGCCGTGGTTGGACGGGCCGACTGTCCCCGCTGGCTGCGTAGGAGCAGGACCGGCTGAGCACTGTGGCGAAAGGTCGTTCCTCTCGGCTGAGTCCTCGCTGTCCGAGTCATTGCTTTCAGTTGTACCCAGTTCGTCGAGATGTTGCCCGCTAGAAGCAAGGGTTCCGGAGGCTTCACCAATTCCATCTTCTCGCTGGCCCGCGTTGTACTGACGAGTCAGGTTCCGCCCCCCCCCCCCCCCAGAAAGCGAGCCACTTCTGACACCATGTATCAGAGGCAAGTGCGACCAAACGAACGACGTTTATTCATATAATGCTCGTGCATATAAAGGGACACCCAGGCGGATACGCATGCGCAGTTTGCAGTTACAAACACATGAAACGCTCGATACACCACCGGTCGAATAAAAATGAAGACGACCTCAGCTAGTCCAAAAAAGATAGCCGACGACATTAGTCGGCTATTAGTCGACAATAGCCGACGACGTCTGCCAAACACCAATAGACATCGTGTAAAACCTCATATAACAACACAAAATAAACGCTCAACTGCCTCCGTGAGGATGCGTTTCACTTTCGTGTTATATCGATTCTTATCGATATCCGGAAGGATCAGCCATGTTTTTTTTTTCTTCTGACCTCCGCCCATTGTTCGGCGGAGGTCAGAATATACTTGTATTTAGCAGTTCAGGAAATATATTTACTAGTTCATTTAGCATTAAAGTGTCAGCCACGAAAACGGATGAACATTTCTGTCAGGCTTGTCTGACCGGAATCAACGGCAAACATGTGTCCTGCACACGTCAAAATCACCTACATTGCCGCCCAGTTATTTCACAAGCGGATTGTGACACGGGGTTTGTGACATCGCGTCTAGTGGATCACTACGGCGTGCGTGTATTGAGTCGTTATTCTGGCACGGACGCCAATGATATTGAAGCAGGTTATCCACAGCAGCGAATATGCGCTGCACTGACGCCATCGCAGTCACCGTGTTGTAGCATATAATTCGCAAAATTAAACCGAAAACAAGCACGGTCTTTCGCGCCCGCTTTACGGCCTGAAACGTTCTCCATAGGACAACTCTAACTTCAAGCTAAAAATTTGAAATGGCCGGTCAAATTCGTCAGACCTTTCAATTCTATTTCTCTATAAAAAAAATTCGATATGCGAGCACAAATTTCTGAGCAGCACAGCACAATCGCAAGCCGTGCGAGCGTAGAAGACGCACGCTGGTCAACAGTTCTTCATACGTCGCCCATCGTTACCGAATGAGTCAGCCGGGTGTCCTTCGATGAAGCCACTGAAAGAGTCAGCCGGGACCTGTGGCCACGGCTCGTATGAGCGGGGACATGCCGTTCCCGCATTTGCCGGTAAAGTCGTCCAGGTCGATGTCGAACACCGCCACGGGTGCCAAGGCCATGTTGTTCAAGTATGTAAGGTTCATGCGTTCATTGAGTGCTCGCTCGTCAGAGAACGTTGCAACCTAGAAAAACGTCATCAGAGGGTTTTCATCGAGCGCCAGGCATTTACCTGAACAAGAAAAAAAATGTCACAATGTTTGAAACTCTGAGAACAGTTTTCCTTGCGTTGAAACTGTGGGTGGAAGGGCTGGAGGGGAAAGTTTCGACACTGTTGGCGAAACATTCGCCAACTAGACTGACTAGCTAGCCAACTGATTAACTAACTAACTAAATAACTGACTAATTACCTAACTGACTAACTACCTGACTAGCTCATTAATCGACTAACTAGATTAACTAACTGACTAATTAACTAACGAACTGACTAACTACCTGACTAACTCTTAACTAATCAACTAACTAGATAGATAGATAGATAGATAGATAGATAGATAGATAGATAGATAGATAGATAGATAGATAGATAGATAGATAGATAGATAGATAGATAGATAGATAGATAGATAGATAGATAGATAGTGTCCGAAGCAAAGGACAGATAGAGGTAAGTGCAAGGGAGGCGAGAGAGGGGGGCGCAAAGCCAGCCCCATACATTTACATAATAGAAAGGGGGGGGGGGGGGGCGAGAGGGATGCGCAAAGTCAGCCCCATACATTGACATAATAGGAAGGGGGGGGCCCGCTGCGACGAACCTTCGCCCCCCCTGAAGGGGAACCCTGCGCACGCCTGCGTACATACGAATGTATGTATGTATGTATGTATGTATGTATGTATGTATGTATGTATGTACATATGTATGTATGGGTGCCAACTTCCCAAGCCGATCGCTTACGTGCACAGTCTGGCTGTCTATTTGACGGGCGACCATGAGACATTGCTGGTGCGAGTTCGTTCTAATCACCGGCTTCTCTTGGCACACGCACGCATAGCTTGACAGGCCCGGCTGACGCGTTTGGTTGTCCCACTGCGTCGTGCCCAGTACGGGAGCCCCCAGTTGAGCGGCCGTGGCTACGAACGTCTCCGGAGCCACCTGTGATCACAGTCCAGTCCAAGGAGGTTTAAATGGTCCAGTCACATCAGTCCATAGTTTTGCGACTGAGTGCGGGTTCTGTGTGTGCGTGCGTGGCTTCACTGAATAGCATAAACAAAATAAATTGCGGTCAAACGCTGCGGACACATTGCGGGAGTACTAGCTGAATTATTCCACCTTGACCATTGCATGCCGTGATGTCGCACTTGATACGCTTCCTGATAGGATGGTCACTTCCTTTGCTTTCATCGAAGTAACCGCAGCTGAGATCGTCATGGTGGTCAACACGATGTCATGCAAACACAGCACTGGATGTGATGAGGTGTGTTCGTTTATTTTTTAGGAGCGAAGCTCCTTAGGCCGGCACCCGTTCGCCGTTGAAGCTCCCTGGATGCGTCGCCGGCTCAAAAAGACAATGAAACGCCGTGCGCGCCGAACGCCGAGTGGTTTGCTTCTAGCGCATCAGAAATTCGAGGTTAAATAAAAGAAATAACTGGTTATAATGGTCGTCTTCACTTTCACCATCGTGAATTGTGAAATTACAACCATCATTGTAGCGCAGCTCGGGCGCTTTGCCTAAGGCAACAGTAGACGCTCTTCCCTCGCGGCGTCGGCGCAACAACAACAAAAAAATAAAATATAAAAAATAAACGGCACGCGGTGCAAGGCGCTCGCGGCGTTCGGCGTGCGTTGCGCAAAAAACAAGGTGCGCGGCGCAAAAACAGTTCGCGTTTATAAACGACAATAAAATTTACCGAAAACCATGTGTGTACATATATAAAAAAAATAAGGACCCACTTGACATTACTTAGGGCTCCTCACAGAATATGGATAGTCGTCCTCAGAAACGTAAACGTGAATATGATGAAGACGATAAGCAGCTTGGCAAGTATGCGGAACGCAATGCCAGAGCCGCGGCAGCAAGATGAGCCCGGCAACAGAGTCCTGCGGTTAAAGCACGACGAGCGGAGCTACAAAGGTTACGCCGACAGGATCCTACCGTACGTGCTAGAGCGGCCGAATCTAAGCGCCGACGCCGCCAACCGTTTCAAAATGTACATGGTCGTTTTCTTCCCATTTCTAAGGAGCTTCGCTCATCGGTTGTATTCGTACTCGGAACAACTGCTAATTTTAACACGAAAGTGTTTTATGCCGGGGTCCACCAAGATTTGAGTGACGTATTTCCGTCACGGAAATGACGTCGAAAAAATACACATGATCAGAAGCCAAAGAAAAAAAGTGCCGTCAACGGGAGTCGAACCTACGACCTCTAGGTCCGCGACAAGAGATGCCGGGCACGCTATCCACTGCGCCACGGTCACATACTTTGCAGGCTTTAAAAAACAAGCCTTTTATATCTACCACTGTCCTCTCACAGTGCTCTTGCTAAGAGAAGTAATGCATTATGACCATGAAATGCATGATTAGTTTCTTCAAAGCGTTGTTTCTCCGCGTCCGTCCCATTCGGCGTGTTTCGAATAGTAAATGTGCAATTTTGCCGAAGCATTAACACACTGCCAGGTGGCGACCTTACCCCTAGCATCCACACTCGTAGCATCCGTCCATACCAAAAATAGCTGTGCGACGCGCGAGTGCGTCGCGTGGCCCTAACTCCGCGTCCCTAGCCATGTTCTTAGCTCGCCCCGCGAAAAATAGCAGCCGGCCAACGGGGAAGACACGACGCGCGTTGCGTTTCCCTCTGGTCGGGCAGCGTTCAATAATTCTAACATGCCGCGAGTAGGCGACCTTAGCCAAAGTTCGGCGCCCAATCATTGAGGCTCTTCTGGCTGTCACACCGCTTTCAATGACTCTGCTCTCACCGTATACAGCTACCACAATCATCTACGACCACGAGGATTTCTTTAATCGTTCATCATAGACGTTAGTCGTCGGGATACAGATGTACCATCAAGCGACGACGTAGATGCACCCACGTTAAAGGGTGTTATAACTGTGAACACACCAATAGACATTGTGCAAGCTCTCTTATATCAATGTGCAGTAAACATTCGACTACTTCTGTAAGGACACGTTTCACTTTCGTGTTACACCGATTCCTATGACGGAGGGATCAAACATGTTTTTTTTTAAAACAAGGTGTTCAGATACTTTGCGTTCCATTGTAAATAATATTCAATCACGCTTTTCACACAGCTACGCACCCTGACCTTTTAAAGCTTGCAAAGGTCGTTCCTATACACAAAAATGAAGTCTCAAGTCTTTCTGAAAATTAACGCGCTATATCTGTTTTGAGTGCTATTAATACAACCTTCAAAAAAAATTACACCATCTCCCGCTAAAGGGAACCATGTGTAGATGTGAAGCAGCGGGCGCTAACGCTTACACTGGCGGCGGCGTTGACGCTGGCGCTCATCGCAGCGTTGCGCAGGAGAGAAAACTGGGGAGGCGCAAAGCAGGCAGTGATGGAGCAGTGTTTCCTACTGGAACATGCCAATCGCTGCTAATGGGCACTGAGAGACAGAAGACTCCGACTGGACACAGATACCCACACTCCGCTTTTAGTTAACGCGCACGCTGCGAATTTTTATTGTTCAACAACGCACAGGAGAAATCTCCCACCGGCACCACCTTGGAGGTCAAGATCCATTGCCATATATACGGGATGGCCAGTGAACGGTTGTGCAGCGCGAGCAGTCGGTTTTTTCAACCAAGAAACTCGCTAGCAGACGCTGCCTGCGTCGGCGTCGCGAGGCGAGAGAGGGGGGGAGCGTAGGAGAGGAGAGAGAGAGGGGGGTGACACGCATGCGCAGTGGGAGTGTGAACGCCGTGGGCAGGGATGCGTAGAGGAGAGAGGGGGGGGAGCGTAGGAGAGGAGAGAGGGGGGGACGCGCATGCGCAGGGGGGAGTTAGGCGCTGCGGGCAGGGATGGAGAGAGGGGGGGGAGTGTAAGAGGGGAGAGAGGAAGGGAGGCGCATGCGCAGTGAGGGTGTGGTTGCCGCGGGGAGGGATGCCTAGAGGAGAGAGAGGGGGGAGAGGAGGTTTTTTATTTTTATTTTTTTTAACTGTTTGCGCATGCGCAGTAAGGGTGGGCACGCGGCACACCACCACCACCACCACCACCACCACCGGATTAAGCTTCGCCATAAGATGCTTCACATCTAAAACTCATTGTAAAATGGGTCATGATGTTCACCTTACGAGAATCGGTGCTAACACCTAACCAACATGGTTTCAGAAGTAAAAGCTCCACCGCCACCGCTATGCTATCTTTCTCAGAAACTGTAAACAGCTACCTAAACAGTAATATGGTCGTATTAGGTTTATTCATCGACATAAAAAAGACTTTCGGCACTGTGCATCATGGGATGTTACTGGAGAAGCTAGAACGTTACGGCTTTCGTGGCGTATGTCTAGATTTTTTCAGAAGTTATTTGACTAACAGACACCAAAAAGTACGATTGTTTGACGTTCAATCCGATTTTTCTGAAGTTCAAACGGGAGTCCCCCAGGGACCAGTGTTGGGACCGATATTATTTTCATTATATGTGAATGACATATCTTTGATACTGCGTAAATATTCTCCTATCATGCACGCTGATGACACTGTACTTATTTGCGCACATGAGTCGACGACCGAAGCTCGTCGTTTAGCTTATGAACAGATGAAGCTTATCAGCTACACGTTTCACGCCAACAAGCTGCTACTAAACGTAAAAAATTACACCATGTCCCACTAAAGGGAACAATGAGGAGATGTGAAGCAGAATTTGGGGTGCACACCAAGTTTCCGTTTACGTTCACTCGGCCGTCGAAGCCAAGCGTCGGCGTCGAGCTACCGCTTTCGCTACAGAGAGACAACGCGAGTCTGCGGCGAGGGTAGCGAGGCTTTCGAGACGACTGCAGCGACCGGGAACCGACGGAGCGACCGCACGATTCAAGCGAGACTTCCTCGACCGAGCGCACGCGCTTATATGAAATGGGGGAGGAAGAGGAGGGAGTGGGTTTACAGGCTGCAGCGCAGGGGGAGGAGAGGAGAGAAGGTGACCGAACGCCTGCGTAAAGGGGGAGAGTGCGCGGCTGCAGCGGCTGAAGCGCGGGGAGGAGGAGAGAAGGCGACCGAACACCTGCGTAAAGAAGGAGAGCGGGAGAGAGAGTAGGCGCATGCGCAGTAAGGGTGGTCACGCCGCACACCACCACCACCGGATTCAACTCCGCCGTAAGATGCTTCGCATCTAAAACGACAAAATATATGTTATTTCATCCTTCACACAAAGTAACAGTCCTCGACTCATGTGTGCTACAGATAGAGGGGGGAACCTATTGAACGCGTGAATAGTGTGACATATCTAGGTGTTGTAATAGACCACAATTTAAACTAGAAGATGCATAATGGGTCGCTATGGAAACAGAGTTTGCTTTGTGATATTTAAATGTCCACAATTTTTTTTATGTACCAACATTAAGGACGATCTATTTTGCTCTTTTCCATAGTTAGCTATCATACTTCATAGTATCATGGGGCCACACGTATGATTCTTACTTAAAGCCACTGGTAGTGTTGCAGAAGCGAGCGATTCGATTTTTGTCGAACTCAAGTTATGCAGCTTCTTCCAAGCCACTCTAACAAATTTCAAATCATGCCTTTTAACTTGCTCGTAGACTATAAAACTCCAACTATGGTTCATTACTGTATAACTAACAATAGTCCCCTTCATAGTTCATCATTTGTTTCCTCGCGGTTTTGCACACGAGGCTACGAAGCCAGCAACTTCTTACAGTCACTTGTAAAAAATGTAAATGGCAAAAGACGGCTTTCTAGCGCTGGTTGCACTCTGTAGAACAATCTACACGTCGAAACAAAACAAAGTAAAAAGTTTCGTGTTAAGCTGAAACACTATAATGAAGACCTGTATTAATGTTTTAGCCTATTTCAAATGCGTTGTCCGCTACCTGCAAAGAAGATTTAAAAAAAAAGTAAACAGTTCAAATTGATGTTTTGTATATGTATATCAGTAAACCTTTTGTATGGATCCAAACTAGCTTAATGCTAAGGGTCCAGATGTTTTTTCGTGTATTCATTGATTCGTCTATCTTTCTGGCAAATAAAACAGAATTCAATTCAATTAAACATGTATCCACACAAGCACAAATACTTCAATACAAAACACCTACGTTTGTTCGTATTACAACCTTAAAGCTTGTGAAAGACGCAAGCATACTTTACGAGATTACTGCCACTGATGGAGCAGCGCTCTTGATGATTCTCAGCCTTGAAAACGCCCTTTGAAAATCGGAGCTTATCGGATTAATCCGAATTGCCAGAAATTTTACTGGCGATTGTTTATCGGATTTTTTTTCGGATTAATGCGAAAACACGCAGCTCTAGTTATAGGTCGGACTTCGCGCCCCCCCTTCCATGACAAGGGGGTGGGGGGGGGGGGGGCAGCTGCCCCCCCTTGCGCATTTGAGCTCAGGCCGAATGGACAGATCTAACGATGGACTAGGGCGCTTGACCAGTCAGTCAGTCAGTCAGGTTACTTTCCTTAAAGAACCCCTATGGGGGGTACTACATAAGGGGTGGGATTAACAATTTCACTTTACAAATAAAATAATCAATACATAGGCAACAACTGCATACATTTCATCGTATTGCAAGAAAACGTGACCAGTGATGGCTGAAGCAGCGATGTCGAACACGGCGTTGATTAACAGTTAGACGCGCATTCTCATTGGGGCCGCGGCTAGGCTCGTACAGATATTCAACCTATGCCGCTTTAGTCGCGGCTGACGCACCGAAATGCTGTATCCTAGACGCCAGTCGTCATCCAGCGTGGCTAGGGTGCTCAGCGCCGCATTGAAGACGTCGGCCGCGTCGCTTAGCTCGCCGCTGCACCTGACGACATTGCGCATCGATGGGATTCGCCGTGTACGCGTGTGTCTTGATGATGACGTAGTCGACCAAACCAATGACCGTGCCCAGACTGTAGGCATTCAGCCGTGACTTCACTGGTGGAACGGTTATCATGATATCAGGGGTGTAGCTGCTTAGCTCCTTGATCAGCTCAAAGAAGACGCCGCTGGTGTTGATTCCGGGGTTGCATGGTTCGCCGGGATAGTCCCAGTCCACATTTACTCCCTGCGCGAAACACTCGCGAATCAGCTGTGCATTAACCCCACCAGCTAAAAGACTAATCTTGGCAAAATCCTGCATTGCTGTATTTAAAAAAGCACGCTAAAGATTACTATATACAACGGAAGTGAAATACGCAGAACATCAGCGCGTTTCGTAACGCAATACTTGAACCCCGTTCCTTATGTGTTTCGATTTTGCTTCGTGCGCGGCTAACATCTTGAGAGAGGGATGTCTTCGAATTGGCGATCACTTGTTTATGCAGCTACTTGATGCAGGACGGTGCTTTGTGCCTTACAGATAGCCGATGCATTTGCGCATAATTTTCATCGAGGTTACTAGAGATGGTGGTATTACATTTAAAAATTAATTGCAGTATCTTACTAATTATCTTGCTACTTGTCCCTAAAATGGGACTAAATTACAATATAAATTATAGCTAGCCGTAAATATTCGTATTAGACTACTATTTCTTTAAAAATGGGAAGCCATTACTTTGAAATCACTTAAACAAAATTCGACGCTATTTTTGTTTCCTTTGACTAACAGCTACATCGTCGCGGAAACAGCGTGTCGCTGTTGAAATGATGCGGCTATGAAATGTGTGTTAACGCTTTCCTGAACATAGCAGGAAAAATAATTGAATGGTAAGGGGAACATGGACCACAGAACATGACGGCGTTTTCAAATATGAAGCAGTTGTACTGACTTAACGGTCGCGCAAGACTGCTTAAGCTACTGGCACCATATTGCTGTGTAATTGCTCAACTATGCTCTGTAGTACTTTTGCCACCGTCTGCGCTGCTGAACCAATCATCGTGACGTTAAGGTAAGGGAAGCTGTTCCACATTTCAAATTCATAACGATGAGTGTACCGGAGGTGAGCAGTGGTACTTCCCCAATTTCTGTGGCACATACCCGACAGACTAGTTGTAGTAAGGGCCTCCTCATTTTTAGTGCTTGAAAAAAAGCGCGAAAAAAAAAACAGGCAGGCACGAAGGACACAGGACGACGCGCTACTAGCCAACTGAAGTTTAAATCAAAACGTAGAAAGATATATATACACATTACAAAAAAACAAGATAAAGAAACAGGCAACCCTAGAATGAAACTGCATATAAAAAAAAACGCCAGGCACATTTTTGTCACCAAATTACGTTATATCAAGGTACTCTATAACGAAATCTGGTGAAAAAAACGTGCGTGGCGTTTTTCTTTATATGCATAATCATTCTGCGGTCCCCGTTCCTTTATGTTGTATTTTGTAATGTGTGTATATATATCTTTCAACGCTTTTGATTAAAACTTCAGTTGCTAGTAGCGCGTCATCCTATCTGCTTCGTGCCTCGGCGGGCATCGAGACATGGTTGATAAGCAATGTTAATGACGCGGAATTTCGGCGCCGGGAGGAGTCCGGTCGCTATAGACGGCGGATTCTCGGATGTAAACGTGTTTTTAACTAGCCCTGCTGTTAAATAGGCCTCCTCTCTCGGGGGACACTGTAATGGTCTTCAAACCGCTCCATCCAGCTGATTAGCAGTCCGACAGTCGGCAAAGCGTGGATTCGTCGAATCCGCTTGTCGAGAGTTTCGACTGTGGCGCCCTTTCACAAGCGTTATTGAAGGATTCGAGCTCAGATTCCACTCGTATTTTCTGTGGGCTTGCCTCGCCTAGAGGTTATGAACTGTTTTCTTAAGCATATTCCTAATACACTAAGCTGATCCTGAGGCACAGCGTCAGGGTTACCTTTCGCATAATCACTAATCCATTTGAACCATCCACGTATTTTCGACCTGAATCGAATGTCAAGAGATACATGGTGATGCTTACCGTCCATGGCTTAAAAGTGTCGTTAAGCTCAAGCCACATTGACTGCACCAATCGTCGCCGAGTGGCAGGGTCCCCGATCGCTAAAGACAAGTTGGCGTTGTCTTCGCGCTCTCCTCCCAAAGCGAAGTACACGGAGATGTTGTTGCCCCGGTGCACGAGTAGGCTGTTGAACTGCATGACTAGCAGGGAGTTCAGGTACGTCATCGCACTCGGGTACTTCCACACGATGCTGCCGTTCTGCGCGTGTACAGCATAGCCGTACCAGACAATCGCAGTGCAGTAATGGACCGGTGTAAGGTCGGGAAAGTATGTGTCCTGGAGCCTCCAGTATCTGCGAACACCAGCGTGGACTTTAGGTTTACGTGCTAACCAAGCCATCTTGATCGGCACATTAAGAAGTGTCCGAGGGCGCGCTATCTCGGTGAGTGCCACAAATACACTTAAAGCTCACACAGCTGCGTTTTCAAACACCCTGCGTGTTACGGCTTTCCAACAAGTTATGGCCCAAGCATTCCGTAACTAACTCGTGCACTCATGGTCATAGATATTGAAGACTGTCTTGACTCCATAGAGCAGCATGAACTGTCGTGAATATATTAGATTCCTAATTAACCATATAATGTTATCGATATTTATGTTCGGTGGAGCACTTTTTTTCTTTTTCAATTAATAGTATTTTGTGTTACACGAAAGTTTCATCCCGGGGTCCATGAAGACATCACGGATGTCATTTCCGTCACGGACGTGACGTTGTTAAAATGTACACGAACCTACGGCAACGAAAAATTAAAGGAAATGTTTCATTTATTCGAACGACCTTGGAGTTGAACTCACGAGCTCTCTACCCTCGGTGATAGGTGCTGGGCGCTCTAATCACAGCACTACGAGCACACATACTCGATGCTTTACAAACGCGCCTTATATCTCTCCCACCTTTCCAGCAAGAGACACGCCAGCGGGCAGTGGAAGGCATTTGCACGTTTACTTCTCGATGTACGAACTCTTTTCTCTCGCGTTCCTAAAGGTGTTTGTTGATTTGTCTGCATGAACAGAGGCATAAATTACTCCAGTACTGAGGATCGTGCACCCTGCTTTTTCTCTCCTCAAATGACGACAATTTCCATGAGCGCGTATTGAGTACAAGTGTATGTGCTTCTTGATGTCATCTTTGCGCGGGATTCACCACATGCTGTGTCCAGGTGTATGTTAACTACTTCAACTATTACGAAGATTTTGTCATGATCATGAACGCTAGTCGTCGGGGTGCAAACGCGCCATCAGGCGCCACCGTCGGTGCATCCACGCTAAACGGCGCTACAGCTGCCAAACACCACTAGACATCGTGAAAGGTCTCATATATTAATGTACAATAAACAATCAACCACTTCTGCGAATGCACGCGTCACTTTCGTGTTATACCGATTCCTATGACAGCCATGTTTTTTCTGCAATATCACCGGCCACCAACAGCATAGTTAATCACAACACTATTGATAGTAATGTCGGTAGTAATACTACCCACGGCACTATCGATTGCACTATCGACAATAGTATCGATAGTTTACCGATAGAAGTAGTATCGACAGTTTCTTTACACTATCTATAGTCCAAAAGAAACCATCGATGTTATCGATAGCCAATTTTCCGATAGTTTTGCCTCACTAAGCGGCAGGCATCAGGCGGTGAGGCACGGTTACACCACTCGATAGTTCTGGCACACTCCAGCGTCACGATACATGCGCAGGCAAGCGCTGCTGGCAGGAACTCCGCGGAGCTGTGTCTGGGCTCGCGAAGCAGGCGCGTACATGCACAGCTGTGCCACCGGTGGCTAGGCTGCGCGCGGTGCAGTCGTCGCTCCGCGGGGTTTTTACAGCGAAAGCTGTATATGGCTAGGCGAAAAACCGCTCGGCATCTGTGTCACGAGCGGTCTCCATTAACTGTGCTATCAGTTACGTCGTTCTGAGCGTCTTACTCAAGCTCGCGCGCCATTGGCGCGCAGGCGCTGGGAAATACGACGCTTGCAAGGTCAAACGCTTGCAGCCACGGCGCGCCCTCTGGCGCGCCGAAGCGGCGTTGCGCGCAGAACAGCGTCGACGTGATTCCGGGAGCGCGTTCGCCGGGGCGAACGCCCGCTTTGGGCGAGAATTTCTCCAGCGGCACTGTGGCTTCGGCTGCGACGTCTGTGACCGCCTATGGTTCGACCACAACCTGGCAACGATAATTGTGGAATGCTTCAGTGCAGCGTCGGGTTGAACCAACTGCTAAACACTGGGGCCGCACATTTCAGCTTCGCTGGTTAACCATTTGTACGGAGTGCTTGGGCGGTGATTTTTTGTTCGCAACAGACGGACGGGGCAACGCTTCGCTTAAATAGCTACGCTGTTATTACCAAACATGCCAAGAATGTTTGTTTTGAAAATGCTCTCGTGCCTGGAAATCAGAGAAGACAGTCGCTTAGTGGACAGTTAGCGCTCACTCTGACACTCACTTAGCGTTGAATACGCAGATGACTGGCCGCTGCTGTACGTCCTTCGTGCTCGTATTGAGAGACTTCCCCGTTGGCGCCGGAGCAGGGGGGCGGACGAGGCCTTTGGTCCGGTTCCATTTCCTTGTTGCAGAAATCTTGCATGGTCTCTCCCGGTGGGAGAACGAACCCCTCGTCGGGGTCAAAGGTCACCCGCGGCAAGCCAGGAGAGGTCTTTCACAAAACGACAAACAGTGGTCATAAGATAATTGTACAACAACGTCGCGTACTGGCAACAAATGGTGCGTGCCTTTGAATGTGACACAAAGAGTACACGGAGGATTTCTCGTAGACGGTAATGTTGTTTGCTAAGAGGGTAGCTTCAATCTAATCCAGCTATTTAAACGAAGGCATCGAACAAGAAAGACCAGGCAACGCATGCACTGGACTTATAACAATCTTCATTCAAGAAAGCCCCCCGCCCCCCACACTGTGCGCCCTGAATTACGCAATTTTAATTGACCATTTGCAAAAATCTGCAAGGTGGCTTTCCTGCAAGGTTGTTTTCCAACCAAAAACTCTCGTGCACAGAGTGCTTTCCAGGTTTACTGTGTTTTTACCGCGCCTAATTCCAGTGAAGGCAAGCGAGTACGACAAAACGACTTTTCCCCCCCAACAATTACTATGGGGTTGTCCCGCCTCGTACGAACCGTCAGCCTAGGATCGCATGGTGGACGGGGAGGTACCTGTCGTTCGTAAAGAAGGGGGGATGGGGGGTGGTGGGAAGGCAAAAACACAATGAGCGAGAGAAGCAGGCTGTGAACGAGAGTTTTTGGTTGGAAAACAGCCTTGCAGGAAAGCCGCCTTGCAGATTTTTGCAAATGGTCAATTGCTTTACTAGACTGCTCAAAGTGGTAGAGGTTATTTGTAACCGAAAGTCAGAATTCCCAATGAATAATGAAAGAAGATCTAACCCAGGCAAGCTTTCGAATAGTAACGTTACAGTATGTAATAGTCAGAGTTCACCTACTGCCGGTTCGCAAAGCAAACCAGCACCAGAAACATAGAGCTAGTTGTACGCCTCGAAAACAATCGCAGAGCAATTCAGTCGACCCCGTCGTCAGGCTCTACATTTTCTTCGTAAGTTACAGCAAAGCAATGCCTCCTGTATGGCAAGTTTTCATTGAGTGTTTTTACAGCCCCTAGCTTTCTCGTGATAAGCGTTAAACCTCGTAAGCTCCGTGTTGTCACTGGCCTAACGAACGGGAGCCTCGCCGTTGCCGTCGTCGCTAGAAAATGGAATTTAATTAACCAGCACATTACATTTTCGAAAGAGTAACCGATGATATTACAATATTGCAAGAAAATGTGATTGATTAGAAGTAATCGATTACTTGTAACGCGTTACGTACAACTCTGATTCCCTCCCCGCTTCAGTTACTCATTCCTTTCCGCGGTCAATCACGTGACCTAATTCCGAGGCCCCTCCTCTCCCCTGCCCTGGGTCCCACCGGCCCGTTCTAGTGAACTCGAGCATGGGTTCTGGGTTGGCGAAGACAGCGTCACAGTAAAAAAATTTGGCAGATCCCAAGTACCATGGGAATCGATGTTATGCGAAGCATGCGGAGGCAAGGTGACTGCGTTGTAATTTCTTTATTGAGCAAAACGTTACGAACTGACGCTAAAGATATCTACAAATGTTGTACGCACAGACATATGTTGAACCTCTGCTTGCGAGGATGGTAGCCCTGCAGGCCCGTAGCCAGGAATTTTTTTCGAAGAGGCCCACATGTTGAAGGCCTTGCAAAACACCTATTTTTATTATTTGTCCTTGGTAAAACATCTCCGCCAATCGAATCTCCGCCAATCGAATCGGGGGGGGGGGGGGGAGGGATGTAGCCCTGGATACTGCTTCGTGGACCAACTACAGTGGGCGGCGCTTAAGTATACAATTGATGTTAACCCGACATGACGTCTGCCTCATAGGAGTACATATGTAATGTTTATAAAATTAAACAGCCAGTACTGCAAGCACAACTGACGTTTCACCAACATTACGCCTGCATAGGGTAGGGTCTTTTTCCAAAGCAGTTCCGAGATCTGCCGTGGCTCTGTGGTAGGATACTTGATTGCCACGCAGATGGCTGGGGTTCGACTCCTTGCTGGGACCCTGATATTTATTACGTGGATTCGTCGGTTCAACGCTGCCGGCGTCAGTTAATCTTAAAGGGGCCCTGCAACACTTTTCCAAGTAGCCATGGAATGGATTCACTAAAGGAGCTTATTGCCTCACGAATTCATTGCCGCAAAAATTTTTGGAATCCGTCCAGTACGAGTGGAGTTACAAAGATTTCTCGCACGCTGCAATTGCATTCTCTCTTCTCTCGTCCCGTCGAAAGCGCTGGAAGCTAAGCAGGGAGGGATGGCACGGGGAAAGAAAATACGTCACGCGCGCTTCGTGATCTTGAGCGCTTTTTCTCTTTCTTTTTTTTGTTCGAATACGCAAATTTTCATTGCGATCGCGCGCGCACGCGTGGACAAGTCGCGGCCTCCCGCGGCGGCCTCTGTAACTACCGAGCGCGCCATGCTCAATTCAGCCAATGGCTGATACAAAAAAATCTCTCCTCGGTGACGAGTGATTTTTGGGTACGCAACGTCATTTGTCGAGAGAAGAGAAAGCAATTTCTGGCTGACTTTGAGAATTTATTGTGAATTCCACGCCGCGTGCTGCGCTATAATATTTGGCTCGCGTGTTCTCGAGAGCCTGGACTACCGATCGGCAGCGTTTTCTGAGCATGCTCAAAAAGTGTTGCAGGGCCCCTTTAACGCTCTCGTATTTAAATTACTAATGTCTCTCCTTGCCGTTCCTGGGTAGATATAAATTGTCAAACACCTGTGGCGCGTACCCGCATACCGCGGCCCGTGGTACTCGGGCAAGTGCCACACGTATCTGCAGGAAAGGGTTTGACGATGTACGCGACAGCATTCTCATGCTATTCATGTCATGACCAAGGTAGACATATTCGTCAATACATTTTACCCTCCCATACAAATTTTGGTCTACTCCAAGTTAAGGAGGCGATCACGACAGCACCCAGACGTAGGCGGCTAGATAGATAGATAGATAGATAGATAGATAGATAGATAGATAGATAGATAGATAGATAGATAGATAGATAGATAGATAGATAGATAGATAGATAGATAGATAGATAGATAGATAGATAGATAGATAGATAGATAGATAGATAGATAGATAGATAGATAGATAGATAGATAGATAGATAGATAGATAGATAGATAGATAGATAGATAGATAGATAGAAACGCAAAAGTGCTTACAGTACAGAAAGAAATGCTTCGCATTTAAAAGAACGCGTGGCTGGCCATGCCGCCACGCCGAGAATGCCGCGTGCTCCATTGTCTCACCTGCGGTATGGTAAAAGGCGAGGACTTGACGTTGACATTGGTAGCCGCACCGGGGACCCCAGTGGGGGGTCGACAATGGGCGTACCGGGCGCGTGAAAAACGTTACGAACACGGCCGTCGGGATGAGCACCGTGATGAAAACTGACGAGCACAGTATCCACAGGATCTGCCACGAAGGACTGCTCTGGGGAACTGCGGATGGCTCCGACTAGAGCGCAGGAGACAGCTCTTAAAACGTCGCCCTCATGAGAGAAGGTGGACTAAGAAGGAATTAGGATGGTAACACGACAATTGAAAAAATTACACCGTCTCCCACTAAAGGGAACCATGAGGGGATGTGAAGCAGCGTTGGGGGTGCACACCAAGTTTCCGTTTACGTTCACTCAGCCGTCGAAGCCAAGCGTCGGCGTCGAGCAACCGCTTCCGCTACAGAAAGACAACGCGAGTCTGCGGCGAGGGTAGCGAGGCTTTCGAGACAACTGCAGCGACCGGGAACCGACGGAGCGACCGCACGATTCAAGCGAGACTTCCTCGACCGAGCGCACGCGCTTATACGAAATGGGAGAGGGAGATGAGGGAGTGGGTTTACAGGCTGCAGCGCGGGGGGGAGGAGGAGGGAAGGCGACCGAACACCTGTGTAAATGAGTAGAGTGGGAGAGAGTAGGCGCAAGCGCAGTAAGGGTGGTCAGGACGCACACCACCACCGGATTGAACTCTGCTCTAAGCAGCTTGGCATCTAAAATATTTGAAGGACCCGTAGCTAACAGCAAAGAAGACGCCGGCGAGAGAGTAAGCTCTCCCGACATCCTTGATGTAATTACCTTGGTCATCTTAGGAGGTTGCCTTTTCGTGCATCTCTTTCTCCGCTCCCCTCTTTGAAGCTTTCTGTGCCTCATCTGGCTTCGCAGTGCCTGCGGGATTGCTCCCGCTTTAACCAAGTGAGGATGTTATCTGAACACATCATGGAATGACCCCACATATGAAATCACTGTCGGTGTTATCACGTGGCGTTATCCTGACTTCATCTCCACTTGGTCACGTGACTGCTGGCGCCATCTGTGTTCACGACGCCACCGGACGCCGGACATCCGCACTCATGCAAAATATCAGCGTTTCTTACCAGGCTTTTCTTTTTCGCCTTAAAAACTTGATTTCATATCGTTGGCCGTGCGCCCGTCATCGTGTCGACATTAATTTACGAGCGAAGTGTGACAACCTGTCACGATATGCGCTTCTGATACACGTTCCAATTACATAGAATTAATTAAACTAATGTCTCAGCGCCAGTGTAATTCGAAGTAAACGACATGATCACTGGATGTCAATTGCGACTTCGTGTGAACAGTGTACACCGATACAAAAACGATACAAAATTCACATTTGATGGCGACATATATCATCGCTCTGCTCTGATAACAAAAGGTTTACAAATCGCGCTTTTCATTAATATATTTCCGCGGTCTTCCGTGGCGGATGACCACACCGGTGCGGTATTGTCGAGCTGGGTGGCGGTTTATAAACAAACACGTCGACAGGAGCCGTAAGCTGCTATCAGAGTAGGATTGTGTGGTTTGTGTCTGGTATTCCACACTGCTGGCCAATGGCACTAACTCATGAGAAAAAGGAACGTTGCCTTGTACAACTTTTTATGCTTCCTTATAAATATTTTCAGTTTGGTGCCGGCGCCTTCAGTCGAGGCATCAGTACCAGCCGTAAATTAGAAAAGTTATTTTCTTCATATTTTGACTGTTGTTAGGAAGCAACAGTTCCTAAGACCCTTCTCTGAATTTGCTATATTATTCCATTGTCTCCTCCAGAAAGTAGTGTACTTAGTAGTGCCGACATCAACAAGAATGGCTGCGCATGCATTGCCAAATTTATGATGTCATGGCGCTGTGGTTTAGTACTGCAGAAACGCGCATATGCCGATCCAGTCACACCCTCCATTTATTTATTTCTTGCCAACTAAAATTCACTTGAATAGCAGTTGCGTTTGCTTGTAGGCCAGCTAGGACATCTGACCCATGACGCAGTCCTAAGTGAGATTGATGAACTATATTTGAAAAAGAAAACTTGATTGGGTCTTCAAGCAAGCAACACTGTCTCTGTTTGCATGCCTTTGTGCTATACAAGCACACACTTTGTAAGTGAACCAAACTGTCACTTTGCCACAATGTGAGAAACGCTCAGTACTGCTGAGATGGTGGCCCAGGGCTTATCTACTGGAATGAATGGTGCTGAACGATTTTGGTAAACGTTTAACATCCATTGATACCCCTTGTCGAATGCGTATTGACGGCTCTTGTACAATGCGTTTGTTGGTAGGCCGAAAAGGACATTCTCACAATTTAATGCCATATCTGTGCAGAAATAGGCGTCCCAAATTCGCATTATTGTATTTCTGTCTCCCGGGCTTCTAGTTTCAGTTCTTCCAAGAGAATGCGTACCGCATTCTTTTACGGTTCCCTGCAGCACAAATTAAGCGCGTCGGTTTCGCCGCTTCTTCTGAAACTGTGGAATGCACCGATATCGTTGCGCAAGTGGCAACGCTAAATTAAGGCCGTTATAATTTTATTTCATTAGACAAACCGCTTTGGTCTCGGACTACAGCGATGCACAAAAGCTATTTTTATATTCGAAAGTGACGTTCCATTATGTGGAAGGGATGTCATTGGCCTGTTGTTTTGATTGGTTTGACGCAACAAGTCTCATGTAATACACCTATGGTCCCAGCTGGGCCACACTACTGCGCGCTAAAAATTACAAGTCTCTCTTTTGCTTCCTCAGATATTAGAGGATTGCTATATTTAAATATCAAGTATTGGAAACGTTTGCAGTACGACGCTAGGCGCAGAGCAAAACAGCCAACCTAAGGCGAGACTTCTGGTATCTCTCTACAGAAGGCCCATGGTGTTTGAAACCATCATTAACGTCAGGGGCAGAGTAAAATGCGAAAACAAGCGCTGTTCTTGTAATCTGCTGGGGTTTTGAAATTTGGAGGCTAATAACTTCCGTGCACCAATTAGGATGATTGTTTTTTTTTTCACTCATCTCAGTATTAAGCATCGTACAGCATTCAGCGCTGCGTAATGCAGACAAAAAAATGTCGCAGATCCCCCTTCAAGAAAATATTAACCACTCTCCGTATTTGATTTGCCAAGGTGGCATCTTCAGGCTGTCTTCCTTTTATCGTTTAAGGCTTATTAAAAACGCCATCTCACGTTAGTACTGATTGTGGGAGAACCTATTGTAACAGTTCAACTCTAACCTATTCGCAATGACATTGGCAGTTCTCCATAAAGTTTGCTTACAGGCACAGCCATAGTCACCAACCTCGTCACTGTCGAAGCTATAGTCAACTCGTGGTTCCTGGGGCGACACAACATCCACTGGTGACACAGGGCTCAGACGCGGTTGCGTCTTCATGTCCCGAGGTGACGCCAGGGGTCTTCGGGTCAGGGCATCCGGGGACTGCTCATCACCGGGCGTTATCAATGGACTTTTCATCTGGGCGCGTAGGCCGAAATATATTTTCAATTGAAGGGAGCCAACATCTCCGGCTGTTACAACAAATGTTTTCTCATCCTTTGCGCGTGTGTTTCGAGATGTAAAACCGACAAGCTCGGGAACAGTCGAATGCGCCGGGGCAGCTGTTCTTCATGCGTATGAGTCTACCGTAGCATGGTGCGCTTAGCGGTTGCAGGGAGAAAACGGTGTTTAGGTACATCCTCGAAAATGGTCTATAGACCAGAATTTTCAGCACTTGCAGGGGCGGCAGTCATCTTTGGCGGGGGTATGTCGGGTCACATGGAAAAAACGACCATGATAGTGCACGCCTTCTCCTTATCGCATGCTTGCCACAAGTGTTCACTCGCCATCATTTGTGACGTAGCCAAGTACACAACGCTTTTTTGCCACGTCGACGCGGTATAACCTATTGGTCTTTATTATGTATGATGCATAAATTATAACAGCACTTTCGAGCCAGAACAGGCTACCGCGCATCACTACGGGATTTAAGAAAACACAGAAATGAATATTGGTCTTGTCCCGACAAATAAAGTTGCAATTTGCATTACAGCATTAATGCCTATTTCATTGAAACATGCTCCTCTGACCTACCTTTATATTTGTCTTGGAATGTACGCGTGGAAAATTTCTTTGCTGAAACAAAGGAAAGAAATGGGGGTTCACGTCTCAAGTTTCCCATTCCACTCACGGCGCCTACGATAATCACCGTGCATTCGGTGCGAAAATGCTCATATTTGTGTAAGACGCTATCTGAAGCACGACATAATGCTGCACGGTTGTTTGACTGGGTGACAAGTTTTATTTCGTAAACTTTGAGCTGAATAATAATAGTAATAATAATGATTATAATAATATTATTAGCTCGAGTTTTACGTGCCAAAACCTCGCTATGATTATGAGGCAGGCCGCAGTGAGCGCCTCCGGAAATTTCGATCACGTGTTGTTTAACGTGCACTGACATCGTAGAACACACGGGCATCTACCATTTCACTTCCGCCGAAATGCTACCGCCGTGGTAGGGACCAAAGCCTTGACCTTTGCGCTAGCAGCCGAGCATCTCAACCACCGTACCGCCACGGCGGGCTATTTCGAAACACGACTTGTTTAGGCCATTTAGAATCGAGATCCCGTGCTATAAACGCAAGCTCATGGGCACATGACTTATCAGCCTAAGCAGGGAGAGTCTAGCAATGTGCGGCGTGCAAGTACGCGTTTTGAGACACTTTGCACATTTTCCAGAAAGCCTCCGGCAGGCTAAAAGCTACACTTCTAGTTCACGGTACTGAAGACTTTCCTTTGTGAACGCCGGCGCGCCGAGACACTTCAAGCGTTTTTGCAGCACTTACGAGCTTCGAGTCGCCAGTATGCTTTTCACGTTGGCGTTGATAACTGACGCTCCAATCCCAGTCGCACTCTTTGGTTTCTGTCCTAGCGTCCATTAATATGTAAAACCGGACTTGACAAAGGCATCCATGCTAGCATCAGGAAAACTAATCTTACGGTTGAATGAACAGCGTCAGTAGCGTAGCCAGAAATTTTTTTTTGGGGGGGGGGGGGGGGGGTTCAACCATACTTTATGTATGTTCGTGCGTGCGTTTGTATGTGTGCGTGCATATATACGCAAGCAAAACTGAAAAATTTCGGGGGGGGGGGGGGGCTTTGAACCCCCCCAACCCCCCCCCTTGGCTACGCCACTGAACAGCGTGGCCATATATCGCTGTTAAGCCTTGCACGGAAACTCACCGCGTGGCTAGTGATGAACAACGACTTCTGGGCCACCGAGGGCGGCGTCTTCACAATCCCGGGGGTGGAGGGTGTTTCGACGTCGTACGGCGAAGGCGGGCGCAGGAATGGCACGGCCATGGCGTAGTCGTTCTCGTTCTTATTCTTGTAACCGGTGGCTCGTGCCCAGTGCACGGTGCCGCGTGTTGATGTTGATGGTGATGATACTGTTTTTGTTGTTTTTTTTTATCGCGTACTCCTCAGCCTAATTCTCAATGAAGAAACATGAAGGTTATCGTGATTTTGTCTATTTTTCTTTATTTATGCTGCCGACCCCAGCAGGGATCATTACAAGGAAGGGCATGTTCACTAATGACAAAATATAGCAATACAAATAGCAAAAGTTACATAATACGAGGAGCAAATATAGGCAGTTAACGAAGGCAAACAAGAAAACGTAACAATATATCCTTATACTTTTACGGAAAAATAAAGGTGGCTCAAATATGTACACAAATGGCACAACTGGGGTAAAAAAAATGTGCCGATGTAAAAAATGATGAGAACAAAACAAGGTAATAGTGTGAAGGGTAAACGTGAGGTAAAAAAGGCACACACATATCCAGCATTCAGGGACAGTGGGTGATCAGCGCTTCTAGCGGCCACTGCTGAAAGCTTTCACTTTTTCAATGGGACAGGTTCATTTTCTGGCGATAAAAAATCATAGATGCGTAACTTCCAAAAGTTCTTTAAGGGGCACGTTCTGGGAGCTGCACCGCATTTCACAAATGATGTATCGTTAACATCGGGGCTTCACATTCTGTTCCCACGACGGTTAAAGTTTAAACAATAGGATCCTATACACCAGAACACAGCGAGTTCAGTGTGTGCCGCCATAATAGGCAGCACGTCGCGCCATCTGTTGCATGCGCGGCGAAGCAACACCTGGAACTGCCAGGCTAGCAGACGCTCCGTAGTTCAAACGCGAAACTTCTCAGCCCGAGTATGGCTGTAAGCATGTCTCGCGCTTTTCTTCGCCTGGAAATTTGTGCTGTTTTCTTGTGAAACGTTGAGAAGACCTTCCTCGACGGTCCGGAATGTCTACAGCACACGCATTGCCGACTGCGGAAGCAACTTTATCAGGTACGTACTATCGCGATGCCAAGAAACGTGAACAGCGGAAAGCGTGGCTTTCGACTCGGTCGAACTGCGACATGCCTTGACTGTCGCTAAGCAAAACTTGTGCGTTCAGCCGGTGTCACCGTAGTGCTAGAATCCCGCTCCGGCTTGCGCTCATGCAGCGCATATGTATATCATTTGCCAGTCATGCCTGGCACTCGGAACCCACACACTCGGTGCACGCGGTGCGAAAGTGCCAGCCAGCGCAAGATGTAGTGCTACGCGGGCTGAAAGCACAGATTTGCCTAGCGACAGTCAAGGCATGTCGCAGTTCGACTGAGTCGAAAGCCACGCTTTCCGCTGTTCACGTTTCTTTGCATCGGGACAGTACGCCGTTACATTTGCACTAAACGTGCGCAGTGTGCATGCACGCGTGAGTCCTAATATCTCCTATTATTGGCATGCTGCCTGCGAAAGAGTACGGCAATGATTTGGTGCCGCATACTACAGGCATACTGCACGCAAATTACTGCTGTAAAGCGAAACAGCTGGCGTCACGCTTGAATACACGCAGTAAGTGTACTTACTCGTACGCTTTTACTGGGCTCGTAGTTTTTCCTGTTGATTGCAATTATCCACTGGCGGCGGAGCTGGTCGTTTTTCGTTGCGGATGGAAATCTGTGCAATCTGAAAACACCGCACCGGCACGATTCCCATGTTTTGTTGTCATCTTCACAGACAGTGCTGAGTGATATCTTCCTCTTGCGCTGATTGTTTTCGCATCCAAAGACAGCGCAGTGGTGCCCAGACGACTTCTGGTAAGCGGGAGCGGCGTGAATAGGCGCTTTCTCGTATTTTAATGTCCCGGACACGCCGCTTACCATGTAACAGATACACGCCTTGGCAGTTCAATACAAACATGGCGTCTGGGTTCGGGAGTATGCCGCCGGGAGCCTAGGCGCCTGGGTGCGAGATAGGCGTGCTCTGGTCTATAGAAGCGGCCGAAATCACGCCCTTTTTTTTCGGGACAAAAAACGGAACGTCTGAAAAAACTAGCCGGAAGCCTGCAAATTTCTCGGACAGCTAAGTAGTACGAAGAAGAATCTTTCATTTGAGGCCACAATGATGTCTTTGCGTGAATAAAAAACACGTTACAAAATGAAGTTTTCTACAACCCAGTCGCGTCTTCGGCTTGCGTCTATGACCATAGTATCTTGATAATATCCATCTTATCGCTTCGCGATGGGCGTTCGTTGGGGCCGAGTTGGTTGAGCGCCTAAGCTGGCCCCTCGAGCGCGGTCGATACGGGCCGGGATCGAATCGCAAAAAGAAATTGTTTTCGTTTTTTTTTTCATCTAACACGAAAGTGTTTTATGCCGGGGTCCACCAAGCATATCCGTTACGGATATGACGTTTATATAATTAACGCTACCAAATGACAAAGAAAAATTATTATGAAAATGTACCCCCCGCCGGGAATCGAACCTCTGACCCTTGGCCCGCGACGCAGGGTGCCCGGTTTCTTACCGACTGAGCTATCGAATCAGTTGCAAGGCTCTCTACAAATGCGCCTTATATCTCTCACACATTCTCTCTCGCACGGTGCTCTCTGTTGGCGTGGAGGGTCGGTGTCACCGCCTGTGAGCGGGGAAGAGAAGTAATGCGGCACGACACTTACTAGCGCTGATAGCGAATGATTAGTCTCGGAGGCCATGCTTTAGGTGTGTCTCGATAGCAGTGAAAAACATTGGCCGCGCTAGCATCGGAGTCGCCGATGTAGTTATGCTCTTTGCCTTTAGCTTCGTGTTAGTGTGTGACGGCTCTTTGTCGGAGTAGTGCATCCTCCACATGCACCAACGTTGTTTTGCCGATGACTACTTCGGGTGCGATAGCACCGATTAATGAAACTGCTGCAGTGAGCGCGGCCGCAAGCCAGCGATGTCGACGGGCGAATGTCGTGCCTTGGTGGAGCGATACAGAAACCAGCCGGACGTAGAACACCTGCGCGCGCTCGCGGCTCAAGCTACGAACCTCTGCCTCCTGCATTGTTGAAGCTCAGCGTGGTAGTGTATGCATGAGCGCAGGAGTAGGTTACCTTAATACTCAGGAGCGCACACCGTACCACTTCTCTTTGAAGACACGAATATCGAGTGGCAGTGTTCATCACGTGCTTGTTGGTGTCTTTGCGCTGGATTCACGATACGCTGTGTCCAGGTATATCATGTTGACAACTTCAGCTACAACAACAGTTAATTCATGACCATGGGCGTTAGTCGTCGCGATGGAGATTTGCCACTAGGCGTCAACGTGGGTGTGTCCACGTCAAACGGTGCTATAGCTGTCAAACACCAATAGACATCGTACAAGGTCTCATATATCGCTAGCACTACTTCTGCGAAGACGCGTTTCACTTTCGTGTTATACCGATTCCTATGACGGAGGGATCAGCCAAGATTTTTTTACAGAATCGCTGTTGGTGGTTACGGGGCTCGGCTGTTGACCCGAAGGACACGGGTTTGATCGTGGCCGCGGCTCTAGCATTTTCAAAGGAGGCGAAAATCCTAGAGTACTTAGATTTTAATGCGTGTACGTAGGTGTAAATGCACGTCAAAGAACCCTAGGAGGTCGAAATTTCCGGCACCCTCCTCTGCCTCGACAGGGAATGGGAGATACCCCTACGCGCTAAGCGCGTGCTCTAGGACAGCTTTTTCCAGTCCAGTCCTCTACGGTGCGCCTCATAAACATATAGTAGTTTTGGCACGTAAACTCCAGCAATTTTTTTTACTAGTGCGTCATTGCTGAAGATTTAGTTGCTTGGTTTTTCGCTAATGCGTTGCACCCAGAATCTTTGCTGCAGTTTCGGTTTTGCTTCTGGTAATGGAACAAGTAAACTTCTCATGTTTTATTATTTCTTATTACGCTACCCATTATTTAAACAAACAAAGGAAGGGGTTCGGCTGTTCTGCTTTGGTGAGGTAGCGGTTCGGCGTAGCGGTGGATCAAATTCTCACCGTGGTCACATTGAAAGAAAAAGTCCTAAAGCGCCTCATCGCAGGAAAAACGCGGTGTGCGCTGTGCTGCAAAGACCCGTCGGACCACAATAAGAAAATTTGGAGGACGCTTAAGACTCGTCTTCCCAACTGGAACGCGATAGCGTAATCAAGCCTCATTCGCATCCCCTTCACATTCGGTTGCCAATCGGTGGACACTTCGACCGTTCCGCGAAAGACATCGACGTCTACGCGCGAACCAATGACCAATGAGTTTTAAACTCTCCTAGAATGTCTACTGCATGTGCATTTTCGAAGTGCCCATTACGTCATAATTGATCATTTCGCGAAGTAGCCCAGTACCTGCAGCGTGTCTGTAAGGCAATACGCGCACCTACCCAGCGGCACGCTTTGTTGATACTGTGGCTGATGCCGATCAACTATGCCTCAGTGCTTTTTAATGGGTGGGCCGTCCGCAAACCCACTTGACTTTCTTCGAGCTAGCCAGGTCGTCATATCTTCACATCCTCATGTCATGCCACCATAACATCAGATATCATGAATTTGTGACATCATCATGACGTCATGGAATGACATCGTCGCTCGGGAGAGATCTATAAGAGCTGCAGCTATTGCATATCTACTATATATATATATATATATATATATATATATATATATATATATATATATATATATATATATATATATATATATAAGTATAAAAATAGATGCGCCTTCACATAACAACTGTTTATTCTGCCGACGTTTCGACGGGAACCCCGTCTTTTTCAAGGCATAACAATATTTACAACGTGTCTCTTATATACCGTGTTAGGACAGGAGGGAAGACGGAAAGGTAAAGACGAACGTGAAAAGGGAAAAAAAAAAAAAAAAAAAAAAAAAAAAAAAAAAAAAAAAAAAAGGAGGAGGGGGGGGGGGGGGGAAACGAGCACGAAATAAGAAGGACCGGCATGACAAGAGGGTAAAAAAGAAAAAAAGAAGAAAAAAAGAAAAAAGAAGAGCCGTTTTGCCTGACGTGAACATTGTGGTGGCTTAAGCAGCCATACTATTATTGACTACATACTCCCACCTCCACCTAAGTGGACAGTCTGACGACCCCGCTCGTCTGGTATTGCTCTTTCCGGTGCAATCCCCGGGCGGCTTTTTTTAATAATGCCTGTGCTTAAAGTTTACGCTGTAAAGCGGCAGAAAGTCGAATTGTTGGGGTGAGTACTGAGGGTTTCCAGTGCATGCTTTTAAGTGTCGGCGGGGTTGCACGATCTGAAGGAGCCGGTAATGTGGCCCCGCCATCAATGTTCATTATATGGATTGGCTCTTTTGGAGAAGGAATAGAGAAGAGATGTAAAGGAAAAAGCTTGTTAGTGTAACGACAGTACGACATCCGGGTCCACTTATCTGTGCATGCCGGCTGTGCTTGAAACGGCAAATCAATTCCATATATTTACAGACACAAGCCTACACGTGCGCCAAGGAGAAATATTGTTGTCGCGATGGGCGGCAAGGGGCCAGCGACTAATTAAGGAGTGGCGTTTGCGCCTTTTAAAGATCGTAAGGTTGACAGGGTGCCTGGGTGCTCATTAATTCCGTTTTTTAGCGTGTTGAATTTGTAGATGAAGTAAGATTCTCGTTGCTCTCGTTCTCGCGTTGTTCGAAAATTGTTTTCCAAAAGTGTAACCCTGATATCGTCAAAGCTGTGATCTTTCAACGCACAATGTTTAGAAAGTGGAAGACCGGGCAGGGCACGTACATGTGCCCGATGGTTGTTGAATCTAATTCTAAAAGGTGTGTCTGTCTGACCCACGTATTGCATGTTGCATATTCCACATTCCAGAAGGTATATTACGTTGTCTGAGTCGCAGTCTAGTGCACCACTTATCCTGTGCTTAAATTCTGAGTGGGTACTTTCCGCCACTGTTGTTGTCCGCATGTGTTTGCACACTTTGCATCTTCCTTTTCCGCAAGGGCGACACCCTGTTTGAGGTTTCGTGCCTATCTTTGAATTTACTAAATGATCCCTGATACTTTTTGGCCGCCTGTATACCACACACGGAGGAGAGGTGAAAATTTTGGATAGTCGCTCGCTCTGTTCCAATATGTTGAAGTGTTTTTTTAATACTTTATTTATGTTCGGTGGGTCGCTTGTGAAAGTTAATACCAAATTTTTCTTGCGCTGTTGGTCGGCACTTTTTTGCTGGTGCAGTAGTGTCTGGCGGTCCAGATTTTCCGCTTTTTTGATCGCGTCATCAATGATAGCTGCCGGATATTCTTGGTGGAGGAGTACTTCGCGCATTCGTGTGCTGTTTTTGCGGAAATCATCAGTGCGGGAGCAAATTCTTCTGAATCTGTGTGCTTGGGAATAGGGAATGCTGGTCTTGCAGTGTCGCGGGTGGCAACTTTTGAAGTGCAGGTATTGTTGTCGGTCCGTAGGTTTTCTGTATACGTGCCACGTGCTCTGAAAGCAATCACTTACATACCCGATTACTCTAAGAGCTCGCATCGAATCACTTTTGTTTCAGCATAGAACCGGAGGCCCTCTTCGTTCCATAAGTCTGCTGACGAGCAATGGTGAGATGATGGTGCAAGTAGGCTTTCAAAAAGCTTGAGCAAATCGACATGCCACCAACTTCGAAGGATGCAGCATAGCTTCATGCATTAATGGGATATCGACACAGAATACGAGCCCTTTGGTACTGACTGTGCATTTCGTCCTTCGTATGATCAATTCGCAAGAAAGCGGTCCCGATGACGACATTCGTATCTGGACTGCTTGACATGCACGCCGCTCCATTCCGTGCCTTAAATGGCTGTGAAACTCTGAAGAAACCAACCGCACTTATTCTAGTAGTGCCTCCCTCAAGTTACTCAGTAAGGTTTTGAAGTTTCCACTGTCAAGGGCTGGAAAAGGCCATGTCAGATACGTGAAATTTTGTACGGCACACGCGTGTAACAAGGCCTTGCAGAGGGCAATGAGTGGCCTGCTTCGTGTCAGATATGACAGGCCCTTCCAAAGATAAGTGAGCGCCAAAGCCAGTTTTCACATCGAGTGCAAATGAGCATATATTGTATCCCTTTTCCTATATCCAGCGCCGAACACATTCCGATGGCCAAAGCGGTACAAACTGCATTGAGGTTCACTAGTATTGTCTTCGCGATGGTTCGCTTCTGGCCTGACACTGCCGGTGCAGTGAGCTTGGGGAAACAAGGAACTGCTACGCTCTCATCACTGTCCACGACAAGAGCTGACGTTATTCTCGTATCGGAGAAGCACTGGAAAGAACAACATGTTTTCTTCGCGCGTGTATTCGAAGGAACTGTGACTACTTGGCGTGTTCCTGGCAGAGATCTGTGGCATTATTTCCTAAAGAACAAAATGCAACGCAAAAGAAGCATCGTCGTTGACGCCAATCCACACTCCCGCCTCGAAAGCATCTCTTCGACTCTACACACAGCGGGGCTCTCGGATAAATGCCTGCCATGCCTCAAGCTAGTGTTCAACCCCGTGGGCCGTACTTATGCCATGAATTCTGCCGTGCGTCTCCCTGCATGTCAGGTTTTCGGTATCCTTCAATTGAATGGCACACACATTCAAAGCGTTTTGTGGCCTTTCGCTTCATCGATAAGCCCCAGCCCATCAGTAGAAGAAGTGCGGTCAAAATTTACGAATAGAGAGCCCCAATTTTAAACGTCTTTCGGGGCGGCGTTTGAGGGTAGCCTGCTTTCAAGGCCGCTTTTATGGCTACGGTAACAATTCGTGTGACCATAATGTCCACAAAAAATTTCTAGATTTCCTGCGCGAAAGGAATGTTTCTCTCGACGTTCGACTTGTTTCTACATTGGGACAGAAAAACAAAGCAATGGTATGTAACGAATTGGACATTCTATTCCTTTCTATTAGATTAACCGATGATCGTGTAGTTGATGTGGACATTCCAAATATTGCGGTAGTTCACAGTACGTTCTATTCTCGGATCAACAGTCACCGTGTCGTTACCCTTTCGGAAACGGTCACCAAATCCTGGCCACTTTTCTCATTACTCATTCTACTTCTCGTGGCAGTTTCACTGGTGCTCGTCAAAATTGAAGGTGATCAGCGGCCACTGGTAGTGAGAATCGCCGACTCAGTTACACTACTGCTATCTGCTGTTCTTGCGACCTCGATTTCTGAGCCCAGCAGAATTTCTCGCCGTTCCGTGCTTGCAGTTGCACTGTTATTTATTTGGTCGATTGCTATTCTTCCTTTGTCGTCTTATTTCCGCAGCGAACTCACATCCGAGATAACGGTTAAAAAACCGGGTGACCGAATAGACACAATCCTAAAGTTGGAAACTGCCCTGGAGAGACAAGCGGTTGCACCCTGCTGTGTCTTGAATTCTGCTTCGTGTAGGGATCTGCAAAGTGACACCAAAGGTGAAATTTCACTAATGTCCAAGATGCAAGTGGCTTTCAAACAGCACACTCGTGAGGATCTTGTTAAAAACACTTTCGCGGACTGTTTTCGTTGTGCTCTGCGGCCCGATCGTGTATGTTATGCCACATTAGAGCAAGATTGTGGACAGATTCCGCAAGTTTCTGAAGTTCAAGTTTTCAAAGAACATTATACGATCCGGTTAAGTGGATACGTGATGCCTCGAGCAATAGAATGGTTTCATCCGCTGCGACGATTCTTCAATGCTATTGAAGAAGGCAGACTGATTCCCGAAGAACATAAAGAGTGCAATCGCAAAGGTGAACCAGATAGCGTTCAATTTGACCTCTCAGGATTTTTTGCGCAGTACGTGATGCTCCAGGTACTCAGCTGCGCCGTATTCACGGTAGAAATTTTAGTGTACTTGTGTTCGCGTTACCACTGAATTCTTCGTAGTTATGGAACCTCAATTACATTGTCCGTTTTGGACTCTGTATTCCACGGCCAGAAGAACAGGTTTCGAGTATTATAATGTTAATTGCCACAATTATAGTGTTATATAGAGATGATATTACGCGCATAGCAAATGCCTAGAAGACTGGAAATAGATCGGCCGTTGAGGTTCTTCCGTATTTCTCAAGAAGGTAGTCTGATTTCCAAATTTCAGTCCGAATGCCAAACAATGTCATGGAGCCGATAATGATCAGTTTTACATGGCAGGATTTCGCTACACTATGCGACGCTAAAGGTATGCTGCTGTTCTGCCTTTGGGGCGGAAATTTCCGCGTACTTGTTTTCGTTGCGCCACTGAAAGTTATATAGTCATGGACTTCTATACAACCGTGTCCACTTCTGCATCACCGGATATCTCATGTAGCCAACTATCCGAGGTGCGCTAATTTGTCTCGAATTCCTTCCTGGAATTTTAGTATCCCTGTGTTTGCTCTATCTCTGAACTCCTTGCAATCACAGAGCCGTAACCAATGCTGTGCAGTTATGCCTCGCTGGAATCTACATACATTACACTGTCCTTGGGGTATTCAGCTGTGACGTGTTCATGAAAGCAATATTATTGAGAACTAGAAGACAATGATGCCAATGATGGACATATATACCCCATAAAGTGTATGGGGGGCTGACCGCCGCTGTAGCTCAGTTGGCAGTGCATCGCACCCGTTATTCGAAGGTCGCAGGTTCGGTCCCTGCCAGTGGCACGTTAGCTTTTCGTCCACTTCTCTTTCTTCACATTTACATTACAATTACTACTAATAACATCCCTTATACATTCCTTCGCATCGTTGTCTCTTAGTTCTCATTATTAATGTGTCTAACAAAGAAAAACAAACCCTTGAATTTCCACTTCTTTCCAGCGTTCATGGACGCTATCTTAATGTCCCTGTATTCACTGTACCTCTTAACTTCATGTAATCATATAGCCGTAACCAGCGGTGTACGGTTTCTTCCTCTAAATTCTACATTTACTACGCGGTCGTAATAGTATTCAAATGTGTCGTGTTGATGGCTGATCCTTTAGTGTCCTTGTGCTCGCTGTATCTCTCAACTTCATGTAATCATACAGCCATAACAGACAGTGTCCGCTTTTGCCTAACTGCATTGTACATGCGCTACACTGTCGTAATAGTATTCAATTGTGTCGTGTTCATGGCTGATCTTTTAGTGTCCTTGTGTTCGCTGTACTTCTCCACTCCATGCAATGATATAGCCGCAAGCGACGGTGTTCACTTTTGCCTAACTGCATTCTTCATGCACTACACTGTCGTAATGGTATTCAACTGTGTCGCGTTGATGGCTGATCCTTTAGTGTCCTTGTGCCTGCTGTATCTCTGAACTTCATGCAATCATGCAGCCGTAACCGACAGTGTCCGGTTTTGCCTAACTACATTCTACATGCACTACACTGTCGTAATGGTATTCAACTGTGTCGTGTTGATGGCTGATCCTTTAGTGCCCTTGAGGCTGCTGTATCTCTGAACTACATTTAATCATGCAGCCGTAACCGACAGTGTCCGTTTCCCTAACTGTATTCTAGATGCACTACACTGTCGTAATAGTATTCAACTGCGTCGCGTTCATGGCTGATCTTTTAGTGTCCTTGTGTTCGCTGTACCTCTCAACTCCATGCAATGATATAGCTGTGAACGACGGTGTTCATTTTTGCTTAACTGCATTCTACATGCACTACACTGTCGTAATGGTATTCAACTGTGTCGTGTTGATGGCTGATCTTTTAGTGTCCTTGTGCTCGCTGTATCTCTCAACTCCATGCAATGATATGGCCGCAACCGATGGTGTTCACTTTTTGCCTAACTGCATTCTACATGCACTACACTGTCGTAATGGTATTCAACTGTGTCGTGTTGATGGCTGATCTTTTAGTGTCCTTGTGCCTGCTGTATCTCTGAACTTCCATGCAATCATGCAGCCGTAACCGACAGTGTCCGGTTTTGCCTAACTACATTCTACATGCACTACACTGTCGGTAATGGTATTCAACTGTGTCGTGTTGATGGCTGATCCTTTAGTGCCCTTGAGGCTGCTGTATCTCTGAACTACATTTAATCATGCAGCCGTAACCGACAGTGTCCGTTTCCCTAACTGCATTCTAGATGCACTACACTGTCGTAATAGTATTCAACTGCGTCGCGGTTCATGACTGATCTTTTAGTGTCCTTGTGTTCGCTGTACCTCTCAACTCCATGCAATGATATAGCTGTGAACCACGGTGTTCATTTTTGCCTAACTGCATTCTACATGCACTACACTGTCGTAATGGTATTCAACTGTGTCGTGTTGATGGCTGATCTTTTAGTGTCCTTGTGCTCGCTGTATCTCTCAACTCCATGCAATGATATGGCCGCAACCGATGGTGTTCACTTTTGCCTAACTGCATTCTACATGCACTACACTGTCGTAATGGTATTCAACTGTGTCGTGTTGATGGCTGATCTTTTAGTGTCCTTGTGTTCGCTGTACCTCTCAACTCCATGCAATGATATAGCTGTGAACGACGGTGTTCATTTTTGCCTAACTGCATTCTACATGCACTACACTGTCGTAATGGTATTCAACTGTGTCGTGTTGATGGTTGATCTTTTAGTGTCCTTGTGCTCGCTGTATCTCTCAACTTCATGTAATCATACGGCCGTAACCGATAGTGTCCGCTTTTGCGTAACTGCATTCTACATGCGCTACACTGTAGTAATGGTATTCAACTGTGTCGTGTTCATGGCTGACCCTTTAGTGTCATTGTGCTTGCTGTACCTGTCAACTCCATGCAATGATATAGCCGCAACCGATGGTGCTCACTTTTGCCTCACTACATTCTACATTCACTACACTGTCATTATGGTATTCCACTGTGTAGCATTCATGGCTGATACTTTATTGTCATTGCGCCCGCTGTACCTCTGAATTTCATGTAAACATAGAGCCGTGACCACTGATGTAATATTTTGTCTTACTGGATTTGCATGCACTACACTTCAAAACAGGGCTCTCACGTCCCACGCCACGCGAAGCGACTGGAGCTGGGGGGGCGTTCGTTTCGAGGGATCGCAGCGTTCCGCCGGTACCCGGTACCGCCGAAAACCACCGACTGAACGATTGTATACCGGATGCAGCCATCATGCGTCAAGAACGCTCGAACGCTCACCGTCACCCTTACCACCAGTATCAACGTGCTCTGAGTATAGCTTTTCAATCGCCCAGCACTGTACATGGCGAATCGCACAATTTGAAAAAGATCGCTAAACGATGTGATTAAAACGTGGCCTACGCTGCCTCACTTAAATGTTGAAGACTTTGTAGAATGACGAACCATTTTCAGCGCAAGCTCCTTCATTCCGTCGTAAAGCACGAAATGTGTGGGAATAATCGATGAATGTTTTATGAAACACCACGGTCATTCGCAAAACAAAAGACGTGAGCCGAATTGAAGAATACCTAAAGGATGCGCTGAGACAAAATTAGGACCTTATCAATGGCACAGCAAGTAATTTGGTAATTTGGTAATGTTCACACCGATGTTGCACACATTCTCTGTTTTGCCAGAAGCCATCCATGTCAAACCGGCAAGAATACCACTTAAGGCAAAAAAAAAAAGAATCATCAGAGCTGGCGACTCCTGCTGAGAGCATGAATTCAGTTTTATGAGCGCGAAAAAAAAAATGCTGTTTCACCTGAATGCAACTTTGCAATGATGAATTCAGACAGCACTCTTTGTAAAAATTCTGCCGATTTTCCAGAATAAATTTTGTTGCAAGTGGCACCTTGTGTTTGTCTTATTGCATATATACGCACATTTTACTGGACAAAAGGCAAAACCAACCCGCCCTTTTAAATGCGAAGCATTTCTTTGCGTACTGCAAGTACTTTGAGCGTTTCTATCTATCTATCTATCTATCTATCTATCTATCTATCTATATATATATATATATATATATATATCTATCTATCTATATATATATATATATATATATATATATATATATATATATATATATATATATATATATATATATATATATATATCAAGCCGCCCACGTCTGGGTGCTCTCGTGATCACCTCCTTAACTTGAGGTCGGCCAAAGTTAGTGTGGGAGGGTAAGATGATTTGACGAATTTGTCTGGCTGGTCGTGACTTGAATAACGTGAAAATTCCGTCGCGTACGTCGTCAAACTCATTTCTCCAGACTCTGCGGCCCGTGATTTACGGGCCGCAGTATGCGGGTATGAGCCACAGGTGTTTGACAATTTATATCTGCCGAGGAACGGCGAGGCCAAACATTGCTCGTTTAAATGCGAGAGCGTTAAGAAAAACTGACATCGGCGGCGTTCACCCGACGAATGCAAAGAATAGAAATCAGAGCCCAGCAGGAATCGAACCCAAGCATTCTGCGTGGCAATCAAGTATTCTACCACAGAGCCACGTTCGCTAAAATTTTCAGATGAAAGTCTAGGCTCGTTTGTGTGAACTGTTTATAAGTCCTCATTCATTTCGCGCTGTTTTGCTTACACCCTCCATGAATCATCACCATGCCCTGTTTTCAATCCTATTCGGTATAGAAACAGCGGCACTAGAGAGAGAACATATTTGTGAAGAACATACTTATGGAGAAGCCTCCAAAAATATGCTCTTCGTCATTCAATGCGAAAGTAGTTTTTATGTATTCTACTTTCATTTAAAGAACTACCAGCTCTTAAGTAAAGCGTATCAGCACTTACTGCAGCGACTGTTTCAATGCGTCTACGGCAGAACAACTATCCTATATGAGGCGACGTTCTGGAGTAAGAAATATGAGTAACGTGGTGAAACAAGAAACATGGTCACTCACCTTAGAGCTAAGTAGTTGTACCAGGCACACGACTTAGTAAGAAGCCTGCGTGTGAAGCACATCAAAGACCACTCTTGTCCACGCCATCTGTGTGAGCATGTCATTTCTGCACGAATGGATTCTTGACGATACGCGTGTCCCGCTATCGGCACAGCGCGTAGGCTGCAACGTCTGTGGGAGACGCCAGTGTACACTCGGGTCGCCTAGCAATAAAAAGCAATGGTTACGACATCAACAGCAGATCTCAGCAGTTGGGACAAGTGTTGTGCTGTAGTGACGAGTACGGCCATTCTATACAGACAGACAGACCCATACAGACAAACAAATACACGTTACTGGGATCACTTGATTGGTGGCTTTCAGGACATATCGTGCCTCTGCTGTTTAGATTACCGTGAAGAAGACACGGACGTCAACTTAAAGACAATTCTCTAATAAGAAGAAAATTTCAAACGCAACCACATCAAGTCTGAACTTTCACTCACGTGCGTAATTTTATTCCGTTCTTCATGCTTGCGCTGTGGTTTCGTGTTCGTGTGATGGGAATTAAGTGCGCAGGCGCATGCCGTATGAGGCACGTGTACTGCCAAGAATAAAACCGAGCCGAATTAACCTACTGTATTCGGACGACGTTTTGTCTTTTAAGCAAAGAGGTGATCATCATGAAACTGGAAGAGCAGTATTGATTTCAACGGGGCTCGCCGACGCGTCATGTAAAGGACTCGTCACGAAGAAAAAAAATGGCGAACCTCGCATTTTTTGAGTGCTGCCAGTCAAAAAAAATTTACACCATCTTCCAAAAGGAAACCCTGACGGGATGCGAAGCAGCAGCGTTGCGCATGGGAGCGGTGGAGAGGGTGAAGCGAGAGAGAGGTGACACGTACAGACATGTTTCAACGCGTACGTTAGGCGCGCGTCAGGCGGCAGCTGCGGGCGCTGCGGCGAGCGCGCGGCAGGCGAGGGAGAGAGTGACGTCAGCGCGCACTGCGAGGGGAGCGTGACGTCAACGCGCAGCTGCGGCGTGACCTACTTGGCACCGCTCCAATACCAGCGGCGAGGGGAGCGCGTTCCGGCGCGTTCGTACGGACGCACGGACGGAGGGACAGCGTTACACAGCCTAGTCAAAGAGCTGCTTCGCATCTAAAATGGCGAACCTTGCGCTAAGCCACGTAAGGCTTGAAACAGCTTAACTGGACGTTTCTGAAGACTAATCTCGTTGCTTCTAGGTTGTTTCTAGGCCTGAGATATGTGATACAGGTTGTTGATACGTTGCTTTTAGGTCGTTGCTGGGCTTCAGCTAGGTGATGCTAGATTGTTTCTAGGTTGATTCTCAGCGAGAGAGGTTCGAATTAAACCACAGACAGTCACAGACGTAAAACACGCATTTCCAAACTCCAGATTCAGGAACTCGCGCTGAAACCAAGTGTTCACACCTTTCATAGATCTACGCGCACGTCATCGTCGGCGTAGCCCTTCCGTCGCTTTGGGATCTTCTCGCAGCCAGCCGTTGCCTTTCCCATTACCTAGTATAATCTCATATTAGGGGCGAAGCTCCTTAGGGCGTAGGCTAGTCTGGCGTCGTCCTGCGTCGTCGTAGTAGCCACCCCTGTGCGATGACGATGACGCTGCCATCACGGCACAGCACATGGAATGTACCCACTATGCGTCATAACGATGACGCTGATGACGATGATGACGAGGACGATCGCGATGCCATACAACACATGGCATCGCGATATGGTCTCACATGCATATCGTTTGACCACATGCAACCAACCACCATCCGAGGAACCTGCATCGATCTCGTCTTTGCAAACTTTCCACTACGACCCATCCAGGAACCGCTCTCCCTCCATTTCACCGACCATAAAGCCATAAGACCATAAAGTTTGTCACGTCTTTGATGATGTACTGCGTGAATTTCACGGAAGATTCACGGTTTACCGATGAACCTCCGGAGCTTCGCCCACTCATCATCATTCACTCTGTGGATATGCTGTGATTTTTTTACTCGGGGTCCTAGGCAAGCCGCCGTCGCTTCGCAGTCGGTTGGTTGGTTGGTTGGTTCCTCAGTCTCTTGGCGCAACCCACCCCGGGGGATAGGCCATGAATCGGACGGTGTCTTGCTTAAGAAAGTAATTCACTTACTGAAGGAAAGGGTTGGAAATGAATGCCAATACAGATTAGCATTTCTTGGGCTAACTGTTGCCTTCTTTATCTTTGGTGGACTAGTCGTGAGTAGCGGGATGTACCTAACTTCTGTGGCACATACCTTTTTACGATGATGATAGATCTCTAGTGGACCAGTGCTGAGTAATGGAATTTACCCCAATACTGTGGCACATACGTATGTATAGGATGATGATAGTTTTTTTTTTTCTGATAGGGCCGCAGGGTTTACGCCTGTAATCATTTTAGGGGACCAGTGATGAGTTGCGAGATTTATCCAAGCTTATGTGTCACATACCCGTTTATGATGACGATAGCTTTCTGATAGGCCGCACAGGCACATACCCGTCTCTTTAAGTGCGGATAACTTTAGAGGGTCCGGCTTGTCGTATGTTCTCATCGTATGCCGTCGTAGATTGGTGTAAGCAGGAAAAACCACGGATAGCATATTCATCTGTAGAATACTGAGCGCGCGCTCCCACCAAGGAGATCTTCCTCTTGTTCTTCGAGCGCCTTGATGATGATAAGTGCGCTTCACTAAAGGCGCATGGGCGGTCGTATGCTGTCGTATGCTATCGGCGCTTGGCGTAACGCAGAAAACCACGTTTAAAAATTCAAAAAAAAGGAAGCAAACTACAAATAAAAAGAGAGAGAAACAGAGGGAAGAAAATAGAAAAAAAATAGAAAAAGAAAGAAGGAGACAGAAATAAATGGAAAGAGAGGACGAAATAAATTGAAATAAAGAGAGAAAAAAGGCAGAAAAATACGAAAAAAAGAGGAAAAGAAAGAAATAAATGAGGGAAGAAAGAGAAAACCGGCAGAGAAACAAAGAACTACGAATTATTTTCGAATCCCCCCAGAGTGGGTATGTGCCATATAGTTTTGAGGCTCAAACAAAGACGCAAAGGCTGCGCAGCTCCGCACTTCTCTGATGCATGGCATGCCTATTGCAAAGCTGCCTCAATTTTTTAGGGGCGAAGCTCCTTAGGGCATAGGCTAGTCCGGCGTCGTCCTGCGTCGTTGTCGTAGTAGCCACCCCTGTGCGATGACGATGACGCTGCCATCACGGCAAAGCACATGGAATGGACCCACTAGGCGTCATAACGATGACGCTGATGACGATGATGACGATCGCGATGCCATACAACACATGGCATCGCAATATGGTCTCACATGCATATCGTTTGACCACATGCAACCAACCACCATCCGAGGAACCTGCATCGATCTCGTCTTTGCAAACTTTCGACTACGACCCATCCAGGAACCGCTCTCCCTCCATTTCACCGACCATAAAGCCGTTATAATGAAGGGGGAACGGAACCACGGCTTATGTAAACGGTAACCACGACCAACGAAGAAACGAAACCAAAACGTAAAATCACGGCTCACGAATAAAATATAAATTTCTTGTATATATACACGCAGTGTTTGTCACGTCTTTGACGGAAGATTCACGGTTTACCGATGAACCTTCGGAGCTTCGCCCACTCATCATCATTCACTCCGTGGATAGGCTGTGATTTTTTTATAGGCCGCACAGGCACGCACCCGTCTTTTTTACAGCGAACAGTTTAAGCTACGACCGCCTCGGTGGATCAGTGGCTAGGGTGCTCAGCTGCTGAACCGAAGGTGGTGGGTTCGATAGCAGCCGCGGCGGTGGCAGTTCGATGGAAGGCGAAATGGTAGATGCCCGTGTACTGTGCGATGTCAGTGCACGTTAAGGAACACCAGATGGTCGAAATTTACGGAGTCCTCCACTATGACGTCTCTCATTTTATCAGATCCTGGTTTTGGTATGTAAAACCCCACATATTATTATGGCAGTTTAGGCTAGTCGTAATATGTGCGGCCGATCAAAAAAAGAAAAAAAAAGCCGGTATGCTAGATAAGCATGTGCGTCGCCACCTTCGCGCAGTAGAAACCACTCCATACGACGACCGAGGAGAGCGGGAGAACGAATGAAATAAAAATAAACAGAGAAAAAAGGCAGAAAAGACAGAGAGAAGAAGCAAAAAGAAAGGGAGAAGGAAAGAGAAAAAAATGTACACCATCTTCCCAAAGGGAACCCTGATGGGATGCGAAGCAGCAGCGTTGCGCATGGGAGCGGTGGAGAGGGTGAAGCGAGAGAGGTGACACGTACAGACATGTTTCAACGCGTACGTTACGCGCGCGTCAGGCGGCAGCTGCGGCGAGCGCGCGGCAGGCGAGGGAGAGAGTGACGTCAGCGCGCACTGCGAGGGGAGCGTGACGTCAACGCGCAGCTGCGGCGTGACCTACTTGGCACCGCTCCAACACCTGCTGCGAGTGGAGCGCGCTGCGGCGCGTTCGTACGGACGCACGCATGGAGGGACAGCGTTACACAGCCTAGTCAAAGAGCTGCTTCGCATCTAATAAACAGAAACAAAGAAGGCCACCCAGCTCCTTATAGAAACAGCGAGAAATAGACAAGTAGGTTACCCAGCGAGCCGAGATGAGCCCAGGCTTCGCTGTGCCAAACATCATGCGATTTAGTGCAAGCTTCCCACTTTTTTTTTATCTTCAGACAGGGGAGAACGACAAATCATGTCGCCGTTTTTGCGTGAAGTTGTGATGTTCCAATCATTTCCTAAAGACAAGGTTTTATATGGATTACTTATCTAACCTGAAAGGAGGGCGCCTTGTGAAAGACCTAATTAAGAACGTATTCGCTGTACCCGTTGAACAGTTCGCGTTTTAGAAAGCACATAAGCAAGACTTACTAAAACGAGTTCAGAACATATGGATACAGCCTAACGCAATTTTTTTTCTATTTCGAGCTGCAAATAGGAACCTTGTCTGAGAAAGTGTGGCTGGAAGAGAGAGGATGGGGAAGCTGGTGTTTCCTGTGTAATAAACCTGAAACCATCGAACTTGTATTTATTTCTTGTAATGATGTCATTTTCTTTTGGGACATTTCGCAGAGGACCTTAAAAACTGAATGACCTCTTAATCCGCATGAAATTCGTTTTTTTTTTCTCCTTTTGGAAGTTCTGTTCAACATTTGTACGGGTACCTCTTTACTTGGTCTGCTTTCGGTATGACACAGCAGGCTAGCGTATAGGCGCTCTGATGTTTAAAGTTCGATGTGTTCATGAATGTTTCGTGGAAACTGTTTTCTAAGTGCGAGGTGTGTGTAACACGAACGACTGTGCTAAGGATGTGACATCTATGTTTAACAGATCAGCGCACATGAAAAGGGTTTGATGTACGATTATTAAACGATCTTTACTTGTATATAGTCAAGAAGGCAATAAAGAAAAAAAAAGACGCGATTAGTCTTCGATGTGGTGTTTTACTTCGCAATGATTGTGTGTGCGTGTCTGTGGAGCTATCTACCTGAGCATGTGTCATCGATACTACGTCCTTCCTTCAAAGTTGATTATATTCGGCCAGGCTGCGTTCGCGCCCCTTCCTTTTTTTGCTTAACCACCAGAAATATCCACGAGAATCGAGTTGTAGAAGGGAATATATATTACTGCAACAGGCACAAGGAACTCTGGACTGCAAAAGAACTTTCAGAAATCACCGAATAAATTTTGTAGAAGTAGTAAAAAAGATTACTCTGGCTATACTCGCTAAGAAACCTAACACAGGCTGAAAAATTCCTATCATTTCTAGGTGTGGCGTTCACTCGTCGTTACCTACACTTCATCGGCCGTGCAGACAGTCCGAATTGCGAGACCTGTGGCACTCCTGAGACTACGGAACATATCTTGTGCGTCTGCCCGCGATATATCGCGCAACGAAATTCGATGGCGACCACCTTGTTGAAATCTACGGAGCAACAAGTTTCTGAAAAAGTTCTGTTGGGACCACCACCTCGTCATCAGAGCGATGTTCTGAAAGCGCTAAACAAGTTTTTACGAGAGACCGAACTCGACGATAAACTGTAAATTGTTTGTGAACGTTTCGCTTCATCACCACCCTCCTCCTCATCATCATCACCTTCTCCTTTCTTTTCCGCCCCTTCCCCTTTCCTAATGCTAAGTAGCAGGCCAGATAACAGATTCAGGCCGACCTCTCAGCTTTTCTGCCACAATAAACATCTCTCTCTCTCCTATAATTTCTACATTTGCAAGGTTGGTCAACACGACAGTGAATTTCTACATCGACTGTACGTAGTAAAACGTACAGTCGATGAACGATTTAATCCGTTTTCGAGTTATTATTGCGATAGCAATTATATGGACACTCGCGGCTGGTTTTCGCCGTCGGCGTCGGCGTCGGCGTCGGCGTCATTTGCCGTATATGTATATGTATATATATAACCGGCCCCGCTCGTCGTTCGTGAGCGTGAAAAGACGCGAAGGGGGGGGGGGGGGGGGGGGTCCCTCGAGCGACCTTCGATTTTACGAGCGGGGGGCGCGCGCGTTATCTCCCCTTCTCGGCGGCCGACAGCGGGCGGGGGGGGGGGGGGGGGGCGACGTTCGATTTTACGAGCGCGGGCGCGCGCGTTATCTCCCCTTCTCGGCGGGCCAACAGCGGGGGGCCGGTGTACCCTTCTACGTGCTGCGCCCTCAACGCGAAGAGAATTCTCTTAAACAAGCGTTTTCTAGAGTTGCGTGAGATCGGATCCAAAAAGAGTTAGCTGCCAGCCTCACTTCGTATAACATTACAATTTTTTGCTATCGCATTCATTGCTTCACCCTTGCGGTGAAAGTGTGACTTTTTTTATTTATTCTGTGTTCCGAAAGCCCGCTAACAACGTCGCCGTCAATTTGTTGTATCTGCATACAAGACATGTATGCCCAGAAACCCAATTGCGACGAAGCGAAGTCTTCCCCGCTTATGGAAGTTCCCCTCTACACTGGCAGGCAGATCGTTATCGTGACGAAACGTCAAAAGCAGCAACCATGGACTTTAAAAACATGAACATATCTCCATGCTGTTGCCGTGTGGAAGCGAGGACATCCTTCATGGCCATTTTTTGTGCCCGCCGCACTGGCACGCTATATCGACGGGTTACTTCAGATGCATTTGCATACAGCCTGCATGCAACGACCAAGTAAAATGCCGCAGTCGCAAGGCTGTAAAATCAAATCATATCTCTATTTTCACCGTGTAGAGGACAACAGAAAGAAAGCTGCCTAGAGGAGGCTTGAAGGAATACCTTATCTTGTTTTCCGGCTTTTGATGCAGAGTAAGGAGGCGATTGGTCTTCACGCCTATTTCTCCACTTTAAGACTCGATTGAAAAAGTGGTCCACACAGAAGATATTTTACTGGCGCACATCGTATGGTCGATTTTTTGGTACGTCAATAATATAGCTCTGAAACGCGAGAAAGTGATCCCAGTTCTTGCAAAAACACGAATAGAACTCTGACAAGTTTCAACTGACGCCCACTACATTTGAACTCCTCAAAATGATCAGTTGTTCTGGCGTGTTCGTACGGAACAAGGCACCACCAGAAACGCTCAGAGATAACCTTCTCGTGGTCAAAGAAGTCAGCCCGAGAAAAAAAAAGGCACCACTAGAGCCACTTTGCACTTGGGAGAGCACAACGCATCTGAACGCATCATCGGCATCGCCGCGGCGGCCAAAACAGCCTTAATCGTCGTTACGTCAACCAGAATGCTTGTCTTAATCATTCCTTTCTGGTTTTACATCGCCTGTGCAGTTAGCACCAACACACAAGACAGTGCTACGCTCTCATCCCTGTCCACGAAAAAAGGCCGACGTTATGCTGGTGTCCGCAAGACACTGGGAAATAACGCACGTTTTCTTCGCGCGCCTTCTCGAAGGAACGGTGACTACCTGGCGCCTTCCACACAGAGGTATAAGCTCCTATTTCCAGAAGAACAGAATGCAAGCCAAAAGAACTGTAGTTGTTGACGCCGCTCCGAAATTCGGCCTCGAAAGCATGGACTTGACTCTGTTGTCCGCGAGCCCACGAGGATATGCGCATCCTGGCTCCACGCAGCGTTCTACCCTCTGTAAACCTTGCTAAAGCCGCAAAGATTCGCCCTAATCTCTCACCCTTGCCAGGTTTTCGGAGTTCTGGAAATGCAAGGCGCACGCATCAAAAATGCCGTGTGGCCTCTCACGTCATCGGTAAGCCACAATCCGTCAGCGGAAGAAATACAGTCAAACTTGCGGATCGACAACACCAACATGAAACACCTTTCTGGAAGGCGGTTGACTGTAGGCTGTGTTGTCGGCACTTACTATGGCGGCGGCCGCCATTCCTGTGGCCACGAGGTCCTGAGCTTCATTCTACAGAGTCTGCATAAAGCAAACATTTCTCTCAACGTTAAGCTTGTTGGTACGTTTGCAGCAGGCGGGCATAAAGCCATTGATTACGAGAACTGGGACATTCTGTTCCTCTCAAGCAGATTAAACGCGCAAAGTGTTCTCGACGCTGACATTCAAGGTACTGAGATTATTCAGGAATCCTTCTTTTCGAGGATCAACGACGACCGTGTAGTCATGCTCTCTGAAGTGGTGTACAATTCCTGGCCACTCTTTGCGTCGACCTTTGTTCTTCTATTAGCCGTCGCACTAGTGCTCGCCAAAATGGAGGACTGTCAACTGCCACCCTTACAGAGAATCGCCGACTCGGTCACGCTACTTCTAGCTTGCGTTCTAGCAACCTCGGCTCCTCTGCCGGGCAACGTCTCACGCCGAGCGATAGCCGGAGTGGCGCTGTACTACCTCTGGTTCCTTGCGATACTCCCACTCTCCTCCTACTTCCGCAGTGAGCTAACGTCGAAAGTAACGGTTAAAGCACCCGGCGACCGAATAGACACGCTGCAAAAGTTGGAAGATGCCCTCGACAGATATGAGGTCGCACCATGTGCTACTTTAAACACTGCCATGGAAGAAGAACTGAAACAGAGCACCGCACCGGCGGGCTCACTGATGTCCAAGCTACAAGCGGCGTTCAAACGTCACGATGCGAAGGAACTGGTGAGGTACGATATCATCGACTGCCTTCGCTGTGCTATGCGACACGATCGCGTCTGCTACGACACGATTTCACAGCCGTGCAATTTTGCAATATCGTTTCCGAGAAGTCCGAGTGTTCAATGAACACTATAGGCAGCATCTAAGTGGGTTCCCAATGCGTAAAGGCCTGGCAGTGTATCGACCGTTGAGAAGGTTCTTTAACGCTATTCGAGAGGGCCAAGTGCTTCCAGATGAGCACTCCGGTTGCTCACAGCTGCAAGGTGCCGACCCTGTTCAGTTCGACCTCTTCGGGTTCTTCGTGCAGTTCTGGGATAATCCAAGGTACTCCTCTGCTGTGTGGTGTTCTTGGCTGAAATTCTGGTTTCTCGGTGTTCGCAGCACCCCCTTTGCGCTTTCGTGAAAGCCAACCTAAACAACGAAAGAGTATTTCAGAGACGGCACCGCGCAGCTTTCGTTGAAGAGAAGGTGGAAGCAGGCCCATAGCCAGGAATTTTTTCGGGGGGGGGGGGGGCACTTGTTGAAAGCCTTGAAAAACGCCCATCTTTGTTATTTTTCCTAGGTAAAACACCCCCCTTCCACCCGAGTTTCGGGGGGGGGGGGGGGGGCCTGGCTACGGGCCTGGGTGGAAGCTTAATATTGTCACGGGTCGTGACGTTCACGAAAGGCAGCAGTCAGGCTTGTCGAAGATGAAACTCTATTTGGCCGAACTTGTGGCCGGGAAACTGAAAGTTCGCGATACACGCTGGCACTGATAGCGGCGAACAGATTGTCGGCCGTCCATAATCTGATCCGTGGCAAGGTGCACCGGCCTTTCTACATGCGGCAGCGAAAATTGGAGCATTATCACTGGTTGCCGCGCTTGTTCTACAATGAACTCAGCTGCTCGCGTTTGCGTGCTGAAGCTTAACAGACGATCATAAAATAATCTGGAATGTTCTCAGACATTCTGGCGCGGTTTGCGTAAGGCATTATCTACGCGTACAATAAGCCCGTGACATAAAACATATAAAGACTGGGGTGTGTGTGTCAAACTTATGGTTCCGCGATATCTTGTTCATCGATATGTTCACTGATTGTTTTTTTTTCTTGTATATAATAACGTGCAAATCCAATAAAATATGGTTGTTAGTCAGCGCCATGTTTGTGTTTTCTCGTCTCCGTCCTGTTGCAGCGCTGTTTCTTCATTCAAATTGTTACGCGAGAGGTACGGGGATCGATACCCTGTACCTCCATCAAAAATGTTACGTGTAAGTAACAGCAATGAGTCCGTAGCAAACCACACCACAGATCACACAACAATGTCGACTTCTTCACCTTTTGTCCCAGCCGCCTTTTCTGAGTATATCCCACTATGTCCAGTCAAAACCACACAACAGTATAAAACAATTAGATGACTTTCCGTGCTATACCCGTCCGAGTGTTTAAAAGCCAATTTTAAATCACTGATTGACATACCACATGTCATAAACTTCACCACAGTTGCATATGAATGCTTTAAAGTGCAATTATCATGATTATTGCTTGACGGCATGGAAGTGCACCTGAGCACGATAGCTTAAATCCGAAACATTGGTGTGTGCCTGCGATGGAGGCAATGGTTAACGCAATAGCGTTAAAGAGCTCGTTTCGCAGAAATTCCGGTGTCGGCGTCTGCGTCGGTGTCGGCATCGTTGGTTTGAGCGAAAAATGATCATCTTGTCCGTGACCGAAAAAATCTAGAAAGATGCGAATAGAATAACTAATAAAAAATGCATTGATGTTATACGAAGCATGCGCATGTAAGGTGACAGGGTTGTAGTTTTTTTTATTAAGCGAAACGTTATCAAATGACGCTCAAGATATGCACAAATGTTGTAGGCACATACATACGTTGAACAGTAGCATATGTCTTATATAACCAGTTTTACAGTTGCGTAACCATTCCAACAGGAACATGGGTATTACGAACATCAGAAGCGGTAAGCTTATATGTGGCACATGTGCTTGCAAGAATGTTAGCCCTGGATAGTGCTACGTAGACCAACTACAATGGATGGCGCTTAAGTATACGATTGACGTTATCCCGACATGACTCCATCTTAGGAGTACATATGTAATGTTTTGAATATTAGATAGCCAGCGCTGCAAACAATATGAACGTTTCACCAACATTACGCCTGCATAGGGTCTTTTTTCAAAGCAGTTTCCAGACCTGACGTGGGTCTGTGGTAGAATTCTCGATTGTCACGCAGATTGCTTGGGTTCGACTCCGGCTGGAACTCTGATTACTATTCTTTGCATTCGTCGGGTCAACGCTGCCGACGTCACTTTTTCTTAATGTTGTCGCTTTTAAATTACTAATGTCTGCCCTCGCCGTTCCTAGGTCGAAGTAAATTTTCAAACACCTGTGGCGCATACCCGCATACCGCGGCCCGTGGTATACGGGTCGCGGTATGCTATTTTGAAAAATTACGTTGGCTTCGCTAAGCCGCAATATTTACAGCTCGTGACTACGAGTGCGTCTTCTGTCGCGTGCATTCAATAAAACATACGAAATCACGATTTCATCAGTGTTATAAGAAAGGAAATGACGAATTTGAATTACCCGCCAAAGTAGAAGTCAGCCTATTTGAGCAAGAGTGCAGGAGAAAGCGTGGGACCGTGGCGCCATTTAATGCGGAGAATGAAAACCCCATTTTGTCTACTTTAGTTACCAATATGCACATGCGCGTCTCAGAGCACCACAGCTGCTCCAAAAATTCCAGAAATTTGTCCGCTGTAGTGGAACAGCATGCAACAAAGGGTTAAGGAGGTGATCACGAGAGCACCCAGACGTAGGCGGATAGATAGATAGATAGATAGATAGATAGATAGATAGATAGACAGACAGACAGACAGACAGACAGACAGACAGACAGACAGACAGACAGACAGACAGACAGACAGACAGACAGATAGATAGATAGATAGATAGATAGATAGATAGACAGACAGACAGACAGACAGACAGACAGACAGACAGATAGATAGATAGATAGATAGATAGATAGATAGATAGATAGATAGATAGATAGATAGATAGATAGATAGATAGATAGATAGATAGATAGATAGATAGATAGATAGATAGATAGATAGATAGATAGATAGATAGATAGATAGATAGATAGATAGATAGATAGATAGATAAGTATACAAACGCAAAAGTGCTTACAGTACGCAAAGAAATGCTTCGCATTTAAAAAAAAAAAACTTCAGTTCGAGTGAGAACCGAACCTAGGCAGTCTGCGGGGCAAGCAGTTGTTCTACCTCAGAGCCACGTTATGCTTAAAACTGCATAAAAAACTATATAAATGTCATGTAGTAGAAGGAGTCCCTTTAACGCATGCAATATTGCGAGAAAGAAGCGTAGAATCGCGCCTTCCATGCAGAACATCTCAATAGTAGCCAGTGGGCGTTTCAAAGGTCCACCCATTACAAAGTGCTCATGCATATTTGATCATCATGAGCTGCAAAAGCATCAACAAGGGAAGCAGCTGCGTAGGTTCGCGTGTTGCCTTACGGGCACGTAGTGGACAATTCGCTTATTCGCAAACGGAAGCATTATAGCGTAGTAGGCTCTTAACAACTCTACTTCCAGTAGGCATTCTAGGATGGCTTGAAGCGCCCAATGTTACACGCACAGTCGTTCGTTTCCTTACGGCACGGTTGAGGCATGCGCCCAGAAACGAGGTGAGGGTAGCAGTTGAGAAGGCGATGCGCACGGGGCCCGATTACGCTATCGCGATCTACTCTTGATCGCGAAGCACAAGTGTCCTCAAAGTTTTTACAGCGAAAGCTGTTATCAGATCACAACGGCAGTGGCAGTGGGGTAGTTGTCCGCCGCCGCCGGTGTCGGTAACCGCTGTCGCGCGAAATACGAAAAAATGAAATTAGGAAAAAAAATTGGGGGGACCGTTAAGCTTCGCCTTTAAGAGCTGAACGCGATTGGGGATATCCTGTTCCTAGTGCGTACTTCAATAACTTAGTGCATACTATGTCATGGGTAGCATGCTTTAACACGAGCAAATATGCACGGGAAATGCGGGAAATATTTTCGAACTTGCTATGCACCCACTAAGTGCTCTTAAAGGAATGCGCTCAGTATCGTGTGTGGTTTTGGTAATGGGTGGACGGCTTTGAACCACTCTCTCGTTATGATCTTCACATCTTCTGAAGCCCGATGGCAATGTAGGCTTGTACCACGCAATATTACGTGTTGTACTGTGACGCCCGTATGCAGGACGCGTGTGTTTGTAACGCATGTGTGTTATTTTCACTGCATTTCACTGCACTGTGTGGTAGAACACCTGCTTGCCAGGCAGACGGCCTGGGTTCGATCGTCATTTGGACCCGGAAACTTTTATTAAATGCTAAGCATATTATGCTCGGGGCTATGTCCGTCCTTTCCTCCCGCGTCCCTCCCTCACGCGTCCGGCGTCCCGCGTCCGGCCACTTTCATGAAGTAGGGAAGCACCCACTATGCAAACCAGAACACTGTAGTACAATAAGGCCGTCAACCACCACTACAGTCACCAGAGTCATGGCCGAGAGCACAGAGTGGCTGCTTCGGAACAACAATCAAATGGCACTACATGGGACTACTTCCCTTCAGTCCAGGTTGCCAGGCTAGCCGACGCCTCCTTCTCGAGTCTACTCACCAAGATAGGAAGACGGAAGGGCTCTCGACGACAGCAAAGTGGCTTTGCTGGAGAGTCGCTTCCTTACCGCGGAGGAGGCACTCAAGCGCGCCCCAGTGTCAGTGCGCCTCTTCTACAGTAACGAAGACATGAACACATTCATCAGCTTCGTGGCGGCCACTAGCTCCGACAACAACGACCAACAACATCATCAAGTCGTGCGAGCCCAAGACACCTTCCTGGGATGCGCAACGAAAAAAGCCACGGACAAAGCAAAGGAGAAGGTGGCCAAGATGTCTAACGCAGAATTCGCTAACCTACCCAAGCAAATCCTACTAGTCTACGACAAGCCCTACATGATAACGGCTAACATAGACGTCATCGACGGCCTCGTAAATGGCGCAGCGGGAACCCTAAAACTGTGTGAACGAAGAGTCGTACAGCAATCCCATCAAGACGAAGAAGACGCGTTTCCCAGACGATTGTGGTTACAGTTCGACGTTGCCACAACAGGGAAGCTCTCTCGACTTCGCTCCAACCACGCAATGAGCGAGGCGAAACGTTTGGGCTGTGACATTGACACGACATGGATACCCATAGAACCGCGCCACGCCACTTTGACGATCCACCGCAACAGCGGTGTCGCGTGCCAACGAACACAATTCCCCCTGGTCCAGGCGAGCGCCCTAACCGTACACAAGGCCCACGGAAGAACTTACTCTTCCATCGTATACGAATACTCGAAGACGCACCTACAGAAACTCGTCTACGTTGGCTTAAGCAGGTGCACCAACATTCAGGACCTCTACCTGACTAACGCTGCCTGTGACCATCGCTTCCACCACAAGAACAACGTGGAAAACAACATGATCGACGAATTCAAACGCCTCGACAACCATCGTCTCGACACCGTCACTCAGCGTAACCTCCGCGCTTTCCGAGAAGACGTCGACCCCGAAACGGAGTTCACTATAGCACTGCTAAAGCACACGCCAGAGACATCGAACGTGATCGCGTCCTAACCAAAGCAGACGTGGTCTGTCTTACAGAAATGTGGAACGCCGCAAGACCGACGATCAATGGCTACGAAGCCATCGTGTCTACTGAGGAGGCAGAACGTCCTGCTGGTGGTGTCGCCATATATGTCAAACGCCATCTCCACCCAAAAGCCTTAGGTCTACAAACTACCGGCCAAGGACACAACGGGGAGCACTCGGCCGTTAGACTCTACTTTGACAACGACAACAACATCGTCCATCATGACAATGTATCTCGCACCCAACATCTCCAGAGCGACCGTCGAACGTTGATGGTACAGTACACAAAGACATACAGACACGCGCCCTTCCATAGGCGTGCGCAGGGTTCCCCTTCAGGGGGGGGCGAAGGTAGGCGAAGGCTCGTCGCAGCGCCCCCCCCTTCCCTATTAGGTCAATGTATGGGGCAGATTTTGCGCCCCCCCTTCTTAGGTGACTAGGGGGGGGCGGCCGCCCCCTCTGCCCCCCCCTCGTGCGCACGCCTATGCGCCCTTCGTACTTGCGGGTGATTTCAACGTGGATGTAACGACGAACGATTGGCTACATGCTAGACGTGTACCCGTTGCGATGAATTCCTTCGCTGTCTTCAAACACACGCGTCCTGTATACAGTCTTCAAATTACAACATGCAATATCGAAGTAATATTACGTGTTACAAGCGTATATTGCCATCGCGCATCAGAACATGTGATTATCATAATGGCTTCGTGGTTCAAAGCCGGCCACCCATTACAAAAGGCACTGAAGTTACTGCGCGCGTCCCCTAAAGACCACGTAGTGAGTGCATAGCAAGTTCGAAAACGTTTAACGCGCATACTAGCTCGTGGTTTAAAGCATGCTACCCATTACGCCAAACGCAGTCACGTGTGGAAGCTTGACTGACACAAGCCGCTTTCAACTTTATCGATTACATTGGATTAACTCTTTCGTTACCGTGGGAAAATGGGCAACTTTTCGTAGGTTTTTGTTGGTATTTTTTTGTAATAAGTAATAAAGTGGTTATACTGTAATGCAATATATCAAAAGAAAGCTAAGTAAATGTACTTTTGACGTGTGTCAGTTTTAAAAACTGAACTTGGAAACTAATATGCAGAAAAAATCGTTGAAGATAACATTTCTTGCAAATTTGAAAGAACATTTGCAATTGTATGTTTACTACATAAAAGAAGTAAATCTGGAAAATATTCTGAAATATACAAATTGTTTATATAGAAGACATCTACCTAACAGAAAAGTTTCACTGACCTAGCTCAAAAACTGCACGAGTTACACTTGTTTACTTGTTGCCCAGTAGAAAGTGTCTTGTTCAGCCAGGTTGCACAGTTTTTTCTTTTTATTGCACAAATTGCTCATACACAGAAGCACAGTAAATATTAGTAAAAAGGGAAAGAAATGGGCTATTGAACCATGTATATATGGACATATTGTGCTCGTTGGTTGCTCAAGGAAAAAATCTTAACTGGGAAAGTACAGTGTCGCAGACGGCGCCAGAACAGCATTATGTATGACTTCACTACACAAAAAATATGTGGAATTGTGTAATTAAAAAAAAAGAAGGGATCATCATCTGAATCACTGCTGCTAGAAGCAGCCAAATGATCGCTTTCAGATGCAACAGAATCGCCAGAAAGGCGTCGTTCGCGCGAGGGACCGGCAACAAAAGCGTCTGCCATCACAGACGGAGTGAACCGCACAATTGGAACCGCCGCTTAAATCGCTGCCGCATGGGAAAAATACAAACTACGCAAAAAAATGAAAGATTGGTGCCTAGAGAATACGACAAATGCCGCTGCAAGTCCATAGGAGCACTCATATTTTAAAAATAGCTTGTGGCGCGTATGGGTCACCGGTGACCCATGTCCTATGGACACGGTAACGAAAGAGTTAAACCACAATTTAAACTTCTCGAGTAGCATCATAGAAGAAAAAAGTATGCGCTGAGAGGTTGAAGTACGCACTAGGGACAGAATATCACTCTCACGTTCAACTCTGCACCGTGCAGCCGGCTGCACTGCTAACATGGTTTCTAACCTTGATAATCGCTACGCACGACGCTTGGTGTCAATTTTCCTTTCGTTTTGTTTATGCTTGTTCTATCGATTTCTGCGCATCCGCCTCGGTAGTTCACGTGTGGTGCTTATGGCTTTCGTCTCTTTTCCTGAAAGTCGTCGCTTCGATCCCGCGGCGGACTTTGCATTTGAATTCAGGCAAAATGCTACAAGCACGTCTACTGTTTGATGTCAGTGCACGTTATAAAACACCAGATGGTCGAAACATCCGGATTCCTCACCTACGGCGTTCTCCGTGATAATAGCGTAGCTTTCGCAAGTAAAACGCCGGAAATGCTTTATTTTTTCGCCGTAGTGGGTGCAGTACAACTTCGCCGAAATATTTAGCTGTCGTAATGCATTGAGTGCGGCTATTAACATGGGCATCGGCAGGGGGGGTGCGAAGGGGGCACTTGCCCCCCCTCAAGCCACACCAGCACTTGCCCCCCCGCGCAAGCTACACCAACGCTCCCACCTCCCCCCAGCAGCAATGCAACACGGGTTTGCACCCCCCAAGACAAAATCCTGCCGACGCCCATGGCTATTAATAAGATATTTTCGCTCGATACGTCAGTACAGTTCCTATATGAAAAGGCAACTAAGGTTGTTGCTTCTTGAATTGTTTTGCTGTCAAATTAAGAAAACAACCCAACCACTAACAGCGCTGCTACGCTTCGTGGGTGAGTGGAGACGCTGAGCGTAGTTAGCGCGATAACAATCAAATTTCATGTGTTAATGTAAGCGCCTCGCCCGTTGCAATGGTGAATATCCAACTTGTAGGTGACTAACATGCCCATGCAAGTAACGGGCCACCGCTAAAAGCGTACGAAATCAGTCAACGAAAGTATATGCAACAATTCAAAGGAAGTACAACGTTACGGGTCTCACTTACAAAACATTATTTACGCGAGACATAATTTTTCTCACGAACACTTTATCCCTACCAACCTGATTAGTGATGGCAACTGTTTCACGGATACAAAAATGGCAACACTCCTTAGGCAGGCTTACGTGAACCCTGCTTGCATATGAAATAGTCAGTGAACCCGAATAAAATATTGCTTGAGCAAAAGAAGATTCTTCGACATATTGCAAACATTCCCTACTTGACTTTAACTAGTGCAGCTTTTCGAGAATACAATTTATCATGCGCTTTCAGCACTTACAAAAATTTCTGGTTTTAAAATTGTTTTCTTTTCCCGCAATTTATAAAGAAGTACTTGCAACAATAAAACCTATAAGCTATAAGACACTGTTCTGCGTACGCGACTTAATTTAACATGGTCTGTTTCTCTTTTCCGACCCACCTACCGCAAACAAGCACCCTTCTACAATTTACCATTCATTCTAGATGGGTTTCCCGAATTTACTACTGCTAGGCATGGACGTTGTGTCAGTGTTTTGCGCTTTGCTTGCAGTCCTCGCGTAGAAATCCTTAGCATGCCGTACCACCCGTTGAAATCCTTAGCATGCCGTACATATATCATGGTCGTGCAAACTTTAGCCTACCGTGTTATTATTGCATTTTAATTCAATTTTGTCATCTTTATGTCATGTGTTATTCTCTCAAACTTTTATACTTTGAATTGTATGTGAAGCATGTTAAAATTCAAGTTCATTAAATGCTGTTATCGCTTTTATTTTAGCAATAACAATTATTTTTATTTATTTTCAACTTGTTCATGTTGCACTAAATGTTTAATGCGAAAACTTCTTTCTCTCATCTAATCCCTACTTGAACTTTTACGGTATTACTCACGCGTTATAATTATATGCCCATTTGTACCTCATATGCCCATTTGTACTGGTGGCTTTCGTATACTGGAAATATAGGGGTCTTCAGTGAGTCAATCAAACTGCCTAGAGTACCTTTTAGCCTTCAAGACCATCCACAATCCTTTGGAGAAATAAACTTTTCATTCATACGCGTGGTACGTCTCAAATGTATCACTTTCATGTACGTGGCGTCACTTGTCTAACTTGTCTACGATTGTTATTTGTGTCAGCGCGAAGGCTAAACTACAGTGAATCAAAACGCAGGACTACAAAGCAAGCCAATAAAAGCTAGGCTTTCAGATTAAACACGCCGCGTCCCTGCCTAACTTTATTTGCGTCCGCGCCAAACGAAAAAATCGTGAATTGCAACTCGGACATTGGAAGCCTGCAACTCATAGCAGTAAAACATGTCCTTCAAGACTCACGAACTAGGTGCTGGCAGTCGTCGAGGCAATAACGAATACGGAAGAACTGCTTTTACCGTGCGAGAAGATGGCAGCACTCCTCAGGCGGGCTTGCTTGAAAGGTGGAGGGGCAGCGTTGTCTTGACGACGGCGCACTATCTGCTCTACCGGCAATGAATCGACAATATTTTAGAGAGACAGGACGCGTCATGCAATCTGAAGCATTCCGCGTCTAGCCGCGATAAGTGGGCGCCCCGTGCTTTTGATGTAGGCGTTTCAATTTCTTTTTTTTCTTTTTTTTTTTTGCCGTCGGCGCCGATGTAGCTGGGGGACATTCCACCAAATGTCGAGTCTTTCTTTTTTCCTTTAGAACCGGCGTCAGCGCTCAATGTGCGAGTGGGAAAGGCATACTTTTGCTGTATACATCCGCACAGCTCCTTAAAAAATGGTCACATTACTAGAATTGTCTTAGTGCAGTAGGTTCATTCCCGATAATGGTAAACGGTTGGCACCACCGTTATAAAGCGAAGGCAAAAGTATGTTGCACAATTGAAGATCCTCAATACGAAAACGCGTGCTGTAGTTACGCGTGCCTCATAGTTACGCCTATGGTTCATCAAGAAACAGGACATATAAGGAGCAAAAAAAATCAAAGGATCGAGCAACAAAATTATCGCAACAATACGTACAATGGATTTTCATTGGAAAATATCAAGTAATACCTTATTGCAACACTTTGCATTACCAAAAAAACGCACACAAAAACACTCGTGGGGAGTTTTTACGCACGAGATTCTTGACTACATTCAGAAGCATCGCCCGCAAGTAGAGGGTCGGGGCTCTGTTTGAAACACGTTTACAGCTCTTAAACGAAAATGTGGCGCTCTTCACGGAACAGCTTGACTGTAGCGAAAAATTGAGAGAAAGAGAGAAATAGATGAAAAAGAAACTGCAGGGAGGTTATCCTGGTTCAAGTAACCGACAGTATACTACTAGCGCGGGAACACACGGACAAGAAAGAGGACGACATTTTCGCGCAGTGTGTCGTCCTCTTTCTTGTCCGTGTGTTCCCGCGCTAGTAGTATACTGTCATGAACTTCCAACAAGCCCAAGCCGCTACTCAAGTAACCGGTTTGCTACCCTGCCCCAGGGGTGGGGAAATAGGGGTTGTAAAGAGGACAGAGAGAGATATATAAAATAAAAACGAAGAAAAAACACGCACACATGGACACACACACAGGACGTTCAAATCAAAGCCGTTCTGAGAGGCCAATCAAACTCGGGAAGCGCACTATAGCACTTGCAAGGCCTTCTTCTGAGACGTTAGCTCCAGGTCGATGGCGCAGGATTCGTTCTTTCGAAAGAGTTCGGTCGTCCAGTTTATCAAACTCGCTGCAAAGCGACTCTCCCTCTAAAGAGTACTGTGGGCACGCGCACATGGTGAATAGTTTCATCACTGCCGCAGTGGTCACATGCTGCGGTGTCGGCCGCAGCAATATCCGTTGCATACTGACCCTACGCAGGCTTCATGTCGGGTAAGGAGTCGCGTTAAAATGTGTAATAAAGCGTTTTAAAAAAGCAAAGTAACAACCAGGCGTGACAGAATGCGAATTGCGTAACGGTTTAATGGGTCGTTGAATGCTCCAACCCATCACGAAAGCCTCAGGCATAATTCTTCATCGTCGTAAGCCACAGCAGCAACAAAGAGCACATAATGGCTTCCAAGTGTGTAGCGGGTACCACGCTTTTCCGAAAAATGACGATTAATGACATATTGACCGTTCCCGTAGTGGGTACCATGCAAGTGTAATTGTAGTAGTTCCCCCAAGAGTATTTAAAAAAGGGCTCTAGAAAGGCGGCTCTTCGAGCTTTCGCTGTGACTTCAAAAAATTCACAACGGCCGCTTGTGCGTCACCAACGGTTTCACGGGGAGGCGCGGTCGTGGAAATGTCACTATTTCTTGAGCGAGCACGAGACCAGAAGCTCATACCGTGTTGTGACCTCAGGGATACAGTAGGAACCAGAAACTAGCTTTTAAAAACACAAATTAGTTTTTCAAGGTGCGCTTGCGCTTAACAGTACATTTTCTAGTCTCTTGAGGGATTGGCCTTCAATTTCAGGCAAGAAAACAAGCAATGAAAATTTTCGTGTCAGTGCCCCTTTAAGCCCTCCTCCTAAGAATTTCAAACCTACCATAGTCAAGAGGAACTTCTTTTGACAACCCTGATTCAGCTAAATCTCAAACATCCCTCCCCTCTACTCCACCCGCTTATTTCTTCTCTTTTATTCACGAAATATTTCTTTCCTTTTACACACACAATTTCTGACGTCGCCCCCCCCCCCCCCCCCCTACTCTCGCACCCCCGCATCCACAGTTGCCCTATCCGCCTCCTTCGTTCATAGTAGAGGAGAGGGTACGAAGTTTACACACGATAGCGCTGAGGAAACCAGTTCTAGCTTTGAAGAAGACAAGTCCACTTGTCGAAATGTTGGCTCGAGCACACAAACGCCGTTTACAGATTTCTTCATCCAATGCGTCCATCTACGCCTTCCTGCAGTTTTCTCAACATACTAAAGTTTTCTCAACATACTAAAGATCACAACGCCAAACTGATAGGCAAAGGCGAAAAGCGTGGAACTTGAGACCAAGGAAATTGTGTATTATTGTCTTGGAAGTCATAAATGAGGACAATTATTGTGCAATCAAGAAAGACCGCATCACCCTTTAGGCAACCTGAGTTTATTCACGTCAAGCCAGTCTTCGCTTTCAAGCACGGGAACTTTAAAACAAGTAGAACTCACGGCCTTCTATCGTGCATATTAATGCTCTTCCATCTGGTTTACGCTCGCTCTTAAACCAAGCTGACGTCAATGACAAAACAAGCTTCGAGATCAAGGCTGTCAAGCGTAGCCCTTGAGATCCAACAAGCGCGGTTCTTAGTCTCGGAGGCCCTATCGGACTCAGAGACGCTTTTTTAAGGTAACAGAAGGTGACAGCACTTCTCAGGCCGACAGCGTAATCTCGGAATAAAGAGAGCTCTGCTGCCAATGAATCAACAGTTTTTCTAGACTTGCGGCGCCATCCAGATAACTGCATTCCGGGCTGGATGCCGAGACACGATAACACCTGCGCGTGATGCGTGGGCATTTTTCTTTAGCATTTTGTTTTCTATTTGCTCGGCCGTGTTCGACATTGCCGACGTTTGGTTTCCTAACTTTCCTTTAGAACTGCCCTACTACTTTGAGCGCGGGTAAAAATGAGGTATATTGTTGCATACGTCAGTAGAGACACTTGAAAACGATCATTGCAAACGATCATTGCAAACGATCATTTTTGATTGTTTCTTGATTTATCTTAGTGTAAATGGAAAGATAACAAAAACGAAGTGCCAATAGTGATGCTAGGAGTGGTCTATCAAGGGCAACCTTTTCTTTACCATTCTAGCATTTAGATTTTTTAAATGCGAAGCATTTCTTGGCGAACTTCGGCGACTTTGAGCGTATCTATCTATCTATCTATCTATCTATCTATCTATCTATCTATCTATCTATCTATCTATGTATCTACCTATCTATCTATCTATCTATCTATCTATCTATCTATCTATCTAGCCGCCTACGACTTTGTGCTCTCCTGGCCGTATCCTTAATGGGATTTATACCAAATTTGGTATGGCATAACATGACTGTATGAAGAGCATAAATGGCTGGTCATATCATGAAAATCATGACTAACTTGTCATGAAAAATATGATTTACATGCCACGCTCATGGCGCGCTCGCTGCCGTTTCGTTAGCTTGATATACACCAAATTTGGGATTGAGTGACATGACTATATAACGAACATAAATGACAAGTGGTAATATGGAAATCATGATATGTCATGAGTGATATGACTTGCATTCCACGCTCATAGCGCGCTCGCGGCGGTTTCGTTAGCTTGATATACACCAAATTTGGTATTGAGTGACATGACCGTATGACGAACATAAATGGCTGGTCATATCATGAAAATCGTGACTAACTTGTCATGAAAAGTATGATTTATATGCCACACTCATGGTGCGCTCGCGGCCCTTTCGTTAGCTTGATATACACCAAATTTGGCATTGAGTGACGTGACTGTATGACGAACATAAATGACAGGTGGTAATATGCAATAATGATTTGTCATGTGCGACATGACTTGAATGCCACGCTCATGGCGCGCTCGCGGCCGTTTCGTTAGCTTGATATACACCAAATTTGGTATTGAGTGACATGACTGTATGACGAACATAAATGACAAGTGGTAATATGAAAATCATGACTTGTCATGTGCGACATGACTTGCATGCTACGCTCATGGCGTGCTCGCGGCCGTTTCGTTAGCTTGAGATACACCAAATTTGGTATTGAGTGACATGACTGTATGACGAACATAAATGACAAGTGGTAATATGGAAATCATGACTTGTCATGTGCGACATGACTTGCATGCCACGCTCATGGTGTGCTCGCGGCCGTTTCGTTAGCTTGAGATACACCAAATTTGGTATTGAGTGACATGACTGTATGACGAACATAAATGACAAGTGGTAATATGGAAATCATGACTTGTCATGTGCGACATGACTTGCATGCCACGCTCATGGTGTGCTCGCGGCCGTTTCGTTAGCTTGACTTACACCAAAATTGGTATATCGCGACGTGACTGTATGACGAACACAAATGACAGGTTGTAACATGTAAAACCTGACATGCAAATTACGTAATACATGATTTGCTCCTTTCTGGCTGCTTCGCATTACATCGATTCCCACAGTGAGTGGGATCTGCCGCCTTTTTTTCTGAATAGAATCGAGCATGTTTATATCTTTGGCATGATGCGGTGCCCACACAACAGACGCGTACTCTAGAAGAGGCTTTATTAGTGATCTGTATGCCACTAATTTACATTCCCTAGTTGCATCTCTGAGGTTTCTCTCTAAATAACCCAGCTTTCTTAACGCCTTATTTGTTATATTCTGAATGTGAGCATGCCATTTCAGATCAGGGGTGAAAGTAACACCGAGGTATTTAAACGTGTCTACACTTGCGAGCTTGTGGTCATGACTAAAATATGTGAACTTTAACGCTTGCTTTTTATTTGAGAAAGTCATTGAAACTGTTTTCTTGAAGTTGAGGGACATCTGCCATGTCTTGCTCCATTCACAAAAACGGTCAAAAGCTTTATTTAACTGCAGCTGATCTTGAGTGCTAGCCACAACAGAATATAGGACGCAGTCATCGGCATAAAGTCTTAATTTAACAGCAGTCCCAGCAGTTACTTTAACGACGTCATTTATGTAGATTATGAAGAGTAATGGACCCAGTACAGACCCTTGTGGTATACCGGATGTAACACTGACCTGAGATGAGTGAACATGATTAAATGCAACAAATTGTGTTCTTGAGCTCAGATAGTCCTGTATCCAGTCTGTAAGTTTAGGGTCGTCAATTAATTCCTTGAGTTTAATGAGAGGCTTATTATGACATACTGTGCCGAAGGCTTTACTGTAGTCAATGAAAATGGCGTCGAGCTGTCCTATAACATTAAGTGTGGATGTAATATCGTGGGAGAATTCTAGCAATTGTGTTACCGTCGAAAAGCCAGAACGGAAGCCATGTAGAGCATGCGAGAGAATATTGTGTTCAGACAAGTACTCGATGATATATTTATGGATGATGTGTTCCAGCAGTTTACAGGATGTTGATATTAACGAAATTGGCCTATAGTTGCACACCACCTGTTTATTGTCATCCTTATGTATGGGAACGACCTTGGCGCACTTCCAGAGTAATGGAACAGTAGATGATTCAACAGACTTTGAAAAAATGACTGATAAATACCGAGAGGTCCATTCAGAATAACGTTTCAAAAACATATTAGGTATACCATCTGGCCCTACACTTTTCGTTGTATCAATTTTGAGTATAAGATTGCATACGCCCGCAGTAGTGATTAGCATGCTTGGGAAAGGTGGTGGTGAAGAATCAGTGTAAAATGTGGGGATGCACACATCATCACAAGTAATCACTGATTTAAAATAGTCATTGAATGCTTCAGAAATGCTAAGATTATCAGAGCATGGTTTATCTGAAATAATAAATGAAGAAGGACAGCTTTGACTTGGGGGGACTGATGGCTTTCCAAAACTTTGATGGCTTGTCTTTCATGAACGACGACAAAGTATTAGTAAAATAGAAACTTTTTGCACTCGACATAGCAGATTTTAAACTACTTTTCAGTGTAGTTAACATGGAGGATTTTATTGGATTGGAAGCATTCGGCTGTTTGTGAAGACGCCTAATACGACGAATCAAGTGTATAATATCACGAGTGTACCATGGATGCTTGGGATTGCGCTTTATACACATCCTGGTTCAAAGCCGAAAACACATTACACAAGGCGCACACATTACTACGCCCATTCCCTTAAGACCACGTAGTGAGTGCATAGCAAGTTCGAAAATGTTTTACACGCAAAATAGCTCGTAGTTTACAGCACGCTACCCATTACAGAGAATGTAGCCATATGCGAAAGCTTCACTGACACAAGCCACTTTCAACTTTAACGATTACAATGTCGTAATCCACAATTTTAACTTCTCGAGTTGCATCATACTACAAAAAATATGCGCTGAGCGGATGAAGTACGCACTTGGTACAGGATATCGCTATCGCGTTCAACTATTAAAGGCGAAGCTTATGGGTCCCCCCAATTTTTCACTGGGGAACCAAGCTACCAAGAATTACACAACAAGCCTTCCAAGAACATCAATAAGGCGTGACCTTTCGGAATAAACAAGCCCAATGCGTGTCGTCTGCGAGTCCGAAACGAACTCATAATAACTTCTTACAGTGGCAGAAGATGGCAGCACTCCTCAGGCAGATGTCTTTGAACGCCACGAAAGCCCAAGGAAGAGCGTTATCTCGAAGACAGAGAGTTGCGTTCGACTGACTATGAATGGACCACTTTCTAGACATATGGTGCCGTATTACTGGCAAGATATCTCGCGACGATAAGTGCTACGCACAGCGCTTGCTCTCAGATAGCTACATTGGCTACATAATGTCTCGTTATTTTAACGCGATAGCGTTAAAGAGCTCGTTTCGCAGAAATTCCGGCGTCAGTGCCGGCGGCGGCGGCGGCGGCGTCGTTGGTAGTGAGCGAAAAATCATCATCTTGTCCGTGATAGAAAAATCTAGAAAGATGCAAATAAAATAAATAATAAAAATTGCCGGGTCCGAATGAGGATCAAACCCAAGCCGTCTGCACGGCAAGCAGGTGTTCCACCACACAGCCCCGCTTTTGCTTGGGATTACGCATAAAATAACTTCCTCTGCTTGGAAATGCAGTGAAAATAACTTTCATGCTTTATAAAACAGACGCCTCCTGTATACAGGCGTCACAATACAACATGTAATCTCGCAGTAATCTTACGTGGTACAAGCGTCCATTGCCATCGGGCGTCAGGACATGTGAATAACATAACGACATTGCGGTTCACAGCCTTCCACCCATTACAAAAGACACACACGTTACTGCGCGTATTCCCTTAAGACCACGTAGTGGGTGCATAGCAAGTTAAAATCATTTCCCCCGCGTAATTGCTAGTGGTTTGAAGCATGCTACCGATGCACTAAGTGGTTGAAGTACGCGCTAGGGACAGGATATCGCTATCGCGTTCAACTCTTAAAGGCGAAGCTTAAGGGTCCCCCAATTTTTTCTTGCTTTGTCCATGTCAGGGCTGGGCTTTCCCACTTATAGCCTGCCGCATTGCGGGATACGGCAACACAGCGGGCACGCATTGCACGTTGCATCTTGAAATGCGCGCACTGAAACAAGCTGCCCACGCGGCATTTTATCACACAAGACTTCAAATATGTTGACAAGGAGGCAACCCTGAATCACCACACGACAACTCTGAGATCCCAAAGCAAAGCTGTAAAGCGTGGCATTCGAGATTACCTACGTCGTGTTCTCTGATCTTGGAAACCATAACGCAAGGAGGTATGCCATCGTGAAGTTACAAGAGCAGGTAGCCCTTTTCAGGGAAACTTGCTTGAATCTTGGAGGGCGCGTGCCACCACCCTCAAACAAGTGGCACATGCGACGTTTTATTCTAGACAGCAGCGTTTTGTAACCTCATACATTTTCGCTGGAGAATCAAACTACCACAAATGAAATTACAACCCTGGCAAGCAACGCAACAAGGCGTGGCCTCTGAGATTATACAAGCAAAATGCCGCACGTCTTCGACGCAGTGACGAAGCCAGAATTACTTCTTACAGTCACAGAAGACGGCAGCACTCCACGGGCAGACATGCTCTCACCCTATGAAAGCCCAAGAAAGAGTGCCATTTGAAGACTGCAAGCTGTCGTTCAACTTACAATGAATCGACAACTTTCTGGACATGAGGCGCTGTACAGCGGGCTGCACTGGAACAAGATTTCTAACCTAGATAATTGCTATGCACGACGCTTGATGTCAATTTGCCTTTCGTTTTATTTATGCGTTTTTAATTTACTTCTACGCATCCGCCTCGGCAGTTCACGTGTAGTGGTTATTGCCCTCCGCTCTTGACTCGAAATCCGTGGCTTCAATCCTGCTGCGGACTTTGCATTTCGATTCAGGCAAAATGCTACAGGCACCTCTACTGTGCGATGTCAGTGCACGCTAAAAAACACTGGATGTTCGAAATATTCGGCTTCCTCACCTACGGAGTTCTCCATGATAATACCGTAGCTTTAGCACGTATACAGTCGTAAAACTCCATATATGATTTTTTTTTCGCTGTCATGGGGGGCAGTACAACTTCGCAGAAGTATTTAGCTCTCGTGATGAACTGAGCGCGGCTACAAATGAGATATCTTCGCGAAGGCTGTTCCTTCCTAAATTTTTTGCTGTCAAATTAAGAAAACAACCCAACTACTAACAGCGATGCTACACTTGGTGGGTGAGTTGAGACGCTGAGCGTAGTTAGCGTGATAGCAGTCAAATTTCATGTGTTAACTAAAGTGCATCACCCGTTACGATGTCAAATCTCGAACGAGTAGATGACTAACCTACCCAAGCAAGTAACGCGCTATCGCCAACAGCGTCCAAATCAGTGAACGAGTGTATATGCAACAATTCAAAGGAAGTACAACCTTTCGGGACTCACTTACAAAACTTTATCTACATGAGACATAATTTTTCTCACGAACACGATTAGTGATGGCAACACTTTCACGGATACAAAAACGGCAACACTCCTTAGGCAGGCTTACGTGAACCTTGTTGCATATGAAATAGTCCGTGAAACCAAACAGAATATTGCTTGAGCAAAAGAAGATTCTTCGACAAATTACAGACATTCCCTTCTTGACTTTAACTTGTGCGGTTTTTTGAGAATACAATTTATCATGCGCGTTCAGCACTTATAGAAATTTCTCGTTTTCAATTTGTTTTACTTTTCCGTAATTTATAAACAAGTACTTGCAACTATAAAACGTATAAGCTAAATGACACTATTCTGCGTGCGCGACATAATTTAATGTGGTCTGTTTCGCTTTTCCGACCCACCTACAGCAAACAAGCACCCTTCTACAAGCTACCATTGATTCTAATTGGGTTCGACGAATTTACTATTGCTAGGCAGCGGACGTTGTGTGATTGTCTCGCGCTTTCTTGCAGTCCTCGCGTAAAAATCCTTGGCATGGCATACATATGTCATTGTTGTGCCAACTATAGCCTACCTTGTTATTATTGCATTTTAATGCAATTTTGTCATCTTTATGCCATATCTAGTTCTCTGAAACTTTCACACTCTCAACTGTATGCGAACCATGTTAAGTTTCAGGTTCATAGAATGCTGTTTTCGCTTTTATTTTTGTAATAACGATTCTTTTTATTAATTTTGAACTTGTTTATGTTGCACTAAATGTTTAATGCGAATCCTTCTGTCTTGATGTAATCCCTACTGGATTTTTTACGGTATTACTCACGTATGTTATAATTATGACCTCATATCCCCATTTGTACTGTGGCATGTCACATGCTGGAAACGTGGGGGGTCTTCAGGGAGCAAATAAAGCTGCCAAAAGCATCTTCTAGCCTCCAAGATCAGCCACAATTTTGGGGGGGAAATAAAGTTTTCATACATATGCTGGCAGGTTTCAAATGTATCCTTTTCAATTACGTGGCATGACTTGTCGTCTAACTATACCTACGACTGTTATTTACGTTAGCGCGAAGACTAAGCTACAGTGAATAAAAACGTGTGACAACAAAGCAAGCCAGTAATTGCTGGTCTTTGAGATTAAACAAGCCGGGTTCTTGCCTAAACTTATTTACGTCCGCGGCAAGAAAAAATCGTTAATCGCGACGCAGACATTGCGAGCCTACAACTCATAGCAGTAAAACATGTCCTTCGAGATTCATAATCTGGGTGCTGGCCGTCTTCGATGCCATAACGAATTCGGAAGAACTGTTTTACTGTGCAAGAAGATGGCAGCACTCCTCAGGCGGGCTTGCTTGAACGGTGGAGGAACAGCGTTATCTTGACGACGACGCGCTATCAGCTTTACCGGCAATGAATCCACAAGATTTTACATAGACATGACGCGTCATGCAACCTGCAGCATTGCGCTTCTAGCCGCGATAAGTGCGCGCCCGATCGTATCGATGTATGCGGGTCAATTTCTTTTTCTTTTTTTTTTTTTTTTTTTTTTTTTGCCTTCTGCGCCGATGTAGCTCGGGTACTTCCCACCTTATGCCGAGTCTTTTTCTTTTGCTTTAGAACCAGCGTCAGCCCTCAATGTGCGAGCAAGAAAGGCGTACTTTTGCTGTATACATCGGCACAGATCCTTTAAAAATGATCCCCTTAACGCGATTCTCGTAGTGCAGCAGGTGCATTCCCGATAATAGTTAACAGTTGGCACCACCGTTCTAAAGTGAAGGAAAAGTTCATTGCACAGATGCAGACCTTGAGCTCTGCATACGAGGGCTAATACGTACTTTATGGGCCATATTTCTATGCCGTAAGGATCACAGCTCTTACTTTTTTAATTCTACTAAATAGCGTAGTTACTTCAGATGTCGAATTGGGTTTAATAAAAAGCATGTTTGATAACGAATTAATGACTGTTGTTTTTGTGCGCTCTGGTTGGCATTTCCTCCTTGCACAAAGAATCAATTAAATTTTTCTGAAAAATCGATCCCGTTTAATGACTTTCCATCTATTTCAAGATTATTTGTCTTAGTGGCAGGAGCTCCTTCCTTCAGTACTTCGTTTAACTTCTTCCACATCGTATTGCGCTGCTTTGCACGTTCTGAGTCAAATATACGACCGTAGTTTTCGCCCATTGTTTCGCTTTATTCAACTGATTTCTAAGAGCCTTTTATTCCTCAAATGTGTCCACATTACGTATTTCGACGGATTGCTGGTAAGGTATATTTTTATGGTATATCTGACGTTTAGGTAGTTTGTTATCCACGGCTTCCGTGATTTACTTGGCCTGTGATGTGTCTTAAGAGAATATGATTCTAAGTTCCTTAAACGTTGCAATAGCGTTGTATTACGAGGTATTTGCATCTTCATCAGCCAATATAATATTCTAATTTGGCTGCATGATGCGGCACCTAAAGTGCTCAATGTTTTGGTGTTATTACGCGGTACGTGAATTCTTGCGGTTTCACGTACGCCGCATTGGTATGTATTTTGAGGAAAATAAATATAGGTAAGTGATGGCTTATGTCAGAACTGGTGATCAATGAAATTGTTTCTTCTGCGTGTCACGAATTTCCGCGGTCTAGAGACAGACAGAACACCTCCGGACCACCCAAATCATTTATATGATAAACGAAAATCCCGAGCACATCAAAATCCTTGACCACAGCACACCTACATACACAAGGAATAGTAGGTACATGTACAAACACCAAGCAACGCTAGGCATCCTAAATATAAAGTTCACTCATACGAAAACGGAAAAGTCCTGACCGTCCACTGCGATGAGGCGGCCGTTCCTCCGACGTGGCGTCAGACGTCGGTCACGATGTGTTGACGCGGCTTGGCTGCTGGCCTCCATGGCGAGGACGGAGGTTCTTCAATAGCGTGGCGCCTGACCAGCGTGGCACCTGACGCGGTCTGCAGCGTGCCGAGCAGAGGACGCAGGCAGGTGGCTGGCCGTGGACACGGGGTGCAGACAGGTGACGGCTGCGGTGTCTAACCCGGGATGACACGTTCAGCACGCATGTCCCCAGGCCATTGCTGGAGAACCAACTGCCCGGCTTCCCGCACACGTCCGCCCTCCACGCTCTTCGTCTTCCGCCGTCAATCCAGCCCAAGTCCGAGCTTTTTGTGGTTCGAGACAAACCACGAGGGCTACATGCGAGGCATTATATTCCGCCACCACCGCTGGAGGTAAAAGTGGGAGGTATCCCCGTAGCTGAAGCTCAAACCATCAGAATTCTGGGCCTACATTTGCAAACGAACAGGAAGAATAGGGTGGCCCTTGAAAAGCTTAAGAACACGGTCAACGCTACCGTCAGACTAATCAGGAGAATTGCGAACCGTAAGAGCGGGGTGAAAGAAAAGGATCTCTGTAAGCTGGTACAGGCGTTTGTGCTCAGTAGGATTACTTATTCGACACCTTATATGAAATTGGATGCTACAGAAAAAGGCAAGGTTGAGGCAATGATACGGCAGGCTTACAAGGCAGCCCTTGGGTTGCCTAGCAATGCGTCCACAGAAAGACTGTTAGGATTAGGGGTGCACAACACCCTGGAAGAACTACGGGAGGCGCACCTGGTGATGCCGTACGCTAGGCTTTCGACGACCAAAGCGGGCAGGGATATATTGGAAAGGATTGGCATTGGGGCTGAGGCTCCCGCTGGGGACACTAAAACTCAGGTGCAGCGAGAATTACACAAGGCCCTGTACATAAAGCCTTTGCCCAAAAATATGCATCCGATTCACCATGAGGAACGAAGGCAGGCAAGAGCCAGAGCTTTACATGTTGAGTACGGGAAGTACAAAGCGGCAGTATATACAGACGTCGCAGAATATAAGGATAAAGACGCATTTGCGATTGTTGTGGTGGACAGGCAAGGGCGCTTGGTCGCCTCTGGATCGGTCAAAACCCGCTCCTCAGAGACCGCAGAGGAAGCGGCAATAGCACTAGCTATAACCAATTCTCATTCTGACCTGATTTTTAGTGACTCGAAAACCGCCATCCGAAATCTGGCGAGGGGCAGAATATCGGTAACCGCCGCACGATTGCTGCATGGAGCCACAGGAAAAGAAATTCGGGAAATAGAAATTGTCTGGGTACCAGCACACTCTGGAAACCCTGGGAATGAGGCGGCTCACCTGAATGCTCGAGGTTTCGTCAGCCGAGCAGGAGAGCCGCCCGTTCCTGGGAGGTCCGCGAGAGATGGGCTGGTGTCCTTTCACGACATCACCAATCATTATAAACTAGAGCGGAGGCTTTATCCGCCCCCGCACAAGCGGTTGACTAAGGCGCAGGAATGCGTCTGGAGAAAACTGCAGACGCGATCTTTTCCCAACCCGTACGTGTTGAGAAAAATATACCCGGAGGAGATTAAGCCGCAATGCAAATGGTGCCAGGCAGTAGCAACATATGACCATATATTGTGGGAATGTAGCATGGTGCCGCCGCCGGCGGATATTATGCATGATCCCTCTCTCGAGCACTGGAAGGCCGTGTTGACCAGCTCAGACCCAGTCGTCCAGACAAGGGTAGTGGAGTGGGCCACACAGGTCGCCGTCAACCTTGGGCTGATGGCCATCTAGCACGGAATCGTCCGCAGTTATCTTCTGATGAAATAAAGTTTTTCCATCCATCCATCATCCCTCCGAGCACGCGCTCTTTCGAACTCTGTGATTCTTCTTCCTTCTCTTCCACCACATGTTTTTTTTTTCACGTGCTTTTCTCTCAAGATTTCTTCTTCCTCTTCTTCTTGACGCACTCTTACTTGTGACACTGCGGTAGAATTGGTCAGAACAGGTACAGCAATGACTTTGTAGATTCAGTAACACGTGAAGGCATAATAATGACATTTTTAAATGAGTTGCTCAAGACTTCCAAGAAACCAAAGCAAGACTGAAAAGCGTGGCATTCGAGATTACCCACGTCGTGTTCTCTCATCTTCGAGACCATAACGCAAGGAGGTCAGCCATAGTGAAGTAACAAGAGCAGGGTGCCCTTTTCAGGAAGCATCCTTGAATGTTGGCGGGCGCGTGCCACCACCCTCAGATCAGTGGCACATGCGAAGTTTTATTATAGTTAGCAGCGTTTTTTAACCTCATTAATTTTCGCTGGAGAATCAAACTACCACAAACGAAATTACAAGCCTCCCAAGCAACGCAATAGGGCGTGGCCTCTGAGATGATACAAGCCAAATGCCGCACGCCTTTGAGGCCGTGACGAAGCCAGAATCACTTCTAACAGCCACAGTAGATGGCAGCATTCCTCGGTCAGACATGCTTGCACCCTATAAAATCCTAAGAAAGAGCGTCATTTGAACACTGCAAGCTGTCGTTCAACTTGCAATGGATCGACAACTCTCTAGACATGCGGCGCCGTACAGCAGGCTGCACTTGAACAATATTTCTAACCTTGATAATCGCTACGCACGACGCTTGATGTCAATTTGCCTTTCGTTTTGATTATGCGTTTTCAATTTACTTCTGCGCATCCGCCTCGGTAGTTTACGTGTAGTGGTTATGGCCCTCGGCTCCTGACGCGAAAGTCGTTGCTTCAATCCCTCTGCGGACTTTGTATTTCGATTCAGGCCTAATGCTACAGGCACCTCTACTGTGCGATGTCAGTGCACGTTAATAAAACCAGACGTTCGAATTATCCGGGTTCCTCACCTACGGCGTTCTCCGTGATAATACTGTAGCTTTATCACGCAAAACTCCAGAAATGATTTATTTCTTTTTTCGCTGTCATGGGTGCAGTACAACTTCGCAGAAATATTTAGCTGTCGTAATAGATTGAGTGCGGCTCAAATGAGATATTTTTGCATTTTACTTCGGTTTGTGATCGTTATGCCATGTCTTAATCGATGAAACTTTCATGCTTTTAATTTTATGCGAACCCAGTTAACTTTCAGGTGCACAGAATGCTGTTTTTCTTTGCTTATTCTTGCAATTACAATTCTTCTTTAATCCTATGAAGTTGTTTATGTGCAAAAAAGCTTTAATCCGAGTCCTTCTGCTACTCTCATCTAATCCCTACTGAAACTGCTTTGGTATTACTCAAGTATGTTATAATTATAACCTGATATGCCCACTCGTACTGTGTCTATCGCATCCTGGAAATATAGGGATCTTCAGGGACCCAGTGAAGCGGCCTAGGGCATCTGATAGACCTGACGGCCATCCAGAACTTTCTGGTGAAATAAACTTTTGATTGAAAGGGTGCCAGGTGTCAAACGTATATTTTCAAGCACGCGGCCTCACCTGTCGTATAACTATAACTACCAGTGTTCTTTACGTTAGCGCGAAGACTAAGCTACAGTGAATCAAAACGCGGTACTACCAAGCAAGCCATGAAAAGCTGGGCTTTGAGATTAAACAAGCCGGGACCTTGCCTACCTTTATTTGCGACCGCACCAAACGAAAACATCGTGAATCGCAAAGCAGAAATCGCAAGCCCACAACTCATAGAAGTAAAGCATGTCCTTCGAGATTCACAATCCTGGTGCTGGCAGTCTTCGATGCCATAACGAATTCGGAAGAACTGTTTTACTGTGCAAGAAGATGGCAGCACTCCTCAGGCGGGCTTGCTTGAGAGGTGAAGGAGCAGCGTTGTCATGAAAACGGCGCGCTATCTGCTCTCCCGGCAATGAATCGACAATATTTCAGACAGACATGGCGCGTCATGCAATCTGTAGCACTCGGCGTCTAGCCGCGATATGTGTGCGCCCCGTGGTTTCGATGTAGACGTTTCCATTTCTTTTCTTTTTTTCTGTTTTTTTTTTTTTTTTTTTTTTGTCGTCTGCGCCGATGTAGCTGGGGGACTTCCCACCAAATGTCGAGTCTTTCTTTTTTTCTTTCAGAGCCTGCGTCAACTCTCAATGCGCGAGTAGGAAAGGCATACTTTTGCTGTATACATCGGCACAGATCCTTGAAAAATGGTCACCTTAACTCGATTCTCGTAGTGCAGCAGGTGCATTCCCGATAATGGTTAACGGTTAGCAACACCGTTCTAAAGCGGAGGAAAACTACGTTACACGGTTGGAGACCTTGAATACGAAAATGCGTGCCTCTTGTTACGCGTCTGTCATAGTTACGTCGATGGTTCATAAGGAAACAGGACATATAGGGAGCAAAAAAAATCAAAGGATCGACCCACAAAATTGTCTGCAACAATACGTACTATGGATTTTCATTGAAAATGTCAAGTAAGCACTTATCGCAACACTTAGCACTACCAAAAAAAAAGCACACAAAAACACTCGTGGGGAGTTTTTACGGATTCTTGGCTACATTCAGAAGCATCGCCCGCAAGTAGAGGGCCGGGACTCTGTTTGAAACACGTTTACAGCCCTTAAACGAAAATGTGGCGCTCTTCACGGAACAGTTGACTGTAGCGACAAATTGAAAGAGAGATAAAGAAATAGATGAAAAGGAAAATGCAGGGATGTTATCCTGGTACAAGTTACTGGTTTGCTACCCTGCACAGTGGTGCGGAAATAGGGGTTGTAAAGAGGACCAAGAGAGATATATCAAATAAAAACGAAGAAAGAACACACACACATGGACACACACACAGGACGTTCAAATCAAAGCCGTTCTGAGAGGCCAATCAAACTCGGGAAGCGCACTATAGCACTTGCAAGGCCTTCTTCTGAGACGTTAGCTCCAGTCGATGGCGCAGGATTCGTTCTTTCGAAAGAGTTCGGTCGTCCAGTTTATCAAACTCGCTGCAAAGCGACTCTCCCTCTAAAGAGTACTGTGGGCACGCGCACATGGTGAATAGTTTCATCACTGCCGCAGTGGTCACATGCTGCGGTGTCGGTCGCAGCAATCTCCGTTGCCAACTGACCCTACGGAGGCTTCATGTCGTGTGAGGAGTCGCGTTAAAACGTGTAATAAAGCGTTTTAAAAGAGTAAAGTAACAACCAGGCGTGACAGAATGCGAATTGCCTAACGGTCGAGTGGGTCGTTCAATGCTCCAACCCATCACGAAAGCCTCAGGCATAATTCTTTATCCTGGTAAGCCACAGCAGCAACGAAGAACACATAATGTCTTCGAAGTGTGTAGTGGGTACCACGCGTTTCCGAAGAATGACGAATAATGACATAGTGACCGTTTGCGAAGTGGGTACCATGCAAGTGTGCTTGTAGTAGTTGCCCCAAGAATATTTAAATAGGGCTCTAGAAAGGCGGCTCTTGGAGCTTTCGCTGTGACTTCAACACATTCAAAACGGCCGCTTGTGCGTCACCAACGGATTCACGGGGAGAAGCAGTCGTGGAAATGTCACTATATCTTGAGCGAGCGCGAGACCACAAGCTCATACTTTGTTGTGACGTCAGGGTACAGTAGGAACCGAAACTAGCTTTTAAAAACACACTAAAATATGTTTTTCAAGGTGCACTCGCGCTTAACAGTACAATTTATAGTCCCTTGAATGATTGGCCTTTCATTTGAGGCAAGAAAACAAGCAATGAAAATTTTCGCGTCAGTGCCCCTTTAAGAGCTCCTTCTAGGAATTTGAAACCTACCATAGTTGAGAGGCGCTTTTTTTGACAAGCGTGATCCAGCGAAACATCAAACATCCCTCCCCTCGACTCCGCAGGCTTATTTCTTCTCTTTTATTTACGAAATATTTCTTCCCTTTTACACACACTATTTCTCACGTCACCTCCCCCCCCCCCCCCCCCCCCGGGCACTCCCGCACCCCCCGCATCCACAGTTTCCCTATCCGCCTTCTTTGTTCAAAATAGAGGAGAGGGTACGAAGTTTTCACACGCTAGCGCTGAGGAAATCTGTTCTAGCTTTGAAGAAGACAAGCCCACTTGTGGAAATGTCGGCTCAAGCACACGAACCCCGCTTACGAATTTTTTCATCTACTGCTTCCATCTACGCCTTCTTGCCGTTTTTTTCAACATCCTAAAGTCATTTCGGTTTGCCAAAAACCAAGCTATAGTAGGTCACAACGGGAAACTGATAGGCAAAGGCCAGTGGCGTAGCCAGGGGGTGGCACACCGGGCACGTGCCCCCCCCCGAAATTTTTTTTCGCCATGACATACATAGGGAAAAATGGCCATTTCAAGGAGGTGCCCTCCCCGAAATCAAGGAGGTGCCCCCCCCCCAAAAAAAATTTCTGGCTACGCCCCCTGGCAAAGGCGAAAACCGTGGAACTTCAGACGAAGGAAATCGTGTATTACTGTCTTGGAAGTCAAAATTAGGACAATCAAGTTTGTGCAATCAACAAAGACAGCAGCACCCTTTAGGCAACATGACTTTATTCACGCCGAGCCAGTCCTCGTTTTCAAGCACGGGAACTTTATAACAACTAGAACTCACGGCCTTCTATTGTGCATAATAATGCTCTTCCATCTGGTTTAAGCTCGCTCTTAAATCAAGCTGACTTCAATGACAAAACAAGCTTCGAGATCAAAGCTGTCAAGCGTGGCCCTTGAGACAACAAGCGCGGTTCTTAGTCTCGGAGGCCCTATCGAACTCAGAGAAGCTTTTTAAAGTAAACAGTAGATGACAGCACTCCTCAGGCCGACAGCGTAATCTCGGAAGAAAGAGAGCTCTGCTACCAATGAATCAACAGTTTTTCTACACGTGCGGCGCCATCCAGATAACTGCATTCCGGGCTAGATGCCTAGACACGATGCCACCTGCGCCCGATGCGTCGGCTTTTTTCTTTAGCTTTTTCTTTTCTTCTTGCTCTGCCGAGTTCGACTTTGCCAACGTTTGGTTTCTTAACTTTGCTGTAGAACTGCCCTAAAACTTTGAGCGCGGCTAACAATGAGGTATATTGTTGTATACGTCGGCAGATACACTTGAAAGCATATCCACGGGGTGAATGATGATGAGTGGGGCGAAGCTCCGGAGGGCATCATCGGTAAACCGTGAATACGAATAATTCGCCCCACTAAAGTAAACACGTCTCGCATCTCGCATCGGCTGCTCAACAGTCACCTGTGAAGCGCCGGCGGTGGCCATTTCTCCTGATGTAGGGCTTGGCTGGAGAAGTTCCAGAGGGATGGCCTCGGGACTAAGGCCTCGCAGTCGGCGACTGTAGCGGTGGACAGGAGTATCCACTGCAGGCGCTTATACTTCATCGTTATCACGTGTAGTTGGTACATTCCACTATACTGGAACGCGCTTATACTTCATCGTTATCACGTGTAGTGGGCACATTCCACTATACTGGAACGCGCTTATACTTCATCTTTATCACGTGGAGTGGGTACATTCCACTACACGTGGCTACTACATACATACATCGGGGACGCACGACCCACGGCTTAAGGATCTTCGCCCCTAATAAATAATAAAATTTTCCGGGTTCGAGTGAGCATCGCACCCAGACCGTCTGTGTGGCAAGCAGGTGTTCTCTCCCACGCCCAAACGTCTGCTTGGAATTACATTGAAAATAAATTCCTCTGCTTGGACATGTAGAGGAAGTAAGTTCATGCGTTACAAACACAAGTATCCTATAAAAAGGCGTAACAATACAACATGTAATACCGCAGTAATCTTACATGGTACAAGCGTACATTGCCATCGGGCGTCAGAACATGTGAATATCATAACGACATAGCGGTTCAAAGCCCTCCACCCGTTACAAAAGGTACATACGTTACTGCGCGCATTCCCTTAAGACCACGTAGTTAGTGCATAGCAAGTTCGAAAATATTTCCCGCGCGTACTTGCTCGTGGTTTGAAGCATGATATCGATTATATAGTATGCACTAAGTGATTGAATTACGCACTAGGGACAGGATATCGCTATCGCGTTCAATTCTTAAAGGCGAAGCTTAAGGGTCCCCCCAATTTTTTCTTGCTTTGTCCATGTCAGGGTTGGGCTTTCCTAATTATAGCCTGCCGCATTGAGGGACATGGCAACACAGCGGGCACGTATTGCATGTTGCGTCTTGAAATGCGCGCGCAATGAAACAAGGAATACACGCGGCCAAGTATGTTGACAAGGAGGCTACCCTGAATCACCACAAGAGACCTCCAAGATCACAAAGCAAAGCTGTAAAGCGTGGCATTCCAGATTACCTACGTCGCTTTCTAATATCTTGGAGACCATAACGCAAGGATGTCAGGCATCGTAAAGTAACAAGAACAGGCAGCCCTTTTCAGGAAGCTTGCTTGAATGTTGGTGGGTGCTTGCCATCACCCTCAGATTAACGGCACATGCGGCGTTTTATTCTAGATAGCAGCGTTTTGTAACCTGATACATTTTCGCTGGAGAATCAAACTACCACAAATGAAATTACAAGCCTCCCAAGCAACGCAATAAGGCGTGGCCTCTGAGATTATACAAGCCAAATGCTGCACGTCTTCGAGGCCGTGACGAAGCCTGAATGACTTCTAACAGTCACAGAAGATGGCAGCACTCCTCGGGCACACATGCTTGCAGCGCTTGCACCCTATGAAGGTCCAAAAAAGAGCGTCATTTGAAGACTGCAAGCTGTCGGTCAACTTAGAATAAATCGACAACTTTCTATACATGCGGCGCCGCACAGCAGGCTGCACTTGAACAAGATTTCTAACCTTGATAATCGCTACATACGACGCTTGATGTCAATTTGCCTCTCGTTTTCATTATGCGTTTTCAATTTACTTCTGCGCATCCGCCTCTGTAGTTCACGTGTAGTGGTTAGGGCCCTCGGCTCTTGACCCGAAAGTCGTGGCTTCAATCGCGCTGCGGACTTTGCATTTCGATTCAGGCAAAAGGCTACAGGCACCTCTACTATGCGATGTCAGTGCACGTTAAAAACACCAGATGTTCGAAATATCCGGATTCCTCACCTACGGCGTTCTCCATGATAATACCGTAGCTTTAGCACGTCAAACTCCAGCAATGATTTATTTCTTTTCTCGCTGTCATGGGTGCAGTACAACTTCGCAGAAATATTTAGCTGTCGTAATGCATTGAGTGCGGCTACAAATGAAATATTTTCGCTCGATACGTCAGTACAGTTGCTTGAAAAGGTAACCAAAGCTGTTGCTTCTTGAACTGTTTTGCTGTCAAATTAAGAAAAGAACCCAACTACTAACAACATTGCTACACCTGGTGGGTGAGTTGAGACGCTCAGCGTTTTTAGCCTTATAACAATCAAATTCCATGTGTTAACGTAAGTGGCTCACCCATTAGAAAGGCGAATAGCCAACGAGTAGGTGACTAGCCTACCCACGCAGGTAACGCATCACCGCCAACAGCCTCGAAATCAGTGAACGAAAGTATACGCAACAATTCAAAGAAAGTACAATGCTACGGGACTCACTTACAAAGCTTTAGTTACACATCACACAATTTTTCTCACCAACACTTCATCCCTGCCAACCGATTAGTCAAGGCAACTGTTTAACGGATACAAAAATGGCAACACTCCTTAGGCAGGCTTGAGTGAACCCTGCTTGCATATGGAACAGTCAGTGAAGCCAAATAAAATACTGTTTGAGCAAAAGAAGATTCTTCGACATATTGCAAACATTCCCTACTTTACATTAGCTAGTGCGCCTTTTCGAGAATACAATTTATCATGCGCGTTCAGCACTTATAGAAATTTCTGGTTTTAAATTTGTTTTACTTTTCCGCAATTTATAAAGATGTATTTGCAACTATAAAATGTATAAGCTAACTGACACTATTATGCGTAAGCGACATAATTTAACATGGTCTGTTTCTCTTTTCCGACCCACCTACAGCAAACAAGCACTCTTGTACCATTTACCATTCATTCTAATTGGTTTTGACGAATTTAGTATTGCTAGGCAGTGGACGTTTTGTGATTTTCTTGCGCAATGTTGCAGTCCTCGCCTAATAATCCTTGGCATGGCGTACATACGTCATGGTTGTGCCAACTATAGCCTACCTTGTTATTATTGCATTATAATTCAATTTTGTCATCCTTATGCCATGTCTTATTCTCTGAAACTTTCATAATTTGAATTATATGCGAGGCATGTTAAGTTTTAGGGTCATGGAATGCTGTTTTCGTTTTTATTTTTGTAATAACAGTTCTTTTTATTAATTTTGAACGTGTTTATGTTGCACTAACTGTTTAATGCGAATCCTTCTGTCGCTGATCTGATCCCTACTGCATTTATTACGGTATTACTCACGTATGTTATAATTATGACCACATATCCCCATTTGTACTGTGGCAGTCGCATGCTGGAAACGTAGGGGTCTTCATGGAGCAAATCAAGCTGCCTAGAGCACCTTCTAGCCTTCAAGGCCATCCACGATTCTTGGGGGAAATAAAGTTTTGTTTCATAGGCTGGCAGGTCTCAAATGTATCCTTTTCATGAACGCGGCATCACTTGTCGTCTACCTATAACTACGAGTTTTATTTACGTCAGCGCGAACACTAAACTACGGTTAATGAAAACATGGGACTACAAAGCCAGCCACTAAAAGCTGGGCTTTGAGATTGAACAAGCCGGGTCAGTGGGTAATTTTATTTACCGCCGCACCAAACGAAAAAATCGTGAATCGCAACGCAGATATTCCAACTCATAGCTGTAAAGTATGGCCTTCGAGATTTACAATCGGGGTGCTGGCTGTCTTCGAGGCCATAACGGATTCGGAAGAACTGTTTTACTGTGCCAGAAGATGGCAGCACTCCTCAGGCGCGCTTTCTTGAGAGGTGGAGGAGCTGCGTTGTCTTGACGACAGCGCGCTATCTGCTCTACTGGCAATGAATCGGCAATATTTTTATAGACATGAGGCACCATGCAATCTGCGGCTTTCCGCGTCTAGACGCGATAAGTGCACGCTCGATGGTATCGAAGAATACTTTTCAATGTCTTATTTTTGTTGCCTTCTGCGCCGATGTAGCTGGGGGCTTCCCACCAAATGTCGGGTCTTTCTTTCCAGTTTTGAACCGGCGTCAGCCCTCAGTGTGCGAGTAGGAAAAGCATTCTTTTGCTGTATACATCGGCACAGCTCCTTAAAAAATCGTCAACTTAATCCGATTGTCGGAGTGCAGCAGGACCATTCCCGATAATGGTTAACGGTTAGCAACACCGTTCTGAAGCGAAGGAAGGGGTTCGGTGCTAGGCCCGCTATTGTTTCTGCTGTATATCAATGATGTTGTCACAGTTGTTGAACCACCAGTGGTGTTGAAGCTGTTTGCAGATGACTGCTTAATTTATGCTCCAGTTAACTGCGAAAATGACCAGAAAAAAATTAACCAGTGCCTCGAAGGTCTCCACGCCTGGTGTGAAAAATGGGATATGGAAATTAACTACGCTAAAACCACCTTCGCACATATTACCCGAAAGAGAAAGGTTCTTTCTTTTCAGTATCATATTGGCAATGTAATTTTGACAAATGTCACTAGTTTTAAATATCTTGGTGTTGTAATATCCGATGACCTAAACTGGCGTAACCAGATTGAAAACGTGTGTTCTGCGTCATACAAAAAGCTGTGTTTTCTTCGAGTGAAGCTACGAAACGCTACCAGAGACGTCAAGCTAATGGCATACAAAACTTTCATTCGTCCTGTTCTAGAGTACGCTGCCGTAGTTTGGAGTCCCCATCAAAAAGGCCTAATCGCTGAACTAGAAAGAATCCAAAGACTCGCAGCCAGATTTATATGTTCTCGGTACAGAAAAACAGACTCAGTTACAGAAATGCTAAGTTTATGTGAATTGGATTTACTTGAAGTTAGGCGAAACAGAAATAGAATAAAATTGTTCTTTCAAATTCTCAAGGGTATCATAATTATTGATAAAGATATATACATAAGAGAACCCGGTAGACTTAGCAAGCGAATAAATCATAGTGCAGCCATTAGACCTTATGCCACTCGCACAAACGTCTTTCGGTATTCGTTTTTTTCCTTTTGTTATTGAAAAATGGAATGGTCTACCTTCGCATATTGCTGAGTGCACTGATGTAAAAAATTTTGAAGAATTGCTCAACAACTATGTTCTCTGAAATTCTTTGGATGCTATTTTGATGCTCTGCGTTTCATGTATTGCCAGTTGTTGATGATTTCAAAATTTTGGATTTCTTTGTTATAGTTATTTATATTTATGTTACTTAAGTGTGCTTCGTATATGTATTGTTATTTTATGTATTCCCTCCCTGTAATGACCCGCAAATGTGGGTTAACAGTATGTTCAAATAAATAAATAAATAAAAGTGCGTTGTACGGTTGGAGACCTTGAATACGAAAACGCGTGCCTGTAGTTACGCGTTCCTCATAGTTACGTCGATGCTTCATAAAGAAAGGAGGAATAATAACAGCAAGAAAATTATAGAATGGAGCAACAAAATTACCTGCAACTATACGTACAATGCATTTTCATTGAAGCTATCAAGTAATAACTTATCGCAGCACTTTGCATTACCAAAAAATGCACACACACACACACACACACACACACACACACACACATACACTTGTGGGGAGTTTTTTACGCAGCAAATTTTAGGCTACCTGTGGCGCAGCCAAGGGGGGAGGGGTCAACCCTCCCCCCCCGAAATTTTGCGGTTTTGCTTGGGCCATATATGCTCACACACATACAAACGCACGCACGAACATACATAAACTATGGTTGAAGCACCACCACCCCCCCCCCCCCCCCCCCCGAAAAAAATATCTGGCAACGCGCCTGTTGGCTACATTCAGAAACGTCGTCCGCAAAGAGAGGGCCGGGGCTCTGTTTGACACCCGTTTCAAGCTCTCAAACGAAAATGAGGTGCTCTTCACGGAACAGTTGACTGTAGCCACGAATTCAGAGAGTGAGAGAGAAATAAATGAAAAGGAGAACGCAGGAAGCTTAACCTGGTACAAGTAACCGGTTTTCTGCCCTGCACAGGGAAATGGGAGTTGTAAAGAGGATAAAGAGAGACAGAGAGATAAAATAAAAACGAAAAAAAAAAACACACACACACACACACATGGACACACATGCAGTAAAGTGTGAGATTGGGCTTGTGGGTATTGTATTATTAAACTGATCAGAGCAAAAATTAGACACGGTACACGAGAAACGATGAGGAGCTGGGCCTGGTATTTTGTTGTATACCGTGTCTAATTTTTGCGCTGGCAGTTTAATAACACACACGCAGATCCTTCTAATCAAAGCCGTTCTCAGAGGCCACTTGAACGCAGGAAGCGCAGTAGTGCTTGCACAGCCTTCATCTGAGACGTTCGGTCCGGTTGAGGGCGCAGGATTTCATTCTCATGAATGAGTTCGGTCGTCCAATTTATCAAGCGCGTTGCAAAGCGTCTCTCTCTCTGTAAACAGAACTGTGCGCACTCGCACAGAATATGGATGAATAGTTTCTTCACTGCCGCCGTGGTCACATGCTGCGTTGTCGGCCACAGCAAACTCCGTTGCAAACTGACCCTACGCAGGCTTCATGCCAGGTAACAAGTCGCGTTAAAATGTGTACTAACGTGTTTTAAAAGAGTAAAGTAACATGAACCAACACCAACTCGCCCAACTTTTTACTTTACTGAGTAAAGTAACAAGCAGGCGTGATAGAATGCGATTTCCGTAACGAGTGGGTCGTTGAATGCTCCTGCTGCCAGGTTATGCAGTCAGTTATCCTTAATGACCAGCGGTTATCCCGCCTACGTGCTACGTGCCCGGCCCATGTCCTTTTCTTCTTCTTGATCTCAGCTATGATGTCCTTAACACCCGTTTGTTCCCTGACCCACTGTGCTCTCTTCCTGTCTCTTAATAAGAGCTTACAACTTTCCTTTCCATTGCTCGCTGCGTCCTCCTCAGCTGAAGTTGAACCCTAATTGTAAGCCTCCAGGTTCCTGCTCTTACGCACGCTGGCGCTAAGTAAATCAGTTCTAGAATTGAAGAAGACAAGTCCACTTGTCGAAATGTCGGCTCGAGCATACAACCCCTGTTTAAGCATTCTTTCATCCAGTGCTTCTATCCACCCCTTCCAGCCGTTTCTTCAACGTAATAAAGATATTTATGTTTGCGAAGTAGATCACAACGCGAAACTGATAGGCAAAGGCGAAAAGCGGGAAATTTGAGATGAAAGAAATTATGTACAATTGTCTTGGAAGTCATAAATTATGACAATTTTTGTGCAATCAAGAAAGAATGCAGCACCTCTCAGGCAACCTAACTTTATTCACGGCAAGCGCAGCTTCGTTTTCAAGCACAGGACCTTTATAACAAGTAGAACTCACGGCCTTCGATCGTGCTTGTTAATGCTCTTCCATCCGCTTTACGCGCGCTCTCCAACCAAGCGGACGTCAATAACAAAATAAGCGTCAAAGTCAAAGCTGTCAAGCGTGGCCCTTGAGATCCAACAAGCGCGGTTCTTAGTCTCGGAGGCGCTATCAGACTCAGAGAAGCTTTTTAAAGTTAAGAGAAGATGACAGCACTCCTCAGGCCGACAGCGTAATCTCGGAAGAAAGAGAGCTTGACTGCCATGAATGAACAGTTTTTGTACACGTGCGGCCCCATCCGGATGACAGCGTTACAGGCTAGATGTCTAGACACGATAACACCTCCGCGCGATGCGTCGGCTTTTATCTTTAGCTTTTTCTTCTTGCTCTCGCGTGTTCGACATTGCCAACGTTTGGTTTCCTTTCCTTTAAAACTGCCCTAAGACTTTGAGCGCGGGTAACAATGAAGTATATTGTTGTGTACGTCGGTAGAGACACTTGAAAACGATCATTGCAAACTATGATTTGTTGATTGCTTCTTGATTCATCTTAGTGTAAATGGGAAGATAACAAAAACGAAGTGCCAATAGTGAGGCTAGGAGTGGTCTATCAAGGGCAACCTTTTCTTTACCATTCTAGCACTTAGCTTTTTTTTGACACTCCTCCCAGACACTCACTGACCGTGATTACCCTCGAATTTCAGGATTATGAAACGCCCGAAAGGGACGCCTTGTGTACTTTGAAGTCAGAAAATGCTCGTGGCAATGTTCGAGAGTGAATACTTATTTGCGGAGAACTGAGGCGCCGGCATTCATAATTGAAATATATCGTGCAGCATTCTTGCTCCTCGCTAATCGTACTTTTCCGTGAAAGAATACCCAATGTCTTCTTTTCTCAGTGGGTAGCCGTTCCTTACGGCGCAGCCCTAACGACCAGAGAAAACGAGTGAATCAATCAATCAATCAATCAGTGCGTTTTTTTTTATTACCAAAACAGATACAATGGTTAAAGATGCGGAGATGGCAAAAAAGCTGAAGTTACTGCAGCTTCACTAAACAGCGTCCCTCCTACAGCAGCAAATACATTGTAAAAACAAAATAGAGATACAAAGTGGAAAGTAATAATACAAGCAGAAGGCGAAATAAATGAGAGGGCAAAATATACAAGCAAAAAAAACGAACATTTGATGCACACACGTACACAATAAATCATACATCGTATAGCATCGCGTTGTAACATGAAAAGAAAAAAAAACATGGTACGTTGATCCCTCCGTCATAGGAATCGGTATAACACGAAAGTGAAACGTGTCCTTACAGAAGTAGTTGAATGTTTACTCTACATTGATATAAGAGAGCTTGCACAATGTCTATTGGTGTTTTAACCCCGTTTAACGTGGATTCACCCACATTGACGCTTGGTGGTACACCTGTATCCCGACGACTATACGTTCATGATCAATGATTAAACAAACCCTTGCGGCCATAGATGCTTCTGGTAGCTGTGCGGTGAGAGCGGAATCAGTGAAAGCGGTGTAGCACCCAGACAAGCGTCCCTGATTGTACGCCGAACTTGGGCTAAGGTCGCCTGCTCGCGGCATAGAGTTATTGAACAACGCTGCCCGACCAGAGGGAAACGCAACGCGCGTTCTGTCTTCCCCGTTGGCCGGCTGCGATTTTTCGCGGGGCGAGCTAGGAACGCGGACTCACTGCCACGCGGAACACTCGCGCGTCGCAGAGATATTTTTGCTATGGAAGGATGCTATGAGCGAGGGCGATGTTAGGGGTAAGTTCGCCACCTGGCAGTGTGTTAATGCGTCGACAAAATTGCCCCTTTCCTATTCGAAACGCGCCGAATGGGACGGACGCGTAGAAAGAACGCTTTGAAGAACTAATCGTGCATTTCACGGTCATAATGCATTACTTTAATTTAGTAAGAGCACTGTGAGAGGACAGTAGTAGATATAAAAGGCTTGTTTTTATAGCCTTCATAGTATGTGACCGTGGCGCAGTGGTTAGCGTGCCCGGCATCTCTTGTCGCGGACCTAGAGGTCGTAGGTTCGACTCCCGTTGACGGAATTGTTTTCTTTGTCTCTGATCATCTGTATTTTTTCGACGTCACTTCTGTGACGAAAATACGTCACTCAAATCTTGGTGGACCCCGGCATAAAACACTTTCGTGTTAAAAAAAACACATAATGAAATAATATACAGTTTTACACTTCAATTTGAACACTGATGCAACACATCGCGAGGCTGCCGAAACCATCAGAAAGCGGCGACATCGGCGCCGAGGTTCTTATAAGAAAACCAATGCCTCTGCATCTACAGCGCCCCTTGAAAGCCCTGCTTCACTGGCTACCTTGTCACCCGGACCCTTCACGGCCTGTGCGAGTTCCACTTGGCCTACATTACCGAAGCCACAGTCCCGCGGATGCGTGACGGCCGGCGTAAACGACAACGCTAAGGAAGGCATGGACACATCTGACGCAGCTTGGCCTTCGTTGCCGAAGTCGCAGCGACATGCAGAGTCACTGTGTACGTCGGTAACGGAGAACACTGAATCAACGACTGACCAGTTGCCTTAAGAAGACAAAGCAATCGTCACAGTTCTTCAGTCACTCCTGGACACTCTTTCCATGATCGTCGGCATGCTCAAATCACCATACGCTCAGTCCGTAAAACAGGTGCTGGATGGTCTACGTCCAGTACTCGCAAGCCTTCAGTAGGCGCCATTACGTCTACCTACAGTGCTACGTCATGCGCCCGAGATCCTGCGCTCAGTACCATAGAACGCAGCAGTGTTCTTTGTATGCTCTTTTCTTTCTATCTCTCTATCTTTTAATCCCTCATTCCCCTTCCCCCCAGTGTAGGATAGCAAACCGGACGCGCGTCTGGTTGACCTTCCTGCCTTTCCTTCCTTTTCCTCTTCCTTCCTTCCTTCCTGATGCAAAGCAACACAAAGTGAGCAATGCAAACAGGGCACACCTACAAAACCAATATCATTACATCGGTAGTGTTTAATATGTCGATTTTATTTCTTGCTGCTCAAATGCGTTGAGTATAGTTGGTAACGTGTGGCTAAGCCTTAGTGTGCCCGTAAATAGTGCTTGATACAGAAATTTTCCAGGGGGCTTACATCGATGAAAGTAAATACTTGTAGTTTGCTTAAGATTTGCAAGTGTCAGAAATCCGTTGAATTTCCCCCGATTCGCGCTAATATAGGATTGGAGCAATATGAATTTGTATATGTCGTTTGCCATAACAATTTTATGTTTAACAAAAAGTTGTCCTGCGTGTTGAAGGTATGGTATGTCTTCTCATGCCCTAAACGCTCTTTTATGACGAATTTTCAGCTTATTTAAATTTGTCGAGGTAGTGCTTTGCCACACCAAAGCACAGTAGTTCAAGTGCACATGCAAAAGTGCCTGATATAAAAGTCGCTTTACAGTAACCGGTCAAATACGTCGACAGCGATTTAAAGCGCCCACCACGCGTCTCAACTTTAAGCTCTAGTGATCTGTATGCTCATTCCTTGATATGTGCGCAATAAAAATTACTCCAAGAGTCTTAATTGATTTGGTTACTGCAATTTTGTATGCGCCTAGGGTAACATAATGAAGAGATGTGCCGAGACCTCGGAAAAGGACACATTTTGTTTTTGTTTCATTTAGCAATAAATTGTTCTTAGTGGACCAATCACAAAGCCTATAACATGTGTTGGCCGCGACAGCCTCGACTGCACAAAAATTTCTTCAGGTGAAAAATAGTGTGCAGTCATCAGCATGTATTATGAAATTATGATTTTCACCAATGTTGAACATGTCAATTACGTAGGATAAAAATAACACAGGCCCCATATTACTAACATGTGGCACCCCGGTTTTCATTGCTTGTTTACGTGACTTCAACCAATTTATCTCAGCGTACTGACACCACGCACTTAGGTATAAGCTTGCGTGGTATTCCCTTAAATCCATAGCAGTCTAATTTATTTAATAACAGTTCATGAGGTACGCGATTTAAGGTTTTACTGAAATCCAAGTAATCAAGTAATCCAAGTAATCCAAGTAATCCAAGTAAGCTGCAGTTAACCCTTTCAGTCCCTGTGATTCCAATTGGAATCATAAATTATGTAGGTCAGTCAGCAAGCATCTGGTAAAGATAAAGCTTTGTTCTTCCTCAAGAGCCCGTATTTAGCATCTGCCCTACATGTGGTCTCAACATGGTACATATAATAAAGGCAGGTCACGTCTGAGCGAAGAAATTACAGAAGCGGTCGTGCTGCTCGCGCATTTCGCTGAGGCAGCGTCTTCTTTCACCGTGCAGAGATAGGGCATTAATTTTAGTTCTGTGTCGGAAATTTGAATTTTGGCTATTGGACAATATGCTACCCTATGTAAATAATATTTTATGTAGTAAATGAAGCAAAAATTATGGAATGATTATTAAATAATAATTATTTGTTAAATTATTTGACACGTTAATTACTCTTCTCTGAAAAGTGTGAGCGAATAGTTTTTCAGTTTTTTAGGACTACCACGATCATGCTCATCTCAATATGTAAAAGCTAGTTGCTTACATTGAAAATATTTAATTCGGGACTGAAAGGGTTAATCGCAACGCCAGACTTCGAATCAAAGCAGTAAAGCGGGGCCTATGAGATCAGAAAAAACGTGTGCATTTGTCTCGGAGGCCTTAGCCAATTGAGAACATACGTTCTACAATGACAAAATGCAGCACTCTTTAGGCAACCGTGATCAAATTTTTCCCTACTCGTATCATACGTATCGCTTTCAAAGAGGCGGTCTATCATTTTTCATCGGGAAGAGCAAACTCTATTGTGAGTGACAACGCAACCTTACAACGCAAATGCGCCGAAGCTTGGCCTTAGAGATTAAACAAGTCCGGTGCGCCTTGTCTTGGAGGCCATGACGGATTCGGAACTTTTGTTTCAGAATCACAGAAGATGGCAGCACTCCTCAGGAGACTTGCTTTAAAGGGGCCCTGCAACACTTTTTGAGAATGCTCAGAAAACGCTGCCGATCGGTAGTCCAGGCTCTCGAGAACACGCGAGACAAATATTATAGCGCAGCACGCGGCGTGGAATTCACAATAAATTCTCAAAGTCAGCCAGAAATTGCTTTCTCTTCTCTCGACAAATGACGTTGCGTACCCAAAAATCTCTCGTCACCGACGAGAGATTTTTTTTGTATCAGCCATTGGCTGAATTGAGCATGGCGCGCTCGGTAGTTACAGAGGCCGCCGCGGGAGGCCGCGACTTGTCCACGCGTGCGCGCGCGATCGCAATGAGAATTCGCGTATTCGAACAAAAAAAGAAACAGAAAAAGCGCTCAAGATCACGAGGCGCGCGTGACGTATTTTCTTTCCCCGTGCCATCCCTCCCTGCTTAGCTTCCAGCGCTTTCGACGGGACGAGAGAAGAGAGAATGCAATTGTAGCGTGCGAGAAATCTTTGTAACTCCACTCGTACTGGACGGATTCCAAAAATTTTTGCGGCAATGAATTCGTCAGGCAATAAGCTCCTTTAGTGAATCCATTCCATGGCTACTTGGAAAAGTGTTGCAGGGCCCCTTTAACGCCAAAGGGAGAGCGTTATCTGGAAGACGATGGGTTGCCTCTTTGACTGGCAATGAATTGACAGTTTTTCAAGTACGCGCGCCATAAAGCCGGCTGCATTCCGGGCAAGATGTCTGGCCGCGATAACAGCTACGCACGATGCTTCCGCTCAACATTATTTTCTTGGTGCCCTTTCCTTCGGCGTCGCAGGGGCCACGGGACTGCGCAATAATTTTTTTTTTTTTTGGCTGGCTACATTTTCTATATAGCAGGCGTTATGCGTGGAGTGCGGTTGCACATTAGATAATTTGTTTTATACGCTTACGCAGATCCCTAGAAATGACCACGTAGATGATTGCTCATTCTATTAGCTTACCATACAAGTAAATAGGTAACCGAAGTTGTACTATTCATGAATTACCGGGTGTACAATAGTGAAACTAACCTTTCTTTTCCCGAGTATTTTTGTGACATTTTATCGAGTGACACAGAGCATTATCATCGTCGCATTTCATGGTTACGAATTGCATAAGAATCACACCATGCGAATTTTATAATCAAGACATTCTAGCTATGTTATTCTGGTTTCAATACTTCATGGTCTGTACTGTATCGAAAATTTTAACTGTCTATATATACCGTGTAATTTTGTTGCACCTTCCAAATAATAATAATAATTGCTTAGGTCTTTCGTACCAAATCCACGACACAGTTATGACACACGCAGTAATGGAGAAATCTGGAAAGGTTAACTGTCTGTGTTTCAGCAACCAGCACCTAAGGCTTTGTACACGAGTCGCTCGCATTTTCGGCTTTATGGTAAGCGTGACAGCCGCGGCCGCAGGCAAGTTACATTGTATCACTTTGCAAACCCTAATTTCGAATAACAATAAAAAACAGTCGAACCCACTTATATCAGTATTGAAGTGGCCCGAAAATTTCATTGTTATAACCGATAATTGTTATAAACGGGTCGCACGAAGAAAAGCAAAGTAGAGGGACATCAGGCTGCTGTGAAAAAACTATATCGAATTGGATGCGCCAACAGATATCAGTGATAAGGATGAGAAAGCTGCCATTTTTATGGACATGCTTGAAACTTTTGACGCTTTCACGGGTCCGCCAGAAGCCCTAGCGAGCAAATTTATGACAACGTCTGAAGTTTCGGGCTTTGAGACTCTTCGAAGATTCAACTTTTTACAGTATCTCATGTCTGAAAGTGCATTAATGCCCGTATTCACGAACCAACCAATCCTTATCTCTCATTTTTCCCTATCGTTCTTGTGCCCTTAATACGCATTAAGGGCACCGGGTAAGCCCCATACGTCCCATTCATTTTTGGCCATTTTTACCGTTTTCTCAGTAACTAAAATAGACATTCACATAATACATATATCATTTTTTTTTCAGACTTTCTGTCTTTCTACTGAAGCAGATTTACTTAAATATGACCAATATTAGAATTTTGATCGTATTTAATCTTTTTCTCCTCCTCACCATCACATATGTCTCCTCCTGACGCTCACTTCCTTTTCCCACCCTATGCTACGCTCCACAAACGCGCCTGGATAGCCGAGTGGTTATGACGATTTCTTTCGGATCGAGTTACGCGGGTTCGAATCCCTCCCCGCGAGCAATTTTTTTTAGGCAGGAATTTCTTTTTCTTTGTATCTTTCTTTCTCTGTTCATTTTTCTTTCTTTCTTTGTTTCTCTCTTTCTTTCACTTTATGTACTCTACCTCTCATCCACTACTGTTATTGCAGCCCACGCCGGCGCGATCGGCGCACGTTTTCTGGGAGCTAAGCAAAAATTAAGAAGAGGAGGAAGAGAGTGCGTGCTGGTTCATGATGCTGATAGTTTTGGGTCACGACATTTTACGCGAGATAGGACCGCTTCGCTCTTCAAAAATGAAATCTGAGAATGCCTGATTCGTTTGCCCAAAACCAGCCCAGGGCCTAAGCCATCTGGTCTCATGTTAATCTTCGTCATCATAATCGGAGCACGAGAATTCGCATCAGCGGCTGCACATTTTGTTGCTGGTGTGGCTGGTCACGAAGACCATCATGAATAATATCTCGACCCAACTAAGGGGTAGTCAAATTTGAACCACTCATGTGGGAGTAGCCCGCTGCGCTCTAGTCGCGTCCCTCAGGACACTTAATAAAGTTTGACCAACCAAGTCGACTTGCAGTTCACATAGTGTGCCGCTTGGTACCAATGTACGCTTGTGTCATGCTATATAACATTTGCTAACGGCACTGTATTCCCGACATGCCGAGTGTATAAATCCAAAGTGGTTTCAAGCGCCGGCGTGTTACTCATGTAAAATACTCGACCCGCACGCAGAATGTCTGCGTTTGTTATCGGCTGGAAGCCTAATTTTCTGGTATACCAGATTTAATATCTGGTATTTTTTTTTTACGAGATAGCGTTAAATGGCCCGTGTTATCATAATTCTGGCGTCGGCGTCAGCGTCGTTTGTTGTCAGCTAAAAAATCTGTCTGCATTGCAACTCTCCTGGCCCTCCCAATCCATCGAACCCTATTACGCAAAGCTATGACACATAATTATTCAGTTTATCTATTTCAAACAACCCATTACCCGCCATTCGTAATTATTGTATGCAGTTGTGTTACGTGTCTTCGTTTTCACGCACGGGACCTCCCTAACAATTAGAACGCATCGCCTTCCATCGCACATATAATTCCTCTTCCAAATGATTTACGCACGCTCTTAAACCAAGCTGACATAAATTACAAAATAAGCTTTGAAATCAAAGCTGTCAAGCGTGGCCCTTGAGATCTAACAAGCGTGGTTTGCAGTCTCTGAGGCCTTATCGGATTCAGAAAAGCTTTTCAAAGTTAACAGGAGATGACAGCACTCCTCAGGCTTGCAGCGTAATCTCGCAAGCATGTCTTCGTTTTCACGCACGGGAACTCCCTAACAATTAGAACGCATCGCCTTCCATCGCACATATAATTCCTCTTCCAAATGATTTACGCACGCTCTTAAACCAAGCTGACATAAATTACAAAATAAGCTTTGAAATCAAAGCTGTCAAGCGTGGCCCTTGAGATCTAACAAGCGTGGTTTGCAGTCTCTGAGGCCTTATCGGATTCAGAAAAGCTTTTCAAAGTTAACAGGAGATGACAGCACTCCTCAGGCTTGCAGCGTAATCTCGCAAGCATGTCTTTGTTTTCACGCACGGGAACTCCCTAACAATTAGAACGCATCGCCTTCCATCGCACATATAATTCCTCTTCCAAATGATTTACGCACGCTCTTAAACCAAGCTGACATAAATTACAAAATAAGCTTTGAAATCAAAGCTGTCAAGCGTGGCCCTTGAGATCTAACAAGCGTGGTTTGCAGTCTCTGAGGCCTTATCGGATTCAGAAAAGCTTTTCAAAGTTAACAGGAGATGACAGCACTCCTCAGGCTTGCAGCGTAATCTCGCAAGCATGTCTTTGTTTTCACGCACGGGAACTCCCTAACAATTAGAACGCATCGCCTTCCATCGCACATATAATTCCTCTTCCAAATGATTTACGCACGCTCTTAAACCAAGCTGACATAAATTACAAAATAAGCTTTGAAATCAAAGCTGTCAAGCGTGGCCCTTGAGATCTAACAAGCGTGGTTTGCAGTCTCTGAGGCCTTATCGGATTCAGAAAAGCTTTTCAAAGTTAACAGGAGATGACAGCACTCCTCAGGCTTGCAGCGTAATCTCGCAAGCATGTCTTTGTTTTCACGCACGGGAACTCCCTAACAATTAGAACGCATCGCCTTCCATCGCACATATAATTCCTCTTCCAAATGATTTACGCACGCTCTTAAACCAAGCTGACATAAATTACAAAATAAGCTTTGAAATCAAAGCTGTCAAGCGTGGCCCTTGAGATCTAACAAGCGTGGTTTGCAGTCTCTGAGGCCTTATCGGATTCAGAAAAGCTTTTCAAAGTTAACAGGAGATGACAGCACTCCTCAGGCTTGCAGCGTAATCTCGCAAGCATGTCTTTGTTTTCACGCACGGGAACTCCCTAACAATTAGAACGCATCGCCTTCCATCGCACATATAATTCCTCTTCCAAATGATTTACGCACGCTCTTAAACCAAGCTGACATAAATTACAAAATAAGCTTTGAAATCAAAGCTGTCAAGCGTGGCCCTTGAGATCTAACAAGCGTGGTTTGCAGTCTCTGAGGCCTTATCGGATTCAGAAAAGCTTTTCAAAGTTAACAGGAGATGACAGCACCCCTCAGGCTTGCAGCGTAATCTCGCAAGCATGTCTTTGTTTTCACGCACGGGAACTCCCTAACAATTAGAACGCATCGCCTTCCATCGCACATATAATTCCTCTTCCAAATGATTTACGCACGCTCTTAAACCAAGCTGACATAAATTACAAAATAAGCTTTGAAATCAAAGCTGTCAAGCGTGGCCCTTGAGATCTAACAAGCGTGGTTTGCAGTCTCTGAGGCCTTATCGGATTCAGAAAAGCTTTTCAAAGTTAACAGGAGATGACAGCACTCCTCAGGCTTGCAGCGTAATCTCGCAAGCATGTCTTCGTTTTCACGCACGGGAACTCCCTAACAATTAGAACGCATCGCCTTCCATCGCACATATAATTCCTCTTCCAAATGATTTACGCACGCTCTTAAACCAAGCTGACATAAATTACAAAATAAGCTTTGAAATCAAAGCTGTCAAGCGTGGCCCTTGAGATCTAACAAGCGTGGTTTGCAGTCTCTGAGGCCTTATCGGATTCAGAAAAGCTTTTCAAAGTTAACAGGAGATGACAGCACTCCTCAGGCTTGCAGCGTAATCTCGCAAGCATGTCTTCGTTTTCACGCACGGGAACTCCCTAACAATTAGAACGCATCGCCTTCCATCGCACATATAATTCCTCTTCCAAATGATTTACGCACGCTCTTAAACCAAGCTGACATAAATTACAAAATAAGCTTTGAAATCAAAGCTGTCAAGCGTGGCCCTTGAGATCTAACAAGCGTGGTTTGCAGTCTCTGAGGCCTTATCGGATTCAGAAAAGCTTTTCAAAGTTAACAGGAGATGACAGCACCCCTCAGGCTTGCAGCGTAATCTCGCAAGCATGTCTTTGTTTTCACGCACGGGACCTCCCTAACAATTAGAACGCATCGCCTTCCATCGCACATATAATTCCTCTTCCAAATGATTTGCGCACGCTCTTAAACCAAGCTGACATAAATTACAAAATAAGCTTTGAAATCAAAGCTGTCAAGCGTGGCCCTTGAGATCTAACAAGCGTGGTTTGCAGTCTCTGAGGCCTTATCGGATTCAGAAAAGCTTTTCAAAGTTAACAGGAGATGACAGCACCCCTCAGGCTTGCAGCGTAATCTCGCAAGCATGTCTTTGTTTTCACGCACGGGACCTCCCTAACAATTAGAACGCATCGCCTTCCATCGCACATATAATTCCTCTTCCAAATGATTTGCGCACGCTCTTAAACCAAGCTGACATAAATTACAAAATAAGCTTTGAAATCAAAGCTGTCAAGCGTGGCCCTTGAGATCTAACAAGCGTGGTTTGCAGTCTCTGAGGCCTTATCGGATTCAGAAAAGCTTTTCAAAGTTAACAGGAGATGACAGCACCCCTCAGGCTTGCAGCGTAATCTCGCAAGCATGTCTTTGTTTTCACGCACGGGACCTCCCTAACAATTAGAACGCATCGCCTTCCATCGCACATATAATTCCTCTTCCAAATGATTTACGCACGCTCTTCAACCAAGCTGACATCAATGACAAAATAAGCTTTGAAATCAAAGCTGTCAAGCGTGGCCCTTGAGATTTAACAAGCGTGGCTCGCAGTCTCTGAGGCCTTATCGGATTCAGAAAAGCTTTTCAAAGTTAACAGGAGATGACAGCACTCCTCAGGCTTGCAGCGTAATCTCGCAAGCATGTCTTTGTTTTCACGCACGGGAACTCCCTAACAATTAGAACGCATCGCCTTCCATCGCACATATAATTCCTCTTCCAAATGATTTACGCACGCTCTTAAACCAAGCTGACATAAATTACAAAATAAGCTTTGAAATCAAAGCTGTCAAGCGTGGCCCTTAAGATGCTTGAGATCTAACAAGCGTGGTTTGCAGTCTCTGAGGCCTTATCGGATTCAGAAAAGCTTTTCAAAGTTAACAGGAGATGACAGCACCCCTCAGGCTTGCAGCGTAATCTCGCAAGCATGTCTTCGTTTTCACGCACGGGAACTCCCTAACAATTAGAACGCATCGCCTTCCATCGCACATATAATTCCTCTTCCAAATGATTTACGCACGCTCTTAAACCAAGCTGACATAAATTACAAAATAAGCTTTGAAATCAAAGCTGTCAAGCGTGGCCCTTGAGATCTAACAAGCGTGGTTTGCAGTCTCTGAGGCCTTATCGGATTCAGAAAAGCTTTTCAAAGTTAACAGGAGATGACAGCACCCCTCAGGCTTGCAGCGTAATCTCGCAAGCATGTCTTTGTTTTCACGCACGGGACCTCCCTAACAATTAGAACGCATCGCCTTCCATCGCACATATAATTCCTCTTCCAAATGATTTGCGCACGCTCTTAAACCAAGCTGACATAAATTACAAAATAAGCTTTGAAATCAAAGCTGTCAAGCGTGGCCCTTGAGATCTAACAAGCGTGGTTTGCAGTCTCTGAGGCCTTATCGGATTCAGAAAAGCTTTTCAAAGTTAACAGGAGATGACAGCACCCCTCAGGCTTGCAGCGTAATCTCGCAAGCATGTCTTTGTTTTCACGCACGGGACCTCCCTAACAATTAGAACGCATCGCCTTCCATCGCACATATAATTCCTCTTCCAAATGATTTTCGCACGCTCTTAAACCAAGCTGACATCAATTACAAAATAAGCTTTGAAATCAAAGCTGTCAAGTGTGGCCCTTGAGATCTAACTAGCGTGGTTTGCAGTCTCTGAGGCCTTCTCGGATTCAGAAAAGTTTTTTCAAAGTCAACAGGAGATGACAGCACTCCTCAGGCTTGCAGCGTAATCTCGCAAGAGAGTCTTCGTTTTCAAGCACGGGAACTCCCTTCAGTGATGCCAATTTAGCGGATTTTCCGCTAAATCTGGCGGATTTTGTTTTATTTTGACGGGGGAAAAAAATAGTCTAGCGGCTAGCGGATTTTTTGACGGGCCATTTTCATACATGGCGGATTTCTGGCGGATGCCTCACGCAGTACGCTGATTTAAAATCCTCGGAAGCATTGCCGAGAAACTTGGAAGTTCTTCGCGGTCTGATGAACCACAGAAGATTCTTCAACCGTGCAGGACGCGGTGGCTATCCGTCAAGCTGTATCAATTCCGTCAAGCAGTACCGAATTGAAGATGCAATTCAACATGGCAAGGTGAATTGAAAAAGTGCTATGCGGCAGAGGTTCTGTATGGTATGTACGAAAATCAGATAAATCTGGGGTACTTGCTTTTAGATGCGAAGCATCTTATGCTCGGGGCTATGTCCGTCCCTCCCGCGTCCGGCCACTTTTATGAAGTAGGGAGGCACCCACTATGCGAACCAAAACACTGTAGTACAATAGGCCGTCAACCACCACTACAGTCACCAGAGTCATGGCTGAGAGCACAGAGAGGCTGCTTAGCAATGGCTAGGCAGGTGGTGTGTGTAGCCCAGGTTGACTCCATTCCTTGATCTTGCTTGCATGTGTTTGTGGGGGGGCTTAGTCCGTCCCCCCTTCCCGCGTCCCACACCACCACCGCGCATGCGCGTCTCTTCCCCCCTCTCTCTCTCCTCTCCTATGCTCACCCCCTTTCTCTCTTCTAGGAATACTCTACTCTACGGAGCGGCCCCCCGCGTCCCACACCCCGAGACCCGATGCGCGTCCCCTCCCCCTACCTGTCCTCTCCTACGCTCACCCCCCTTTCTCTACTCTAGGAATCGTTAGCTCTGCGGGAGCGGCGCCCGCGTCCCACAGCGCATTCGCGTCCTCTCCCTCTGTCTCCTACGCTCAGCCCCTTCCTCTGCTGTAGGAATCCTCTACTCTATGGACTGGCGCCCGCGTCCGACATGCGCGTCCTCTCCCCCCTCTCCTACGGTTCCCCCCCGTTCTCTCCTCTAGGAATCCTCTACGGAGCGGCGCGCGACAGGTGGTGCGACAGCTGCATACTGTAAAAATGGCGGAGCGCGCCTCATTCTTTCTCCTGTGCAGCGCCGCGATGAGCGCTCGGGCCGCTGCCGCGAAACGAGAGCGGCGACGTTTCTCCCGCTCAAGCTAACCATCTCCCTGCTGCTTCGCATCCACACATGGTTCCCTTTAGCGGGAGATGGGGAAGTTTTTTCTGAGACCGATTCTCAGCGATGTTCAGATGGTTAACAAGGCATTGGAGGTGTGATAGATGGGGATGGACAAAGCTGCTGAAAGACCTCATGACTTTGCTTTCGAGCTTGGTTGAAAAATTCGTGATTCCGACAACGTAGATGGACGTTCTGACGTCCAGACTTGAGGACCACTTTAACCTCAAGCCATATCTGGGCTACCGGTTTGAGACGCACGTCGACAAGATGAAGGATGAGAAGACCGACGGGTTCTCTCTCGCAGATGAAGCTATGATGCGAGAAAGCTGCATAAGGTTTATTACCACGCTAGTAGATCAAATCAGATGGCGACTTCCCGTCATCGCAGTTCTCCAGAAGACATCACTTTTTCGCAAAAAGTGTCGAAAACACTTTTTGCGTCATGAAGGAGCCATTCGTGCATCTACTGCAAGCAATGGCAGTAGCCCTGGAAACAATAGCAAAAATTGAAAACCAGTGAAGCAAAATCACCCTCCTTAACTGGAAGCAAATATCGTCCACGCAGTCGTTCTGGTGCGAAGTTCACTCATATAAGGACGCCTGTGGCACAAACCCGTTCGCCGAGTTGGCCGGATTTGCCATGTCGATGCTGCTGCTGCCCTACCGAAATGCCGAAGTAGAGAGAACGTTTTGTCAGCTTAACATAGTAAACTCCAAGCTGAGGAACAAGCTGAAGCCAGAAACAACAAATGCCATCCTCGTCGTAAGAGCGGGGTTGAAAGGACACAAGAAGAGTTCTTTTGATTACGAACTTCCTGCGGCGGTTAGTGCAATCGTGACATTTGCAACGCCTTTGTTCATGGACTCAACACATACAACCGATCGATTCAACCTTTATAATGAAAGTCATATTGGCACCAATGATTACTTCACTTTTCCCGATTGGCCCAGCAAATAATTACAAAACGCCTGCTACTTCCCGAATAGCCAGCTAGATGATTTCGTTGCCGTTTACAAAGGAGGCTCTCCGCCGTGGCCAGTTCTCGTGCTCGGTCCAAAGATAGGCCATCTTGAGCTGTCGTTTCTGACAGACTTCAATTGATCAAGCGTGCAAACACGTATTCAAATGTCAAAGACGCGCAGCAAGAAGAATAGCCTTTAATTTCATTCATGGTTTTCTACACCAGGTGCAAAACCATCAAGAATTCTTCCTTTGGTAAACAACTGTAACGCGTCACAAAGTAACACGCAAAAGTGGGACACTGATGAGATTTCTGTGACACGCTCTTCTTACCTTGGCTGCCGTAGCTGGCGAGCAATAGCATTTTGACCCTGAAAGAAAAAGCAATTTCAGTCCTTGACACACCTTGGACGAAACTCATGCCGATGATTACACAGACCCCGACTACAATGGGACGCCTCTGAGAGGTCAGTTATCTTGTGGTGTTCGCATGGAACAAGGCATCGCCCAGCATGTGACAACATAACGTGCTCGCGATTGAGGAATTACGATTTTAAAAAAGTGAGCCAGCACCAAAACCCCTCCTGCAGTTTGTAGAAAGGAGGGCAGCGGCCCTACACCTATATCTCTAGCATCGACAACACTACAACGGCCAGAATGACGCTCACCTCAGCTACGTCACCTTGTATGCTTCTCGCAATGCTTCACTTGTGCTTTCACATCACCTGCAACGTTAATAAAAACAAGCAAGACAGTGCTACGCTCTCATCACTGTCCACAGGAAGAGCCGATGTTATGCTGGTGTCATACGATAACCAATGGAAAGAATCCCACGCTTTGTTCACGAATGTCTTCAACGGACCTGTGACCACGTGGCACGTTCCAAACAAGGGCGTGCTGTCCCATTTCTTGAACAGAATGGAAAACAGAAGAAACATAGTGGTTGACGCTGATCCCAAAGCTGGCCTCGAAAGAATGTCGTCAGTTTTGCAGTCCACCTGGCTCAGGAAAACATGCGTCTCATGGGTCTACACAAATTTCGACCGACGAAATCGAACCTATCCAATGAAGTTCAGTAGGGTTGAGAGCTGGGCTAGTTGGTGAGATATCATTTTAACATATGGTGTAGTAGCGCAAATTCGACGGGGAACACAGAGGACAAGAAAAGTGAGTGTCGTGTTTTTTCTTGTCCTCTGTGTCCCCGTCGAATTTGCGCTGCTACACCATATGTTAAAATGCTATCCAATGAATTTGGGCTCAAATGTCTCAGCATGCCACGTTGTCGGTATCCTGCAAATTAACGGCACAGAAATTGAAAGCGTCGTGTGGCTTCTCACGTCATCGGTAAGCCATAACCCGGCACCAGAAGAAATACGGTCAAAGTTTCGAATAGAGAGCCCCAAATCAAAACACATGTCAGGGCGGCTGTTGACAGTAGCCTGCCTTAAGGGTTATCTTTATGGCACCAGCAACCATTCTTGTGACCACTATGTTATCGAAAACTATCTTCAGTATCTTCAAGAGAGGAACGTATCTCTCGATGTTCAATTTGTGGATATACAGGAAAATATAAAAGAAGCGAATTTTTCTAATGAATGGGACGTTCTGTTGCTTGCAATGAGATTAAAGGCGAATATGTACTTGATGTGGACATTCCGAACATTGAGATAGCTCACCATACCTTCTATTCACGGATCAATGTTCACCGTGTTGTGACCCTTTCGCTAACGGTATTCATGTCCTGGCCACTCTTCTCACTCGTTGCAGTTCTCGTGGCAGTATCATTTGTGCTGGTCAAAGCGGAAGGTGGTCAGCGGCACTCTTAGTGAGAATCGCCGACTCGGTTACTCTACTGCTTCCTGCTGTTCTGCCAACCTCAATTTCACAGCAGAGCAGAAGTTCTCGCTGTTCGATAGCTGTAGTTGCACTGCTATATATTTGGTCGATTGCTATGCTTCGTCTGTCATCATATTTCCGAAGTGAACTCACGTCTAAGAAACCCGGTGACCGAATAGATACGATCCAAAAGTTGGAAAATGCCCTGGACAGGCAAGAGGTTGCATCCTGCTGTGCCTTAAATTATGCTTCATGCACGGATCTTCAACGCGGCTCCGATCTTGGAACCTCCCTAATGACCACGATGCAAATGGCCTTCAAACAACACAGGCGGGAGGACCTCGTTAAAAACACTTTCGTGGACTGTTTTCGTTGTGCCCGGCGACCCGATCGTGTTTGTTATGCCATACTACAGCAAACGTGTGAAGAACTGCAGGAAGTTCCTGAAGGGAGAGAGAGAGAGATGAAGAGGAAGGCCGGGAGGTTAACCAGATACTAGCATCCGGTTTGCTACCCAGCACTGGGGAGGGGAAATAGGGGCAAGAAAGATGGTGTAGAGAGAGAGAGAAGAAGTGAGAGTGTTCATAGAAGATTATGAGATGATACTAAGCGCACACCATATGCCAAGAACACTGGAAATGTATCGGCCGCTGAGAAGGTTCTTCAGTGCTATTCAAGAAGGTAGGCTGATGAAAGTTCAGTCCGACTGCAACCAGCGATATGGAGCAGAAAATGTTCCGTTTGACTTGGCAGGATTTTTTCGTGCAGTACGCGATGCTACAGGTATTCTGCTGTGTTGCATTTGTGGCGGAAATTTTAGTGTACTTGTGTTCGTTGCGCCGCTAAATTTTACAGGGTGTTGGACCTGTATCCCACAGGCTCCACTTTTGCCTTACTGCATTCCTCATGCAATGAAGTACCCAAGGAGTCTTCATTTATGTCATGTCCTTTCCGGAAAAAATATTAGTGCCCTTGTAAACGCTGTACCTTCGAAATCTGTGTAGTAATATAGCCATAACCGACGCTTGCCCCTTTTGCCTCAGTTGATCCATAAGGCAGTAAACTGTCCGATAAACGTTTGGTTTTGTCACATTCCTGTCTTAAATTAGTGTGCCTGTGTTTGCTGTACCTCTGAACTCTATGTAATCATAGAGCCGTAACCGACGGTGTCTGTTTTTCCACGCTCGATTCTACATGCACAACACTGTCCTTCGGGTATTCAGCTGTGGCGTGTTCATAGACAATATCTTAGTGTCCTTGTGTTCACTGTGCCTCTTAACTCTATGTAATCATATAGCCTTAACTGATGGTGTCCAGCTTTGTCTGACTAGATTCTACATGTCCTACACTGTACTAAAAGTGTTAAGCAGTGACATGTTCATTGACAATATCTTAGTGTCCTTGTGTCCGCTGTAGCAATGGATTTTGAAAAAAAACTCTTTCACCTCAATCAACATTTTTGCACAGCGCAAGAAAACGAGGACGTAGGGAGGACACAACACGGGCGCTGCCTCCCTGTCCTCGCTACGTGTCCTCCCTACGTCCTCGTTTTCTTGCGCTGTGCAAAAATGTTGATTCCAGATCACCAACTAGCCCAAGCATCCGTTTTATCAATTCACCTCAATCCTACTTCGCACTCATTATTTTTGGCAGCACTCCCGGTAAAAATGTGCCAGTTTCTCTGAATAAGTTTGTTGCAAGTAAGGCCTTGTGTGTGTCGTCATAAACGCACCCCTTTCACTTTTAGAAAAGGCAATTCCAACCCGACCACTCAACCACCCTAACGTCTTGATAGAATACTGCACTGAAGTGTAATTAAGAACTTCTGAGGTTCTACGAGCCATACCCACGATATTTAAGAGACACGCGCCTGTGAAGGGCTCCGGATAATTTCGAACAGCTGGAGTTCTTTAACGTGCACTCATATAGCACAGTACACCATAGCTCGGCACACTCACTCATGAGTGCACTCAACCATAGGCGGAGAGTACGGGGGGGGGGGGCTCCGGGGCTCGGGCCCCCCCCCCCCCCCGGACGGCTTCAAGGGGTGCAGAGCCCCCCCCCCCGGCGCCTGCCCGGAATATTTTTTTAAGAGCTTGGCTTAGGTCCCCGTCCATTGACAACGAGCGTTTGGCCTCCTGTCTGGCAGCTATTTATTTCACAGGGGGATGTTTATACCCGCTTTTTCATTTCAGGCTTTTAAAGTTCCGATCATGGACCAGTGACAAGTGAAACACTCAGTTAATAATTCTCCGCAAAGAGATTTGTATGTGCAGAATATGTTGTGTTAGCAAACAACTGAGGCGACCTGTTAGTGTTCTATAGTCAATTTTCTACCACCTGACAATTATTTTTGGCCATCACAAATTGAAGGTTAAAGCTTCCTGTACCAGCATTAGGCCATTGTCTTACGTCTGGTCCATGTTTTAACAAAGTAATGCATGTCAATAAAGAAAATATGCGGGTCCCACTCATTGTGGGAATCGATTTTATGTGATGCAGTCACCGAGTAGCAGCCTATACGGCATTTTTCGCTTTGAGCCAAGCGTTGCGAGGAGGATCGATGTCTTTGTGTAAGTTGAAAAATAAATCGGGAGTCATATCACAAGAGATATTCATACTGATATCGCGGTGTAGGCGCCAAAGAGAATAATTTGGTATTAAAGTCTTTAATTATATTCTTTAATTTAGGAGGCGGACATGCTCTCTCTCGATATATATATATATATATATATATATATATATATATATGTATATATATATACATACGAAGCGACAGGGAGAACAATGTAGAAGAGCAAGCCGGGCCCCGCCCCCTCCGGCAAAATGAAAACTCTCCGCCTATGCACTCAACTCACACTCATTTGAAGGTGGTGAGTTGAGTATGAGTGAGTACTCATGCGTGTGAGTGGTCGTGAGTGTGAACGTGAGTGAGTACTCATGAGTGTGAGTGGACGTGAGTGTGAACGCGAGTGAGTGCGAAGGCTGAAAAAATTGTGGTGAGTGAGTTTGAGTGAGTACTCCCTTAAAGTGCCGACCTATGGAGCTCGGCACACTCACTCATGAGTGTACTCAACTCACACTCACTCACACTCATTTGAACGTGGTGAGTTGAGTATGAGTGAGTACTCATGAGTGTGAGTGGACGTGAGTGTGAACGTGAGTGAGTACTCGTGAGTGTGAGTGGAGGTGAGTGTGAACGTGAGTGAGTACTCATGAGTGTGAGTGGACGTGAGTGTGAACGTGAGTGAGTGCGAAGGCTGAAAAAATTGTGGTGAGTGAGTTTGAGTGAGTACTCCCTTAAAGTGCCGACCTATGCAGTACACACGCCAATAATATAGCACTTCGCCTCCATCGAAATGCAATCACCGCGGCCGGGATCAAACCCGCGTCTCTTGGATCAGTAGCCAAGCACCACACAACTAAGCCGCTTCGGCGGCTTTACAAAATTATGAGACGCACTTGAACGCTTAAATTGCTTTCATGCATCCATTGGCAATCTTCATTTATTTCGTACTCATCGTACTGTGGAAAGAGAGGAGTAGGTAGGCGCTGTGGGGAAGCTTGCCCCCCCCCCCCCCCTTAATGAGGAAGTCTGCACATGCCTATAACTACATAAGTAGTGTAACTGCAAACTCTTCAACTCACTGACATATTAGGCGCTAATAATTTACAAAGACAGGGAAGGAAACACAAAACTACGACACGGGAGGAAACTTTCAATCATTGCCTGTGTGCTTATTTGTGTCTTCGTAAAAGCAGCATTCTACCGATCCTTATTAGACTTTACGCATGAATTCAAATTGTTTGTTTACGCGTGACGCGACTCTCGTAATAATCTTGTAAATATGTTATGTCTCAGGACAGTCTTAGTTGTCCGTCAGTTTCATAGCTTGCTGTCTGCGTAGACGTTGAGCCGCCGCATGCCGCACTCTCGCCTTCCGGAGTAGCAGCTTGTTGTCGGTGTCGCCGCTTTGCCTTTCGCGGGCGAAAGCGCTTTCACGATCGTTTTCACCCATGGCAGAAAGAGAATGTGTGGTCTGGAACACGCTTATTCCTTATCGTCACCAGCGTCATCGTCATCGTCATGACGTATAATGGGTACCTTGCATGTGCTGCGCCGTGATGGCAGAAAGAGAATGTGTGGTCTGGAACGCGCTTATTCTTCATCGTCATCGGAGTCATCGTCCTCGCCGGACAACGCACAACGGACAAGCCTAGACCCTAAGGTGGTTCGCCCCTAAAAAGACATGGCTGATCCCTCTGTCATAGGAACCGGTATAACACGAAAAAGAAAAATTGAAGGACACTTTGTACATTCCAAAGTGTGTTCGGCGAAAGCGTGTGGCCATTCCACTGATTATGCCATGTCTTTTTTCTTTTACACTCTCAGTGGCATAAGACACAAACCTAATGGGTGCGTGTTTTCTTCTTTAATTTTTTACCGCGAATCGCAGCGAGACGCGAGACTCATCTTCCTCCGTTCGCATGCGTTAGTATTTTCTCGCGCTTTGCGCATCGTGCAAACGCCATCCGCGTTCCAGCTCTTAAGTTGACGGACCCTTTGTAAATTGGAAAGTGTATTCCGTGAACGCCTGGGTCCATTGAGACGGCGTCGGTCAGAATGATTGCAAACTCTGGTCACAGCGACGCTACGCAAGCAAAGCGCGAGCGCTATAGAGTCCGACGCGACCGGCGTCCGTCTGCGCATCCCGGCGGCCACCTGGCTCAGTGCCAGAGCTCGGATGGACGGACGGACGCACATGGACGGATGAACGGACGGACGGACAGACGGACGGACGGACGGACGAACAGACAGACAGACAGACAGACAGACAGACAGACAGACAGACAGACAGACAGACAGACAGACAGACGGACGGACGCCGGACGAAGGTCGGACGGACACCGGACGGACGTGAGCATGAGACATTAAAGACTTTCGCCTTAAAGATTACACCATCCACCGCTAAAGGGAACCATGTGTAGATGCGAAGCAGCGGGCGCTAACGCTTACACTGGCGGCGGCGTTGACGCTGGCGCTCATCGCAGCGTTGCACAGGAGAGAAACCTGGGGGGCGCAAAGCACGCAGTGATGGACGGTTGTTTCCTACTGGAACATCCCAATCGCTGCTGGGCAATGAGAGACAGAAGACTCGGACTGGACACAGAGACCCGCAGTTCGCTTTTAGTTAACGCGCACGCTGCGAATTTTTCATCGTTCGGCAACGCACAGTAGAAATCTCCCACCGGCACCACCTTGCAGGTCAAGATCCATTGCCATATATACGGGGTGGCCAGTGAACGGTTGTGCAGCGCGAGCAGTCGGTTTTTTCAACCAAGAAACTCGCTAGCAGACGCTGCCTGCGTCGGCGTTGCGTGGCGAGAGAGGGGGGGAACGTAGGAGAGGAGAGAGGGGGGGAGGGGACGCGCATGCGCATTGGGGGTGTGGTTGCCGCGGGGGGGGGGGGGGATGCCTAGAGGAGAGAGATGGGGGAGGGGACGCGCATGCGCAGTGAGGGTGTAGACGCCGCGGGGAGGGATGCCTAGAGGAGAGAGAGGGGGGAAGCGTAGGAGAGGGAGGGGCAGGGGACGCGCATGCGCAATGGGGGGTGTTAGCGCCGCGGGGAGGGATGCCTAGAGGAGAGAGGGGGGGGAGGGGACGCGCATGCGCAATGGGTGTGTAAACGCCGTGGGCGGGAGGGATACCTAGAGGAAAGAGAGGGGAAGCACAGCAGAGGAGGTGCGTGGGGAGGGTTTGCGCATGTGCAGTAAGGGTGGTGAGGACGCACACCACCAGCACTACCGCCGGACGGACGGACGGACGGACGGACGCCGGACGGACACCGGACGGATGGACACCGGACGGACGGACACCGGACGGACGTGAGCATGAGACATTAAAGGCTTTCGCCTTAAAAGTGTCCTAAGAGAAGTAGTTGAATGTTTACTGTACATTGATATAAGAGGGTTTGCATAATGCTACTGGTGTTTGGTAGTGGATGCACCCACGTGGATGATTGGTGGTACATCTCCATCCCGACGACTAACGTCCATGATAAATGATTAACAAACCCTGGTGGTAGCTGTAGTAGTTAACGGTGAGAGCGTAATTAAAGCGGTGTGACATCCAGAAGAGTGTCGCTGGTTGGACGCAGAATTTGGGCTAAGGCCACCAATTTGCGGAATGACGGAAGGAAGAACATGTCATATACCTTAAACAGAAAATTACAGTGGAAGTTGTTTTAGGTTTGGAGTAAATCCGCGTAGTGTGCACAAAAAAGTCGAGCGTGTATGCGCCACAAGAAATGTGCAAAGCCCCACTACCGATTACAGCAGGTGCGAGGAAAAGCGAAGACATTAGAGGGAGAGAGCGGAACGAAGAAGAGTGATAAAGAGCGGTGGGGAAGGGGTTTGGAGCCTGGTTGGGAGGGAGTAAAGGCCTAGTGAAACGAGGGAGTGCTGAGCAAAGGAGCCGAGAAGGAGGAGTGCGAAAAGCGTTAAGCGACAACTCTGCTCGGCAAAGTGGGTAGGAGGAGGAGAATAACGTAATGAAACACAATGATGATTCGAGGTGGGATTTGAATCAGCCAGTATTCGAAGGAGAGGGCGTCGTAACCACTCAGGCTATCCCGGCGGGGTAGCTGAACAAGCATATGTGGGAACCATATGATTGCGTTGCTATGGGCGAGAAAACGAGAAATATACCGAGAGAAAGAGAAAGAAAGCTCTAAAGAAAAATAGAGAGAAAAGAAGAAAGAGAAAAGAGCAGGTCATAGACATGTATAGTATAGTATACATAAGCGTGAGCAGGGTTCCCCTTCAGGGGGAGCGAAGGTTCGTAGCAGTGCCCCCCCTCCCTATTAAGTCAATGTATGGGGCCAGACTGCGCCTCCCCCTCTTAGGTGACTAGGGAGGCGGCCGCCCCCCCCCCCCCCTTCTCCCCCCCCCACCCATGCGCACGCCCATGATAGTATAGCAAAGGGGTGTATGGCCGGGCTAGCTGACCTCGACTGTCGGCCGGCTTTCGGCCGAAAGCGGGACAAAACACCGTCCCGCAAGCAGGTTGGCGGGACAGCGGGACCCCAACCCCAAAATCGGGTCATGTCCCGCCTAAATAGGGACGTCTGGTCACTTTAGTCTAGCCCGGCAGGTTGGCAACACCCGGCCGGTACAGGACCTGAATGAAGTTTTTACAGCAGAGCTGTCGAGGTCGAGGTTGGCCGTGTGCCGTAGATAGAAAATGATCATCAGCAATCACAAACCAGCATGCGCCATCTTCACCGCCTTCCTCTTCTTCCTCTTCTGACTCGCTATACCAGCAGACGTGCGTCGATTTGTCCGGCGAATGATGCAATAACTTTTTTTTTTTATTAAATGTATATAAGGAGAGGTTGGTGCCAATGCGTGGCGCCGGCTACTCCTCTGCTCTTGCACAACAGTTGTCGTCGCATAGTAAAAAACAAGCACAAACTAGGTTATACAAAGACACATAGTACAACTCTCACACACTGAGTCCAAGTTCCTCAATACAAAAATGTGTCCACGCTACACAAAAGTTGACAGAACACAAGTAATCACGGAATTGAAATGTCCACATAAAACATGAAAGTTCACTAAAATGTCAAATCCGATCATGATTCTTGGAAGCAGTCTCTTAAATGTTACACTGTAACAGAAACAATTAGGCTTTCACAAAGAATTATTTGCCAAAATAAAACACAAGAATATTGTAGCGTAACATACCGGTGAACAATAACGCGAACACATTTTTTTTGTGTGTGATTTAGTACTTTTGTGATATTTGTGATTCCTCCAAAAATTCAACTATTGCACGCGCAGCAATGCTTTGGAAGTTTCCTCTTGGCCATGGGCCCAAGATTTTTGCTACTGATGGGGGCCGCTTATCTAAACAATTTAGTTTTTGTAAAAGTTTCCTTCGAGGGCCATCATATTTCTTACAGTGTAGAAGAAGGTGCTCTACGTCTTCTTCAGCTTCTCCACATGAGCAGGTAGGACTGTCAGCTTTTCTTATTCGATGCAGGAAGGTCTTTGTGTAAGCCGTGCCAAGCCGAAGTCTATGAATGACTGTTTCTACAGATCGGCTAACCTTTAACGGAATATTAAATTCTATGACGGGATCAATGGTACATAACTGAGAGTTCTGTGCACCATTTTCGAACCAAGTTTCCTTGGACAATTGACAGCACAGCTTATTTAGTAGACATCTCGCATCACTCATCGGTAGAGGTAGCAGTGATATATTATTCTCCTGATGCGCTGCATGTGCCATGCGATCAGCTGTGTCGTTTCCTATGATTTCACAGTGGCTTGGTACCCACTGGAACATTATGCTGTGGTTTAAACTTCTTGCTATGGCGTAAGTCTTCTGTATTTCATATGTCAGCACGCTACCTTTGTTACCTAAGCTGATTCCTCTTAAGCAAACTTTATGGGCGAGAGAACGAGTACAGAAGAGAGAGATAGTGAAGGAAATAGAGAGAAAGAAAGAAAATTCTTAGAGAAAAAAAAGTCAGATTCGAACCTGCGTAAGCACGATCCGGATGTGAGCGTCCTAACCACGCGACTACTCAGGCTCGCTGGCAGAGCTGACCATAGCCCGGTATACTATAGTACAGCAAGATGGTGGGAAAGAGGTGTGAGGGTGAAGAGGGGAGATATGAGTGTTACGAGAAGCAAAAGGAGGATGGGAAAACGAGTACGGAGAGAGGGGGGACAGGGAGGCCCGCGAAGAAAACGTACAGCTCTTTCCAGAGTGCCTGCGACACCAGCTCTTTTCGCGGACGTCGCTCTTTTAGCGGACATCGGCTCTATTGGGGAACAGTGATGACACCGCAGCAGTTTCTTGCTTTTCCAAACGCATTCCACGTGCTACGTCAGGCCAGAATTGAAGGGTCACAAGAACCAATCCGGTCAACCTCACTGCAGCAAAAACCGCATTTGCCATTGCCGTGTCGTGGGCGCTGGACGTAGGAGAAGGCTCCCTAAATATGTTCTTTCACCCTGAATGCGAAAATGGTTTTCACGTTCCCTTCGTTTCTTTAAAGAACTACCAACTCTTAATTAATATGAATCAGGAGTTGCTCCACACTAACTCCTACGGGACTACGGCAGGAGAACTGATCTATATGAGAGAGAGAGAGAGCTGTAGAGGAAGGCCGGGAGGTTAACCAGATATTAGCATCCGGTTGGCTACCCAGCACTGGGGTGGAGAACTAGGGGCAAGAAAGAGGGTGTGTAGAGAGAGAAAAGGAAAGAAAAAAACGCATGTACACGCAGGATAAAACACACACACACACATGTACGCAGGAAAGGCGTTTTGGCCATAAGCGTGCGCAGGGTTCCCCTTCAGGGGGGGGGGGGGGGGGGGGCGAAGGTTCTTCGCAGCGCCTCCCCTACCTCTTATGTCAATCTATAGGGCTGGCTTTGCGCCCTCCTTCTCGCCCCCCTCCGCTCCTCCCCCCCCACCCCTCCTCGTGCGCACGCCTATGGTTCTGGCTACAATCGTTCAGAAAGGCCGGTCGATCGCAAAAAGCGCGGTAGCGTTTCCGATATGAGTAGTGCGCTTCAACAAGAAATGCAGTCGCTCTCTTCAGATCATCAAAACTTACGCAATGCGCGCGATTGACTAGCATTCACGCGAAGCACGTCAACTGCCAATCTCTCATCGGGCCACTTTCTTGAAGAATCATTAATAAGCACAAAATATAACGCCTGTACGAAGCGGCTTCTATTCCATGTCGATATTCCATGATGGTCCAAATTTTTGCTACCTTTCAAGTCCGTAGCTACGTCGATTCACGCAGGCTTTGATAAAGCCGACTAGGCACGTCATCTCTATACGGCGTGTCAGTACTTCCGGTGCATAGATGTTCCGTGACTGATGGCCCTGGGACCTGTAGTTCAGCTAAAGCGACTTGGCGCAAGCTTCAAAGTTAATCTGACCCAGTAAGTGATGAGTTGCAGAACACTTAGGCAACGTCACTCGCTCAGTGTGCCCGCGTCGCTTCCATTAGACACAGCAAACTTACGGGTGATTGCGATGAATCCGTTGCAAGACGGGTGGGCGAGCCCAGCTGCACTCGTCGCTGCTCTTCAAGTGGCTCGATCACCTGTCCCGCGAGAACCATACCACGCCGTGCGAGCACATGATGTTGTTTCTGCACAAACGGATTCTTGTGGACGTGTATCACAATCGACAAATCCGATATGCTGCAACGTTCGCGTTAGACGCCAGTGCAACCCAGTCGCTGGGAATATACAGCACACAGCTGTCAGAAGCCGGGGCTTGTATTTAACTTAGTGGTGAATGACGGCACGCAATAGAAACAGGCAGACTAGAAACGGAAGTACGTGCTTGATTGATAGATGTCGTTCAGGGCAACTCGTGGCTCTGCTATTTGGATCATCGTGCAGATTCTTAAGAACGGTACTTATAGAAGTGCTCTACTAAAAAAAATATGTTTAAATGCAACCACATCAAGCCGGAATTCTCCAAGATATCCATAGCTTTATAATCTTTCGCCCAGCTTCTGCTGCGGTTTTGTGCTCGAGTTTAGGAATCATGCGCATGCTATTACAAACACGCATACCCGCAATAATCCATTCGTGCGCAAATAACATGTGCATGGTCGTCGTTTTATGCTTTTAGGGTGTAGGTTATCATCAAGAAACTTGAAGAGTACAGAAGAGTGCGGCTGATCTCGCCTGCCCGGTTTTGTAACGGAATGATCGCAAACATACGATAAATTTGCTGCCTCTAATGGAAACCGCATGGGCACGTTTGAACGAATGACATTGCCCAAGTGTTCTGCAGCTGATCACTTACAGAGCCAGGTCGATCTTGACTCTTGCGCAAAGTCGATTTAGCTAACCTACAGGAGCTAAGGCCATCATTCCATGGCCACTCTTTGTGCCGGAAGTACTCACGCGCAATATCGAGATGACTTTCCCAGTACGCTTTAATAAAGCCATCACGAATCGTCATAGCACGGACGTGAAAGACTGCATGGACCTCCATGAGGTATCGACAAGGAACACGAGTTGTTTGGTACAGGTACAGCCCCTTGGTAATCAATCAGCAAGAAATCGGGCTGATGACGAGATTGGTGGTTGACGTGCTTCACATGCGGGCTGTCCACTCACGCGCCTTGTACCGCATTGAAGCTCTGAAGAGACCAAGTTTTTGTTGTCGCACATTACTGATGTTTCTTACCGCAAGACGTCATCTCGTATAGGTCCGTTCTCCGGCGGTTGTCGCATATGGAAGAAGTCACTGCAGAAAGTGCTGGCTGACGCGGTTTAATTCAGAGTTGATAGATTTTTTTTAAAAGGAGAAGTGAACGTCAAACCCATTTCCGCGTTAAGAGAGGAACAACATAATTACGGAGCCTTCTCCTAGATCCAACGCCGACAACTCTGCAATGGCGAAAGCGGCGCTTGCTGCGGTAACGTTGACCACAATGGTGCTCGTGACATTTCACTTTTGGCCTGACGCAGCCTGTGCAGCCCGTTTGGAAAGACGGGATACTGCTACGCTATCATCGCTGTCCGCAAAAAAGGCCGACGTTATGCTGGTGTCCGCAAAACACTGGGAAAGAACGCACGTTTTCTTCGCGCGCCTTCTCGAAGGAACGGTGACTACCTGGCGCCTTCCACACAGAGGTATACGCTCCTATTTCCAGAAGAACAGAAAGCAAGCCAAAAGAACTGTAGTTGTTGATGCCTCTCCGAAATTCGGCCTCGAAAGCATGGACTTGACTATGTTGTCAGCGAAGCCCACGAGGATATGCGCATCCTGGCTCCACGCTGCGTTTTACCCGGTAAACCTTGCTGTGGCCAAGAAAATTCGCCTGACTCTCTCACCTTGCCAGGTTTTCGGAGTTCTGGAAATGAGAGGCGCACGCATCAAAAGTGCAGTGTGGCCTCTCACGTCGTCGGTTAGCCATAACCCATCGACGGAAGAAGTACGTTCGATGTTGCGGATAGAGAGCCCCAACATAAAACGCCTTTCTGGAAAGCAGTTGACTGTAGGCTGTGTTGTCGGAGCTTTCTATGGCGGCGGCGAGCATTCCTGCGATCATCAAGGTGTAATATTCATTCTAGAGTGTCTGAATCAAGCAAACGTTTCTGTCAACGTTCAGCATCTTGGTATGTTTGGATCGGTACGCGGAAAAACTCGTTATGACAACTGGGACGTTCTGTTCCTCTCGACCAGATTAAATGCGGATATCGTTCTCGACGCGGACATTCCAAATTTTGAGATGATTCAGGAGACCTTCTATTCTCGACTCAACGATGACCGCGTCGTCACGCTCTCTGAAGTAGTAAACGATTCCTGGCCACTCTTTGCGTCCACCTTTGTTCTTCTATTGGCCGTCGCACTAGTGCTCGCCAAAATGGAGGACTGTCAACTGCCACCCTTACAGAGAATCGCCGACTCGGTCACGCTACTTCTAGCTTGCGTTCTAGCAACCTCGGCTCCTCTGCCGGGCAACGTCTCACGCCGAGCGATAGCCGGAGTGGCGCTGTACTACCTCTGGTTCCTTGCGATACTCCCACTCTCCTCCTACTTCCGCAGTGAGCTAACGTCGAAAGTAACGGTTAAAGCACCCGGCGACCGAATAGACACGCTGCAAAAGTTGGAAGATGCCCTCGACAGACATGAGGTCGCACCATGTGCTACTTTAAACACTGCCATGGAAGAAGAACTGAACCGGAGCACCGCACCGGCGGGCTCACTGATGTCCAAGCTACAGACGGCGTTCAAACGTCACGATGCGAAGGAACTGGTGAGGTGTGATATCATCGACTGCCTTCGCTGTGCTATGAGACGCGATCGCATCTGCTACGACACGCTTGCACACCCGTGCAAGTCGCGGTATCGTGTTCAAGAAGTCCGAGTGTTCAAGGAACACTATAGGCCGCATTTAAGTGGGTTCCAAATGTATAAAGGTCTGGCACTGTATCGCCCGTTGAGGAAGGTTCTTTAACGCTATTCGAGAAGGCGAAGTAGTTCGTGATGACCACTCCGATTGCTCACAGCTGCAAGCTGCCGACCCTGTTCAGTTCGACCTCTTCGGGTTCTTCGTGCAGTTCTGGATGATCCAGGTACTTCTTTGCTGCGTGGTGTTCCTGGCTGAAATTCTGGCGTCTCGGTGTTCGCAGCTCACCCGTTGCCCTTTCATGAGAGCCGTCGAATACAAAGAAAGAGTATTTCAGAGAGTGCGTCGTGAAACTTTCGACGAAGAGTAGGCGGAAGCCTAATATAACGATAGTGACCGATGTCGCTACGTTACATATCCATTCGAGTAGTCGAAAGTCATTTTTATATCACTATGATTGAAATGCACGTGTTATATACTTCTTATCGCACCACGAACGCTGAAAGAATAAGCGCTAAAAACTGACGAGCACAAAAAGAAGAGCAGACACAAGACACACGCCACGAACAACTGTTTATTATCGTCACACCCACCGAGTTTAAATACATATAGTCATGGTTCTGCGCATGCGCAACATCGTATTGGAAACATAGAGCGAAAAGTCAAATATAATACAGACAATGAATATGCGATAATACCTGCCGAATAACAAGGTGCAAGTCACAGCTACGCATGTCAAAAGGAGTCTTGCAGAAATTCAAATTCGGAAGCATGGAAGGATACCGATATCCTCACTTATACATGAACCAACAATGTTTTTGATAAAGTACGCTTCTAGAGCGAGCCGAGATTAAATGCAACACTATTCGTGTGGCAAGTGGTCGCGTAAGCAATGCCCGCGCCCTATGGTTGCAACAATTTTGCGGCGGTCCCACGCAGGGTTGCCGTTGGTGGCTACTTTGCTCCAAATTGGTTACTTTTGGACCCCGTTGGCGACGAAAATTTCCAGTTGGCGCCATGGCTCTCTTTTAAACTTGTGGTTTTACTTATTCAAAATAGTTTTATTTATTCATCAATAGTAAGGACTCTGGTGATAATACCGCTTCTGTTCTATTTGGCTAGAAATTCGGCGATATCAAATGACATGGCTACTTTGGCTACTTTTGGCGTGAGTTCTGGCGCCTTTTTATGTCCACCCAGCGGCAACCCTGGTTCGACGCAAGCCTGTTTCTGCCGGCATCCCCGGATCTCGGCGCGCCTAATTTAGCAATGTGCATTATATGAAAGAAACGGGAAATAATAAATGCAGTTTTCTCACTTCTGGTAGCTTATCCCCACGTAGCTATTCTCCCGCACATGTTGTGGGAATGTAAGCCCCAAAGCCCGTCCATTAACACCAAGACCATCTCGTCGAGATGGCACGCCTTCCTTCGCAGCTCACAGCTCGACGACCAGCTTTGGGCTACCCAGCAAGCCCGCGAGGCGACGAAGAGGCAAGACCTTGACTTCCCCGCGTGGGAGGCCTAGGCCCAGCCAACTCAACTGCTGGTTTCAATAAAAGTTTATTCCTTCTCCTCCTGCTGACTTCTGGTTCCCTCTGTCACGACCGCATTCTGAAAGCCAGCGTTCGCTGGGCCAAGATATGTGTTCGTGTATGCCCGTGCGCACAGATGAGCATGTTCGTTAAACCTCTATTGCATCAATTGTGAAAAAGTCATTTGAAACATTCTTTTCTCGACTTTTATCATAAGCTAGACGAAGTAGGAACATATTCAAAAATTTTCAGATTTATTGTGGCTGTAATAATGAAGATAAGCGTTTGTGCCAAATATGGCACACCATGCAGATGGTCGAGCGATATTGCCATGGCTGAAAAACAAAATCTGACTGAATATGGTCGTTTTTAGCGCGATTGTGGAATGAAGCAAAGCAATTGCTTCCTGTGTTCAGGCATAACTGAATATTTCACTTAGTGCATCAGAACGCCGATATCTATATATGTATAAGATGGCCGCTTACACACCTAGCAACGGTCTAGAAGCAACCTAGAAACAACCTGTATCACCTAGCTAAAGCATACAAACAATCTAGAAGCAGCTAGATTAGCCTTCAGAATGGTCCAGTTTCGTTGTTTCAAGCTTTGCGCGGCTTAGTACAAGTTTCGTCAGTTTTGTTCATGTACCCACGCCAATAATTCAGCCAGTCGGTCAAGAACTTTATTATACGAATAAACAGACTCTCCAGCCCCGTTTAGACTGTAGTTTGTAATATTAAAATTAAAAAATTCCCCATCTCCCGCTAAAGGGAACCATGTGTGGATGCGAAGCAGCGGGACGATAATTAGCTTGAGCGGGATGAACGTCGCCGCTCTCATTTCACGGCAGCGGTGCGGGCGCTCATCGCGGCGCTGCACAGGAGAGAGAATGAGGCGCGCGCGCTCCGTCATTTTCATACCGCGGAACTACCGTGGCGCCCCCCAGCGGAGTATGCAGCTGTCACACTACCTGTCGTGCTCGCCGCTCCGTACAGGATTCCTAGAGGAAAGTACGGGGGGAGACCGTAGGAGAGGAGAGAGAGGGGACGTGCATGCGTTGTGGGGATGTGGGACGCCGGAGCCGCTCCGTAGAGTAGAGAGGGGGGAGAGGACGCGCATGCGCTGTGGGGATGTTGGACGCGGGCGCCGCTCCGTAGAGCGGATGATTCCTGGAGTAGAGAAAGGGGGTGAGCGTAGGAGAGGATAGGGGAGGGGACGCGCATGCGCTGTGGGGGGGGTGTGGGACGCGGGGGGCCGCTCCGTAGAGTAGAGGATTCCTAGAGGAGAGAAAGGGGGGTGAGCGTAGGAGAGAGAGGGGGGAGGGGACGCGCATGGGCTGTGGTGGTGTGGGACGCGGGAAGGAGGGACGGGCTATGCCCCCTCCAAACACATGCAAGCAAGATCAAGGAATGGGGTCAACCTGGGTTACAGACACCACATGCCTAGCCATTGCTAGGCAGCCTCTCTGTGCTCTTGGCCATGACTCAAGGAATGGGGGCAACCTGGGCGACAGACACCACCTGCCTAGCCACAGCTAAGCAGGCTCTCTGTGCTCTCGGCCATGACTCTGATGACTGTGATAGGGTTGACGGCCTTCATATTACTACAGTGTTCCGGTTCGCATAATGGGTGCTTCCCTACTTCATGAAAGTGGCCGGACGCGGGACGCGGGACGGGGGACGCAGGACACGGGAGGGACGGGCAGAGCCCCGAGCGTAAGATGCTTCGCATCTAAAACTGGCCCTACGTTTCGAGACCCATTCGGTCTCTTCCTTCAGGGGGTATCCGTCCGGCTCCGAAGCTAGCGACTTTTCTTAGTGGTTCTCCCCCCTCTCCACCGTCGTTCTTCCCGCCGTTCTTGTTACTGCGTTGTTTCCTCCATTGGTTCCGGAGACCGTGTACGTACATACTTGGGAGGATCCCAGTTGAGAGGTTAAGATTTCCAGGTGCCGTTTGGGATATGCCAAGACCCTGAAGAATTGCCTTTTGGTACGGCTACCTTCCATTTCAATGACCCGGGCGGCTTCGAAGTTGATGCGATGGTCCATCTTCTCGCTAAACTGCTACATTACATTTTCAGCTAAAACCGGCTTGAACTCTCCTAACGAACGCTCTACAGGAGATGTTGCATGGCTGCACCAGTCAAGATGGCAGATGCGGCAATGTTGCCAGAGTATGGATATATGAATATCCCCTTTGCACAGTAGATTGCCCCGCCACACATTTCGGGCGACATCGCGACTGCATATGCACCCATCTACAAACCTTTGCACAACCATTTAAGAGAACGTCTTGCACCAAGCTCACCAGGGGTGCTCATAAAATATACTTCATGTGATTTGCTGTCTCTGAATGACGTTGCTGGACGTGTTCAGTCAATCAACACAAAGTGCAATGTAAGCATTCACGCTCTTACCTCCAGGGCTTAAAGTCTCCCTTGATTGGAGGGGGGGGGGCCCTCATAGAGCGGCGATATATATATATATATATATATATATATATATATATATATATATATATATATATATATATATATATACACACACATAGGTCGGCAAACTCACTCATGAGTCGACTCACTCGGACTCACTCAGACTCAGATCGAGCCGTGAGTCTGAGTCTGAGTGAGTCCGGGTGAGTAATATTTTGGTGAGTTTGAGTTCGAGTGAGTCCGGTTAAAGAAACTTTTCGTGAGTGTGAGTCCGAGTGAGTTCGGCTCAGGAAAATTTTGGTGAGCCTGAGTCCGAGTGAGTCCAAAGCGCAAGATATATTTCTTGAGTGAGTCTGAGTGAGTTACACCTTCTTTTGCCGACCTATGGTCCTATCTGCTCATCATCAGCATTACTATCAGCCTTGCCAGGATTTACGGTTTTACTCACGTCTACTCACACATATTCCAAAGCAGTGTCGTTCATAAATCATTTCAATATTTATTGATCAGAGGCGCGAATTACGCAGCGGGGTGCCTTGACCCCCCCCCCCCCCCCCCCCCCCGTTAACTTTTCCAGGGAAGTTCTAAATAAATATATCTTATGTTGTCATCCCTTTCAAGAAAAATGATCTTACTGGTTTGCGAGCGCTCATAAGTCGTATCGAAGGTACATATCAAAAGGCGCCAAGAATAGCCCGATTACGTGAGATATTGGTGTTAAAGAGCATTGACACCATGATCGAAAAGCCAATTCTAGGCTAACGGACTCATGAGTCGACTCACTCGGACTCACTCAGACTGAGATCGAGCTTTGAGTCTGAGTCTGAGTGAGTCCGGGTGAGTTATGTTGTGGTGAGTTTGAGTCGGAGTGAGTCCGGTTGAAGAAAATTTTGGTGAGCGTGAGTCCGAGTGACTCCGGCTCAGGAAAATTTTGGTGCGTCTGAGTCTGAGTGAGCCCTGAGCGGAAAATATATTTCATGAGTGAGTCTGAGTGAGCTCCACAAGTTTAGCCGACCTATGTATATATATATATATATATATATATATATATATATATATATATATATATATATATATATATATATATATATATATATATGGTGCACTGAAGCGAACTGTCTTTTAAATTAAACAGATGCTTATTATGAATGTTATAAAAATAACTTGTTCTGAGTGTACTTAGGGCATATATATACATAATGTGCCGATCCAATCAAGGACTCCAAAATTGGCATTTTGCAAAGGCTTTTTTTTTTCAAAAATAACTCGGGATGATAAGGATTGGAGATAAACGAGCTCGAAGGAAATAACCATGGTGTAACGCAGACCATTAATTTACTCGCTGCATCGAGAACCTTCAGGCATGACAACGCTGTTTTATTTTCACATCTAGTAACCTAAAAAAATAGGCAAAATGCATGTGTCTTTGGTATTATGCCAGAGTCCGTAATGCCCAACTGAACAAATTAAAATTGACTGGTAACGTAAAGAGATCGAGGTGAACCTTCACTAATTCACGAGCATGTACAGCTTAAAGCTCAGGTGCCTCGCGAAACAGTATGCTGTGCCAGGAAGCTTAGTTGAACAGGGCCGTGACCCGTCATGTGCAGTAGTATGAGGATGCCTGTCTTCCTGTTTTGGTCGAGCCACATCAACCAAACAATCTGAAATAAATAAATACTAATTAAAATTGAAAAGTTACAATTTATCCTCACAAGGCACTATTGCCAAAAAAAAAACCCACTCCAGCGCTTGTCGGATGGGTGGTGTTGTGCTGCAGTTTACCAGCTGAGGGGGGGGGGGGCCGAGCACATCCTTAAAACATGGAGGGGGCCGGGCCCCCCCGGCGCCCCCCCCCCCCCCCCCCCCGCCAACTTTAAGCCCTGCTTACCTCCTTTCACAATACCCTTTCCGGCTTTTAAGGCACACCACCTGACCTTATGGCGCATAATTCATTTAGAACAAAAAAAAAAAAAAGAATGAGTAGCAATTGGTGTAGTTTCCAAATCTATCGCTAAATGCAGCGCTCCACTACTGTGAAACCTGAGGAAGCGCGTAGCACGGTAGTTACGTTAACACAACACGCTGGTGTGTTGTGTTAACATATGCACCCAGTGATTCCCGTTCATAGAGTTCCACTGCTCCATATCAATCCTTCGTTGACGTCCAATGTTTGAGGCAATTCATGTAAGGTTTCCCCAGCATGAGTAGAATCTTGTCAGAGATTCGCAAACTTGGAGATCGACATACGCGCCTTTTTCTGCGCTTTATCGACTTCCTCCTTGTCACGGCAGTTGAGATACGCGTCGTCTGCTGCGAGTTCTGTCTGGTCGTTTCCCCCTTCAGATTTGAAGACGAAGGCGTCGGAGTAGCACTATTTTTTGTCATGTCGCCGTTACAAGTTTACTAAGAAAAAGACTGCTTGTTATGCCATTCGCTAACCTGGGGCTGAGCTTCACAATAGACAATGTACTTACCTTTGGTGCTTCGGCTCTGGGCTTCAGCCACAGGAACGCTTTTGATGCCGTTAGCAGATACCTTCAGGAAACTAAACGGATGCGACTCTAAATCCCTACTTGTATAAGTATTATTACAGCAGTAATGAGTGATCTCAAAACAGAAAATTTGTATTTTTTTTTGCCTGTTACTAATTCTAATCAAGATCGGGGATATAGTGTCTGATCTGAACAATTATTGCACTCTTCCAGTTTTTATGCACGTTTTCCTTCCTTTTGTTATCAATATTGATTACTTGAAATATAAAAAAATTGATATCAATTTTTGGCCAATCCCCCTGAGTGGGTATGAGCCATGGTCGAGGTATCATCACCATCATCAGCACCGGCGGGAGGAGCAATAGGGCGCTTTGCGAGGCAGTGTCGCCCTCTCTTGCGTGGCGCGGGAGTCAACCGCATTTTTCTGTCAGCGACATTAACTTAATTATTGTGATTACTTCTTAGTCGCTTCTGTTAATAAAGCTATTTCAGACCATGTTCGCTTATTTTAACCCTGGTTTTGAGCATTGCTAGCCTTAGGCCCTGTATTGACCACTTCATTGTGAGCACGATCACGCCAATCAAGATCTACCGACGGATGACAAGCCAGGCCCCTAAAGTGCTTCGCACTTAAAATATGAATTTTGTGCATCTGGATGAATTGCAAAGTGCATTGGTTTTCCGAAATGTTCAAACTGGGAAAAGGTCTTGACGGTTTAGCTTTCTAAACAATCTACAGCGTGTTGCCAGACACGTACAGACTTTTTGCTTAAGCCTTGAATCGCCAATTAGGGTGCTTATGATTTAGGGGCAAGCCACAACCACAACCCATTAGAAAGCATTAACTGGACATCTATGGAGGCTTGACTAATTCTCCACTAGGCTTCACATAACAACCATCAGGTGAACAGATGGTAGACACAGCATTGGTGCTTCGATTCCAGAGTTTCACAACTGCCATAACAGATTTATTAGATGCAACAGCTAAACAAAAACAAGAAGCTTGCAGACTTTGTTTCAACATATTTTACTCTTGTCAATAACAACGCAGACATGCAAAAGGGCAGACTGCGAAACAAGGTTCTTAAGCCATCAGTTATACGTAAAAAATGTACATAAAACGCAGAAAATACATGGGTGTCTCCACACATCCCAAACATGGCAAGAGTGAGCACAAACCTAAATTAACACAATAAAAAAATGCGAGCCTGCAACAGCCCACGGCTTGGCATCGCAGACTGAAAACGAGGCTCTTTGATCTAGAAAAATAACTGGTTCCAGATGCTGAAGCATGTGCATCAGGTTTGAACTACTTCTCTTGTTCTTCAACTTGATACACAGGGCATCATCTAGAAGAGCAAAGACACAATGTAAAAATTAGTGGCCCATTAATTTAGTTTAATTTAGACAAGCACTTGACACACAGAACACCTATGGAACACTGAAACACTACCTTGTGAGTAACGCTAGATTCAAGAATGGAGTGTTGCATGTCCTTTACATCTTTGATATTGACAAAAGTACTAGAAAGTGGACAGCGATCAGCTTCTAGCGAGACTTCTTTTCCTGTAATGAAAGTTCAACGAGCCAATGTTAAACAATTATTGTAGTACAGCAGTTGATATTCCTTCCTGCAATAGCTATTTGCAGCAAGGCACTAGAACAGAACAGTAAGCATTTCCCACAGTCTCAATGTTTAGAACTGTCGTAGCATCACAAAACGTGCAGGGCTAGTTCCTGGTGTAACCACCTCTTAACTGCCCGACGTTTTTAGGCCGCAACTTTACAGCAGATGCACTTCTAATAAGACTTATTACCTACATTTTTCAACAACATGCATCCCCTCCCTTAAGGGGAGATGAGGGTCTTAAAAAAAAGTTTTTTATTTATTATCCTATTCCTATCTCAATGAAAATTACCATGCATGTGTAACATTGAATGGAGATTTCAAATCTGCAAACAGATTTCAAATATCTCATTTAGAAAGAAAGAAATGACAAATTTCCAATTTGTAATTAGGTAATTTCTTACGGGTCATTATGGCAACTTACAATACAAAACGTTAGTTTTCAAAACTACATGGTTCTTCTAAAAGGTCCACCCCACAGGCTAAAGCAAACTAGATGCTAAAACAGCCATTGCTTTGATCAGAAAAAATTTTCAAACTTGGAAGGCAAAAATGAGCGTCCAGTAATTAGCTCGTATTTATCAAATAATTACATTTCCATCAAGGTTGTGAAAAAAAGGAAAGCTTTAGCCTGCAGTTCAAGTGCTGCGGAAAAGAATGACACCAAGTTTGTTTAAATATGTTCACAGAAACTTCCTCAAAACTTCCGTAAGGCAGATTCAATTCACAAAAATAACAAAGCCAAGAAAATTGCATTTCAAGCTTTAAAAAGATTTGTAATTTAATATATTATGCCTTTAAGACTAAGAATGGGTATTTTGCCATAACATAACATTTTTCCAGAGCGTAATTTTGACTATAAATACCTCAAATACTGATTTCCGAAAGTCAACACTTTTTAGAATTTTTTGCTATTTTAAGACCCTCGTCCCCCCTTAACCTTACAATATCACGCCCTGGCTAACAACTCTATTGACATTTGTTGAGAAAACCACCTGAGCAATGGCCATCCCAGCATTCTGAAAACTTCAGTTCATCTTCAACAACTGTTTACTTGTTGCCAAAAGAACACAATACATTCAATAGACTGCAGTGGCTCAAAGCATAAACTCACAAAGCATTACTCCCGATTATACTTTCAGGTATAGAATTAGCATTCTCAGGGTGCACTAAGTTATTGCAATGGCATGACAGGTCCGGCAGCGTTTTTGTTTCTTGAGATGCAAATTGCCATTCTGTGTGGCACAAGCACAGCCCTGAAATTCAATGTATCAGAGTTTCAAACTTCGCATTTTGCGCATCCTCTCAGTAATCATTCCCTTCTGTGAGGTGTCACCTGTTTATGGAATCTAACAACCTGACAATGCATGCATCAATTATGCAGCACTACTTCCATTAATATGATGTGCCAAGTGGCCTTAATATGAACCACAAAGCTGAAGGTACCAGCCTCTCCACTTACGCAGGATTCCTCATATTCCGAGTCTCCAAGCAACCTGAATGAATGATTACACAATAGGACACAAAACAGAAATTTTGCAAGAAAAAAAAAAGCAAATGGAGCCTGAAGTGACACAGCAGCTGAGTGCAAAAGTCTACAATCCGAATCGGCCTCGTGGTAAGCTGAATTTTTTAAACCCTGATAGCCGAGGCGTAGCCACAACGCTAGCGGTGTCTATGCCGAATGCATGTTTGCTTTTGTTAGTGTCTCTTTTCCTATGCTCTTTCTTTAGCAACACGCATTTAATTTCTTGAACCTATGTACCATGCAGTTCAAGCAAGAGCAACGAAGAGGGTGCTGTGTGCACAGGCACGACACACCGTACAATTGATGTTTGAAGTTTACAGATCATGGGGTTCAATGAAAAGCCCAATGTTTTTCACAGCATGTGACATCTGCCCCGAACGTGGCTTTCTATGTGCAGCACATTTTCAGTTTCATTAGAGAGAGAGAGAAATTGCATTGTATTCTACAGCTAAACTTCAACAGAATTAACATGGCTATAACATATTATTTGCGGTATAAGTTTGTGAACGTGTCCCACCACTACAGCAATGTAACAAATATAGTTTGAAACAAATATCGGACATAATGAAGCCATATTAGAGTCAGGTGTGACATAATGAAAACCAGGTTCAACTACTCCACTGAAGTAAAGCACGACTAACCAAAATTCAGAATCACTTAGTCATACTATACGATATGTTATAGCATGCGTTGATTACCTTAGGTTTAACTATATTAAGCAGAAAAACAAGAGGATACAGGTACTGGTAGCTCTTGCTGGGACTGACTATTGAATACGCATGTGCGTAACCCAGGAAACTGGTGACCAGTGTTCACACAGCACTTTGCTGTGGTACATGAGCTCCATTTCTATTACCCACTGGAACACTGTTGCAATATTTTCAAAGCAGGAATGAAAGTACCAATAACTGAACTCCTCTAAATTGATGAACTCGGTGAAGTCATGCCACAATTATGTTTAAAAAGTCCTAGAAATTCCCCCATTTTCATTCTATAAGTACAGCTAATAGGGGAGTCCCGTTCTTTTCTCTCTGGAAGAGTATCTGAGAAAGCTCAGATTTTGGAGGCTACACTGTCAGAGATCTCGGAGGATACTTCAAAGTCAACATCACTGCTTTGTTAACAGCTCTATATCAATGTCTTCACGAAAAACATATAACCTGCAACTATCCCCAGACGTGAACTAACCTTTTTAGTTCGTTGGCACTGGAAGGAAATATCAAGATCCAAAAAAAATTAGTGTATTCCATGAATATTGCAGCAACTTGGACGATTTCATCAAGATATGAATGGAAACGATAATTTACTGTCCACGATTCGCTGTCTCTACACACTTCGCAGTTTCTGGATTGTTTACAGTGTATTGATTCTTACCTGCTATTTCTTTGGCTAATGGCTAAAAATATTAATTTGTTGCGTGTAAGAATTGAGCACACATCCAAAGACCATGAATGACTGAGAGCTTGTCGGGTACACTCATTGAAGCCAGTATTACAATAAAGGCAGCGAGAGTCAGCCCCGAGAAGAATGAAGAGTAAGGCTAGTGAGTATAGCATGCAAGCTCTCTAAGAAAAGACTAATTATACTCCGCCACATCGCCATCACATCAGCATTGTTAATGAGATTTCCTTCTCTCTTTAACTTCTTAATTGTTTCGGACAAGCGTGGCTCGTCCATCCGCTTGAGATAATATCTCCCCATGAGCGTTTTGAACAAGACTCGCTCATTTCCTAGCTAGTTTGCGTGTTGCTTCGCCGATGACAACACTTGCTAGGCAATTTCTTTCATTCTAACCACCATTTCACATGTTTTCACCACTTGTGTTCACAAAATGGCGTCCACTGAAAGTGACGCGTGCATTGCTCGTGCATCATTGTAGAAAGAAGCTTTTCGTCATCATACAGCTCCTTCAGGCGGTAATTATTCAGACACTGAAGCTTACGTTGTTTCAGGAAGCGAGAGCAATGGTGATGATCACATCAGTATTAGCAGTTCATCAAACGAGGAAGGCTGTTCAGAGGACACTATCATGAGCGTGCGTCATGATAGGGTGGTTGACATGAACCGCATCCCCATCAAGCCTCCTAGGTTACCATTTCTGGGCATTTCCGGTAGGGCATTCCCTATAACATCGCCTGATGGCTTGACATGTTATATTCGCCAGTTTCTCGACAATTACATTATTTCGCGAATTGTGAAAGGCACTAATAGGCCATGCAACAATAAACTTCCCTATGCTAATTGACTTAATTTACATATCAATCTTTTTCCGTCAATCAAAAGATGCTTTTTAGAAGCAAAAGGTTTAATGTCAAATTGAATAAAAATAAACTTTTTAAACAGAAATGCTCTCGAAAAACAAAAGGGCTAAGGGATTAAGAAGAACTTGGTGCTGATATCGGCCAATGGGTCAATTTATAAATACAAAGCAGCAAGAAAATGCTGTCTCGTGATGCACACCAATGCCATGACGCAGACATGACGGAGTGTTTGACGGCTGTGAGGATCTCGGGCCTAACAATAATCACCATTTCCCTTGCTTGCATTTTTTTATTCTCAAGCAACTTTCTACTTTCATGTCAAGAATGCCATTAAACCTTTGACATGCTATGTACACAATTGTGTACATCTCTTGTTTTTGCTGTTTATATCGACTAGGGGCTATGAAAGAGCGAGATATATCGAGCTTTGGATAAATTGAACCTCCTGCATAATAAATTTGTTTTCATTTAACTTCATTTTGCAGTGTACTTTTGCATATAACCATTTAGCTGAAGGCACTACCACGTTCGACGAGTCGTTGGACGTGCCGTTTCCTGAGAGATATGTGAAAAGTACAATTTTTCTATGCTCTAAATGGACGTAACTAAAAATGAAGTTGTATTTCTAGCCTAAGATTTTGTTCTATTTATGTAACAACAAAACATCAGAGACTTCAGGATAAATAGTTATTTAATGAAAGGTTCATTAGGATTAGTTACTATAACACACATGTACATTAACATATTATGATATTATTTTTGTTGCGATACACTATTGAGTGCCTTGAAATACAGTTCTATCGATTTGACACATTTACAGACAGTTCTTCATAGGTGGCGTCTGAAAGGGTTAAGCTGATAATGCACATGCAGCTGCAACATAAACTTACCTGGGAGGCAGCGTTTAAGAAAGAAGAGACATGCAAGACAGACAATTATTGTTTGGAGGCAAGATAAGCACCAAAGGATTGCAAACTGTTCTTGATAAGTGTGGTTAGGCTTACTTAAATAGGCACACCTAGCAGACACACTGAAGTGAAACATTAAATCAGTTTAAACTGGTAAAGTGTTCTTTGAGAATGCCATTCCTGCTATTTTAGTGGCCACAGACTGACTATTAAAAGTGCAAAGGAGGTTTTGCCTTCCATGTTATGGGACTTCCACTGTGAAAATCCTGCGAACAGCGTGTTAGTGTTTTCCAAAGGAATATTCCGTAATGGACCCGTTGTTGCTCAGTAAGAGTACTTGAAGTTCACTGAACACGGTCTTCAACTAAATTGTAACACAAACAACGTGCCCTCTCTAGCTAAAAAATTCAACAGGCCTAAGCAGATGTGTTATGAGCTGCCATGAAAATGTTAAGGCAGAGTCGCCTCTCCTTTTTTATTTTTGCATTTTTTTTGGTTCACCAAGCTTTCTGTGATGATATTGGCTTTATTTCAGCATTACAGGAAAGTAATTAGCCAATGGGTGAATCCAGACAAAAACGAACATATTGCCTTGGTCACCATTCTTGATTTTGATTAAATTTACTCAGGCAAAGGTTTTAAACTTTGGCCACCGAAAAACATTTTTCTGCTAATTTCATAATTTCTGAACTTTGGAGCCGTACTTTGTGCAAAAATGTAAAGTTCTTGACCACAATATTTTCCCCAATTAAAAAAAGCAAGTGAAGTGCAACCTTATGAGTAGTTTAATACATTTCTCCACAAAGCAATATTCAGGGTAAAAAAACATAAACATCGTAAACAGCACAAAATAGCTGTGGTCCAGCAATTTATTTGTCTAGTCAAGATAAACTGAGGACAATAAAACTTAGTGTACATATTTACTTTTGCATTTGAACTTTCTTTCGAGATAAATTTTCATTTTGCTGAGCACCATTACACTTGTAAATTCAATTGAAACAGTTGTGGTTTAACATAAATGTTGAAATTTGAAAATACCTTTTCAAAAAAGGCTGTTTTAATTTTTTTTTAGTCATTCTATTTAAAGTAGAGGTCACAGTCAACCACACTGCATAAAAAAGAATGCGTTAAATATTTGAGTACCTAGCAAGTGACAATGTATCTAATGCGATTAAATGTGACAGAAATAAGTAGGGTGGTAAACCAAACACTGCGCAAAAGAACTGTATTAGCAAAGGGAATCTCACTTTGACTGCGTTGTTGGCATCTGTTGGTTGCTCTGCTTGTGAATGAAGGTGAGATAAGAATACAGCAGGCTTCCACCAACGCTAAACAGAGAAGAAAAAAAAAGGGAGAGACAGACAAAATATAAAGTAAATGAGCTAAGCAATGTGAAACTCTTCACGTTATAAGGTTCAGCTCAGACAATGAATAGATCAGTTAACGTTAACTTAGATTTCACAAATCAGAGCTTGAAGATACTGTGATCAGCCTGAATGCAATCGTAAAGGCTATCAGATCAGAAGACAATCGTACAGTTTAACTCTCTAGAAATGCAACTTTCATTTCAGTGACTATGCTTCCCAAAGCGTAAACACGTAAATAATGCTCCAGGCTTTCCAGCGTAAAAGAAAACACAGTACTGCCCTCACAAGAGCCAGGTAACAGGTAAACGTGGACGTATAAATCATGACGAACAAACTACGAAACAGATCTTTTCAAGAGCACACGAAAACAAACACTTCAACTTCAGCAACTTCAAAGGTGAAAAGCAATACGCACTGCTTTTCTCTAGAGAGTGATGCTCTCTTACTCACCTAATATTAAGGCCCACAAAGTTGGAAAGGTTGAAGATGTAGTCACCACCAACGTACATTCCGACATATGTGGTCATTATGTTCTGAAAAGACGAAAAAAGGAAGGCACAGACATGAACTCGGCAATCTGCAAAAGTCAACAAGCCTCACACTCAAAGAAAACACCTAAGCGCATGTACACGTCAGCCAAAAAATATGAAAGGAGACGCCCAAGTACGGTTTCATAATCGCAAAACAATCACTGCCAAAGTGTGACCATGCTAGGAGTACTTCCAAAGTTCTGAATCCTCCCCTTTAGCAGTTTTCTAATTAAAAAGAACAAGAACTGCAGAAGTGTGATCTTGAGTACAAATGGTGTAGAATGCAAGCAAATGTGAAATTAACTGCTTTTACGCCATACGTTATTGTTTAAAACAGTCTGAGCACCAAACTTCGCAGAAGCTGCAAAAGCTGGGCAAGTCGTGATGACTAATTCCTTCGTCTTTCCTGCAGGCATTCGAATAATCTCCATGTTCTGGACATGTTAGCACGCAAGGCAACACTGTATGACTTTTTCTGCAAGATGGACTGTATGAACGAGAAATATTGTTCAAAATAATGTTGGGCGGTTCTTTAAGTGTTTGAATTTCCAGGCGTTCTTCCCTATTCAGAAACATACAACTCTTTGCCGGGAACCAGCCATGTAAATCAAATCTGCCTATTCAAATTATAAGCCCTTGGTATTATAAATTCTAGCGCACTGCTCTCCAAAACATGTGGACGCAGCGCTTATCATTCAGATATGCTGAGGAAGCGATGCACGCACCTTTAGGCAGCCGATGATGGTGGTGGTAAGGGCAGAGTTGTACGCCGTGCACAGCACCGTGGCGTACATGATCATGAAGCCCATGAGGCAGGAACAGAGAAAGGCACCCAGAAACCCAGGCTCCAGCCATCGTGGGAACTCTAGTGCCTTTTTTTTTTATTGCAAACAGAAAATGAAAGAAAGGCACTGTCATTAGCACACTAGAATGGGATTCAAAAGTCGCGCAACCATTTACTTATGTACTTTAATAATTTGGTAAATGTTTCAGGTCCAACAACCACAATGCTTAAAACTAACATTTCAACTGTCAATAAACTAGGGATATGCGAATAGTAAATTTTAGGTTCAAAGCGAATTCGAAGCAAATAACGATTTGGTCAAATAATTTTCGAATCAAGTAGTTCGAATAGTTTATATCACATATTATTAACAAAAATGAGCACATTTGTCATGACCCAACTAACCTGCACAATACTTTTTGAAAACTGGAACAAGGCATGTGTGAATGTCATTCTTTTTTTTTTTGAAGTGAACTGGAAACAACTGTGAAAAGTAGCAGGATTTAAATTTCAATAGGATGCAAGTGATAACTGGTAAAATACATTACGTTTTAAAATTCATTAAAAGCCTGTCTAACCAGCTTTTCAACTTAGAAAAATTCTTAACCGATGTGAGGGTAACAAATTCATTTAACCTTGCAATGGGGCTTCGCGGCAGTGCGGATTTTTTCCGGGTGGGTATTTTCACGGCATAGCAATCCTACACTGCAGTGAAACCACATTCACAGAGGGTTACATACGGCCTAATATATGCTTATTCGTTCATTTCAAATACTTTGAAATTTTGAATAATCTAAATTCTTAAACGAATTTGAATAAGGTAGTATTCGTTCAAATATTCAAACTGCTCGAATATTCACACATGCCTACAACAAACAAATACCAGAACTAATCTTAGAAACATATTGCTGTGAGCTACTCTAACTGCCTCACTGGTTTATCTGGTGCCAAATAGGTGCGGTTTTCCCCGACGATATTTTTCAAATGTCCATCCGCCGCGTCAAGCAGAGTTCAGACTTTCGCGATCTTCCAATATCTTCTGGGCTTATTTGCACCATTATGGGCGTAAATTAAAAGGTTATCAGAACCGTAAGCAGCCTCATCTGTCTTTGTTAGTTGTGAATACGTATGAAAAGACTTTGATACATTTTCAAAAACTGCACTGAAAAATGTTTTTTTCAATGCAGTTTAAACGCAATACTTTAAACAGCTCGTCCTGCAGAAATAAGGCTAGCGATTTGGATGCCGATAGCGTGCGTGCGTGTGTGTGTGTGTGCACGTGTGCGTGCATGTCTTGCCTTTCGTTTTTACCTGAGGTGTCATTCTCCAGCTTTACAGTATTTTTAGTGTACGAGTTTTCTCTCTTCCACTGAAAAATTTCTTGCTTTGACATATGTTTTGTTTAGACACATTTTTTGTATTGCTATTCTTCGTGACCACTCCCCTCGCTAATGATTCCACTGAAGTTCACCATTACGACAGTATTCTGGTACCCTTTGTGAGATTGTACACTAACACAGCAATGTTTGCCAAGTACAAATTTTACTTTGTAGTGTTCATGCTTTCAGCGGTGTTAACTCCACAATGACACGGTAGCATGCAAATGGGCCTCACCATTGTGAGGTCACCAATGGCCCAGGACAGAAAAGCCAGGGGTGCCACCATGAGCAAGGCATTGTAGAAGAGGAGCTCATAATTGGTGAGGTCCTAGCATGGGGAACAAAAGAACAGAAAGCGTGTCAAAAGCTGTTTATGCAGAAACATTTGTTCACAGTGAATCACAGAAAGCTTTAAAGGATCAGAAAAGGCAAATATCAAGCCACCTATAATGAAAACTAGCATTTTAAGAAGTCTCAACCGAGAAGAGAGCTTGTACAATAGATAAAATGAAGCGCAAAGTGCAGGAATGGGCTGGCACTCCCACATAAAGGTTCATTACACTGCATTTTTACGCAGCAGAAAGTGCAGTTTGAATAATTTTGTTCAGTAAACCTAAACAAAAAAATTGATTAAATTGGTAAGCTCGCTAGCTTTGAGGTACAAAATTTCCAGAAGAATGCAGTGAACAGAAAAAGTGGTGTCGGACTGCACAGTGAAGTGCAGTTACGGCGTTATGTTTTTCAATGTCGGAGCGTCCGGTGCGCATGCGCATACCTTGGCGTCGACAACCTTGCGAACGCATATGATGTTGGCCGCAGTGAAGAAATCATTGAGCAGGACTAGCGTGTAGCCGCCAACATCGAAGGACAGGTCTTTGCTGAAAGGGAGATGGTCTGAATTCAACGCAAGACACGTCCGTGGACACATGGCTATCCAGGAAGACCCAGCAAATTGTGCTCTTTTTACCAAGAAAATGTCAGTCCTTGCTAACGCGCTGCTCATCGATAAAGGGCAGTAATGAAACTGATATGCTCATTTCAAGAAAATTGTCCGAATAAGCTTATGCTTGAAGAACAGTTGTGCTTTTCAAAGCATATTTGTGTCACTCAGCAAGCAATCATTTTCCTTGCTGTCCCTTTCCTTGTTAAAAACTCGACACCCACTACTTTCCTATCAAGAATGCGACGTCACATGACAGCATATGTGACCTTCATGACTAGAAAGCACTGAAGGGACAGCATTAAAGCAGGGAAGTGGAAGCCAGCCAAACAGTGATTATTAATGTGCAACCAAAATGGACCCAAAATGAACAACTAGAGCATACTTAAGCACGTACATTATGTCATATGTGGTGGAATCTTGTGCTAGTACAAAAGTACAGCACAGGCACAATTTTGATTTCTTTTCTTGCGTACATTTTTTTTTAATACTTTGCTAGCTTTCAATACCATCAAAAGTTTCTCCCGGAACAGAATAGCTTTTTCGTAACACTTGAAGAAACATTTATGAAATTGCAGAAACAGCCCAGATACGTAAACCTCAATTTTAAAAAGTTTGGAACAGCTAGTGGATATGCAGGCATGAATGAACCTTTCTGTTTCTGCAGGAACAGCCCGTCGTACATCCAAGGATCATCCCCATAGCCACAGCTATACAAGTCCGCAACGTGTGTCTACATATCATATTTAAATAATTCGGAACGTCTTCAGCTTATAATATTTCCAACTCACTTTCCCCATACGTTTGCATTTATAACAATGCTCCTAAGTGTAGCAATGCTCTTAGTGCAGCGTTATGTTCTCATACTCTGATTGCATTCTCAGCTAAGGGCTTTTTTAGGGGTGAAGCACCTTAAGACCCCACAATGTCCTTCCGTCCACAAACCGCCGTCCGGCGTCTATAGCAGATGTAGCGAAGATGCATGTGAACAAACCGAAACATCTGTGAACAACACAATGGTTATCCAAAGGCTGTTAACCAGAACAAACAAAATAAAAGGCCACAACACCGCGAAAACACCGACAATTAACCACCCATCAATCAAAACGAATGACAGAACAAAAGGTTAACAAGAACAAAATAAAAGGCTGTTATCCAGAACAAAATGGAAGGCCACGATTCATGATCCGGTGCACACTGCTTCACCCCATCATCAGTATTCACTTCGTGGAGTTGCGTAGATTCTTTTATTTATTCAAATAACTTCATAGCTGAGCCCAGGAGCTCTTCGCCAATTTTTTGTCCTGCTCACATTACTTATGAATTTTGTAACCTCACCACTTTTTACTTTTAACAGCGAAATGATATGCGGGAGACTACATGGCAAGCACTCACCATGCAGCAATCATTGCACCTCCCACCATGGCAAACACAGAGATCACGACGCCTGTCTGAGGCCTTTTCCTGGGGGGACAAGAGACGAACAATCGGGTGTCATTCTTTAACAGTGCCGACCTCGGTAAGCACATGTGCTCACACAAGGACTCTTTCTCGTGCCCAAGAAAGCCACAAGGCAACAGCGTGTTCTAATTTATCTTGAGTAACTAAGGGGTCTGATAAATATCATCTGTACCAGAAATGTATTTTTTTTCTTCTCACCATGTGTACTGTGACAGCTTACACTTTGCCCTTTACGATTCATTCATACTTTTCTCTGAGAGCACATATCTGAAATATGTGCTTTTGCTGAAGTCCTGTTTATGATCACTTTCAATGTAACGATGCTGCCTACAACACTGAATTTGGACCAAGGTTTGCAGTAATTATGTTCAAAATTCTCAATTACTACCACTGCTGCTTTAACAAGCTTAAGAAACAATCAACCTCCATGTGTCTAGTTGAAGCAAATATAAACTTGGCTAGTTTTGTATAGCATAGAGCTCAAGAAAAATGTTGCAATATTGAATTTACTTTGCGAGTCCAAGCTAGAAGAGAAAGAGGCATGGCATATGAACAACAGGGCACCTGTAGCAAACAGTCCCCAGAACAGAACTTGAAAACAGCAAGATGATACTGCAATTAACAATTTTAAAACTTCCATTAAAACAAGGTCAATATTGCAAAAAAGCATGACTCACCTCAGCACCAGGTATTCCCCAATCATGGTCATGAGAATGGAGAACCTACGTAATGCCGTGAACATTGGCAAGCTGCAGAGAGATATCGTAGATGTTTAGTTTGACGCGCAAAATAAGTTCATCACGTCTGTTTTGAAGACATATGTACCAACACGACAAACTAAGAAGGATGAACCTTGAACTAACGGAAAACATTTGGATGCATGCGTTACAATATGGCCAGAAGGTCTAAAACAAGTCTACCACAACTCCAACAAAAGTCCGAACGTATGGCACGACAGCGCGTGATAAAAAGATAACTTGTGTACTAAGAACTATGCGTCCTTTTTTATCTGCAACCATTTACCCTAAGGTTATCCGAGTCCCTCCGAGAGAAAAGTGGTGTTCATTGGCTTGTTTCTTCCTCAGCAACTTCAATCATACAAAAATTACCACTTGAAATCACGAAATGCAATATAAATTTGAATCCGTGCAGTTCCGACATACGTGACAGGCTTCCCTTCTGCTACAGATGAACAGTTCAACTTAATTATCATGAGTCAGCGAAGCATTCTGGTGAAAGAACACAAGCATGTCACATTCCTTGCCCCTCAGCCTGCTCTTTCCTGCTCCACCATTTACCACGCACCCGAAGAACGAAGTTTATGGATGAATTCACGCAGTTGATTTTAAGCTATCAATATTGTACAATCAAACGTACTATCGATACTTTTTCTACCATCGACAGTTCGATAGACAATCAACTATCGATAGTAGTATCGATAGTGCTATCGACAGTTCTGCATCACTACTGAGGACAAAGTCCAGTCGGGACACCCTATTGTCATCTGTTCCTTAAATCAAGTTTACTTCTCTCTCTCTTTTCCTCGCAATGGTCAAAATAGTGCCCATATTCCTAGCACCTTGGCGCTATTCCTACTTTCTTGCCATGTTTGCCAGACGTTCACTGGCTCATTTCATTGCTCAGTGCTCATTGATTGTTTCACAACCAAGCTGTTAAAAGTAGTTAAAACAATCTTCGCACAATGGTGTGATTGGAATTAAATGTCAATCACAAAAAAGAGTCAACAATGCAGACGCCTGCATCAGAGTTTCCAAGTGTTCCGTACAGGACAAAGGCATTGGCAAGAATGCATACTTGTATGACGGCATAAGCAACGAGCAAGGAGCACCGAGGAGCACAGCCCCGCCAGCCTGTAAGAATGTGTGGCCCAAATTCTGACACAACCAGTTAGAGTACTCTATCCGGCCAGCCACCTATCACAGAGTGCTCACTTCGAAAACAAAGCTAGTGCAGGTAAAACAGAGTATATGGATATTATCACTGGGGAACACTTCGCAAATACTTTCTCATGGTGTTACCTAGTGAACACAGACATAAAGTGATGGTGTACCTAATTTTTTGTGTGCACCAGAATGCTTCGCTGACTCATGATAATTAAGTTGAACTGTTCATCTGTAGCAGAAGGGAAGCCTGTCACGTATGTACCTAGTGAACACAGACATAAAGTGATGGTGTACCTAATTTTTTGTGTGCCTCCTAAGCCGCACACTAGATTGGCTCCAAAGAATATGGGAAGCGGAAATATCTGTAAAGGAAATGAACACTTGCTTCAGATAAACATACATTTGAAAAGGCTTCTTTTTTTTAAAGAAGCAAAGATAAAAACAAGACTTCCTCAAGCGTACACATGCCATTACATCATGCTGTTCACTTGATTCTCACCTTGGCGCACGTGGCCAGCGATATATTTGGGAAATCTATAATCCCTGCTTGCCTTAATGCCCATATCAGGGTAATGGTGATAATCATCTGTAACGGAGATGAGAATGTTCAGTCGCACATTTATTAATACATTTATAGTCAGTAAAAGCTAACAGTGTAGTCACTACAATATTGGTGATCAAGGCTACAGCAGAATGATTGCAGTCCCCAAATCAAACTCAAAAAGATTCAATTCATGTACGCCCCATAATAATGATACGATTACGAGTCAAGCCATAGTGGGAGACACCTGATAAAATTTGACAACCTGGGGTCCTCTAACATGGCACGCAATGTGCAGCGCCCAGAACTGCTGCTCTATTCTGCTCCCATACAAAATGATTGAGATTAGGTAGTGACAAAATTGATATCGCATCTAAACGAAGTTAAGTAAGGGCAGCTGAAACATTTTGCCCTTTCGTTTCATTTCCTGCTACATGATGACGGCACGCAGAATTGCGCCACCGCACCCTCAGTGAGGCGGCTGCAACACCCGTTATCAGGGCCGTAAAAATTTCACACTTCCCACCCAATTACTGCGTTTATCTCTGCATCACAGCCGCAGTTTCCGGCAGCGGTTACGGCTGCAAAGCCGCTAGAGTGCGTGGTGCCGTACTTTCGTTTTCTCCGCAAAGCCTCGAGAAAGTTTTCTTTTCTGTTGGCACTGTCACTTGTGAACCCAATGAATTAAAACTGGAATGCTCCAAATTTAATCAGTTTTGTTCAAGAGCAAGCTAATGCGGCTTATATACGCGTTATAGCGAAATCCCGCAACAGCGAATCACCCGAGGTAGTCTTTCGCTCTCTCTCTCATGTTAACAGCTCAAAGTGAGGAGTTGCGACTGTACGGAATGCGGAAAAGCGAAGCGTAAATATGTAATTAGATGTAACTACGAAAATAATGTTCTTGCAGCATGCTGTGCGTTTTACTTTCGAAAATGACAACCGCGCCGCAGCGAAACAAGCGTTGGAACTGCGAGGGCGTTACCAGAGCTCTACAACAACGATCTCGAGTGGTTCGAACTCCAAAAAAAGAAGTAAAAAGGATATTACTAATAAACGAATAGTAATTGGATCACGGCGTTCAGCGAATTCGCTGAACGGACAAACAACTGACAACGCGCACGGGCGGATCTTTCAAGCGTGGTTTCACTTTCGGAACGTCACTTGATACGCAAGCACCCTAGAGAAACAAAAAAGGAAGAAGTCGATTAACGAAAGAATAGATGGCGCTTGCCTTGACTGGCTCTCCGAATAAAGCATTTACCATCGTATATTTCGTCATTCACGGTGTATTTCTTATAATGGGCTTGTAGCTTAGCAGATCGATCAAGATTCCATGGCGGTCCGACCGCCGAAACTAATTATAGACGCCCGTCGTTGAACTACCGCGACGGGACGGAAAAAAACCCAGTAGTTGGTCATTGCTTTAATGTTTTTGTTTTCTTCTCTACAAGTGTGATTCGGTGAAGTAAGACGAAAACCTGTCTGCGCGTTCTAAGAACACTCTCCGCACGAACTGCGTCGCCTGCGTTAAAAAAACGAAACGCGCGGCAGGAACATCAAGTGTGTAATGCAATACAGCCGAATATGAACCGAACTAAATGCAAAGTGCGGCGAGAATCTATTCTATGAATAAACGCTTGGGCGCCGAAAATTTCTTGAGGTGGTTTCGGATTTGCCACGTGCACTTACGAAAAACGCGCGCGCCAACCAACAATTCAAACCAAGCTACAAATTTGAACATGATCCTAATGTAGCAGAGCACATTCTTGGCTCTAACTATTTCGTGTTAGACGACTTCTACAGTACTAAAGTGGCCTTGTAAAACTAACATGAAACTCAACCGCGATTTCGTCCGTCGTGTGAATACAGCTTAAGAAGAGCGGTGACAGTATGCAGTTCAGCACGTCCTCAATACGCAGTTTTTCCACAGCTGCAGTTAGAAATAACACATTTTTTTGTCAATTAGGTCACCTATGAAGCGCTCACTCTTATTTCAAACTCTGCGAGCTGGAAAAAAAAAAAAAAAGAAGAAGAAGAACGGGTTGAAAAATGTAAAATATACCGTGCCGACACCAATGACATTTCTCTTGATTTGATTATGTGAGGAATGGGAGCACAAGTACACTAACATTCATTCGGCAAGTTGACGCACAGAACTGACTATCATAACAGTTACGGGCGTGTCTGATGTTTTAATGATTAAAGATCGGTACCACTTTGAGCAGCGGCAAAGGTAAGCATGCATGCAAGGACATACCTGTCCCACCCCCAAGAAATGCGGCGACGGAAACCTGTCGGGAGGAGATGAAACAGAAAAGTATATAGAATGGAACTCCATCTGACACTTGAGACAGGTGAAGAAGATGAACGAGAAACGTGCATGCTCGAAGGTGAAAGTGACAACGCTCGCATGAGGTTCTCGTAGCGCATGGCTACGCACTCACCCGTAGGTAGTGAGCACGACTTTGTTGATAATAATGATGAGAAACGAGACGACGCCGTAGAAGAGAGCAGAGAGCACCTTGGCCCGTGGGCTGATCCTGGTTACAAGCGGATCGTCCATGGTTCCGCACTAGCTCGACACAAAACGAAACACGGCTGTATCACCACCGAGGAGGCACTGCATCCATGGCTTTCACAAGAGATGCGGGCGGTATTCGTGGCACTCTGGCTAGCGCCGCGTCGAGCGAATGTATGCGCATAGGTGACAAACGGCGGCGTAACACAGGCGGTATACGCTGAAACGATGCGACTATAAAACATACACAAGGCCGCAGCACCTGTGTGCAGCGCGTGCACGCTTGTCACACACGGGCCGCTTGCGTCACGGTATGATGAATGCCGCTGCCGGCCTCTGCTGGCGCCATCCGCAGATCACGTAACATAGCGTCGTATTAAAAACATGCAGCACATGCAGCGAGCAGCCGTCGTCCACTTTAGGTGCCACCACTGAACCACGATGCTAAATGGTGCACTTTTACGGGGAAGTAATTTCGCGCTTTTGTTCCACGAGGATGCTCCCAGCAGTTACCGTGGACTAAAAATTGGGATAGTGTACCGTACGGCTTTGGAAGGAGAGTCCTTTCTGCTGCTCACTGCAATAACCGCTCCGCGCGTTTTGGGAGAGGGCGCTGCCGACCGTAGGAGTGCTGTGCGGGCCACGCCCACACCTTTTTTGAGTGGATTGCGCACACGATTTTTTTGTAGGGGCGAAGCACCTTAGGGTCGCACGAAAACTGTTGTCGTCGAGGCTCGCCGTAGTCCCTAGTAGAAGCGCATGTGCGAAACATCTGTGTGCAATACGTCTAGATAGCGCGCATATGGTTAAAAAAAAGAAATAAATAAAAGGCCACAACGCCGTATAAACACCGACATTTAACCACCCATAAATCAAAGGATATGACAGAACAAAAGGTCAACAAGAACAAAATAAAACGCCACGATTCACTATCCGGTGCACACTGCTTCGCCCCATGATCAGCACTTCACTTCGTGGATCTGCAGCCATTTTTTTTTTATTATTTCGTGTTGTAGGTGCGGAAGTGGATTTGTTGAGATTATTATCTACTGTTTTGCCCACTAATTACCAAAGCTAGTCATTCCGCAACAGGATGCAGTATGACTTTAGCGGCAAATAATGGACCTTTAGAAGGGAGCTCTACATCGCAGCCCGCTAGTACCACCGTTTTCACAAAGTTTTTCACAAAGTAGTTACGTATGTTCAAGTACCGTACTTTGGATTTCAACGCATTCACCTATACCGCCCAGACATTTACATTCACTGTAAATTGGTTTCATGTTCACTTACTCGAGCATCCATTTGCAAGTTTATTTATAAGCATGCAAACAATTCATGAATGTTCATATTAATGCATCTCGGTCCTTCTTTCGCTCTTCAGACTGATATGACACACACAAACACACACACACACACACACCGAAGAAATTCCAGGGTCAAATGAAGCACTCCGTAATTGTGTTTGTTTCGTACGTGCTTCATTTGACCCTGGAATTTCTTCAAGGCTATTTCTCCACCAGTTTGTTCAAACAAATTTCTTAACCAGTAAGCACAACACCCGACATAAGAAACTGAGTCCGTGTCTTTATCGAGCTATAGCCACTATAGCTGCAGCTGGCGATAAAGCTTTCTCGTTGTTTATTTTGTTTTTCTCGTTGCTCGGGATAAAAACAAAATAAAAACAAGAAAGGAAGAATTAAGCGAAAGTATTAAGTTGAAGAATCATCGAAGTTGGTCGATCTTGGCATGATGCTAGGTCTTTCCTTGGCGTAGACAGAGTAGAATCAAACCACGGCCTGTTACTAGACCATGCAGGATTGTCCAAACTCAAGCGCCAGAAATTAACGTGCGCCTGGCTGTGGCACCCCTATAGGCACCCTCGGTAGAAGCGTGTACCTTTCGTCCCTCTAAGCCTAGCTCTAAAGGCCTAACCACACGTACGCGTTGCAGCGAGTCAGCGCGTGGCTTTTTGACGCGGCTTCGCACCCTCTCCCTATTTAGAGGGCGCGACGCCGCGTCAAAGCTACGTCGCGGCGGCTGCGCGGACTGTGTCAGGTGGGCGCGGAAAAATAAGCAACGGCGCGGCGGTTTTGTTTTTGCGGGCACCCGACGTATTTACCTCAGGCTTTAGAAGGTTTATGCACTACTGCGTAACGCTTCTATGCTATATAGTTGAACCAGTGGGAGCAGCATCGGTTCAAAGAACAAGAGAAACTCAGATTTTTAACTGGAATAACACATCTCCAGCTAGTTGGTAGTGCATAACGAGGCGAAAACAGCGCGCACTTTACGAGGACGGATCGAGGAAACACAAGACACAGGCGCTGACCAACAACTGAAGTGTTATTGTTCATACGCCATGATAAATAGCACGTATCAACAACAACAAAAAAGAGAGAAGAAGAGAGGCACAGCGAAAGGAGATTTTTAACGCCAACTTGCAAAGTCTCGCTCCTTCAACGAACAGCGCCCTCTCTGCTGTTCATCGCTGCAGCCTCTTCGCATTTGTTGAAACGCGCCATTGACGGCGCACTTTTCATTTTCTTATACTACAATGATATCTCTAGCAGGGATGTCATTTCTCTATGTGTCCATACTAAAACTACGAGAGCGATAGCTGTCCTCTGAGATCGGTAACAGCACTAGCGAAATGCAAGCTTTAGGAATTTTTAAAATTTATTGCTAATGTTCTTGTTTGAAACAAGTGAATTTTTACTTTTAACGTTACGTTATGGTGTTACACCGAACTTTCCTTGAAGGTAGAAATTATCAGCGTTGTCTACATTCATATGAAAGTACGCTGGTTAGCAGCAGCACCTATCAAAATGTTCTAAAAAAAAAAAACAGTAGTTATTCATGTGTTGAACTAACTTTTTTCCATTGAACACAATTCTAAAGCCGCAGAAGTTATTTTAAAGTGTCTGATGTTGTAATTTTTGAAGATAAGAAGCAATATTTACAAAAGCGAAACGTAATGTTAGCAGCGCCACAATGAAGCGGCGTCTAAATCTAGCATGCTCCGATGATGCGGAGAATCCCGGATAGACATCCGTAAAGCGAGAAATGTAGGGTGGGCTCGCTTCCGGCATTGCTCATCCTCGTTAGCCGCGCTTGTTGTGCGTGCCATGGACGTTCCTGCGTGTGCTTGTGCCGCTTTGCTCGAGCAAAGCGGACGCCCCTGACGCGCGATGTTTGTCAAGTGAGTTTTCCGCCGTGTGAAAGTTCTTTTTGTTTCTTCCGTTCCCTGTGGTGTGGTGTGTGCGTGTGTTTATGTGAGGCGCCCGTGCCTTGGGGCCGTTCCTACGGTTTGTGGTGTGAAGCGGAGGACTGACTGGAGCGTTCGACATGGCCAGATCACTGCAAGTCACCACTCAGCGGATCGCCGAGAAGCTGACCATCCTCAACGACCGAGGCGTTGGAATGCTCACGCGGATATACAACATCAAAAAGGTAAAAAAACTCCGTGCGCTTTCCTCGTCCGCGCGTGTACCCCGGATGACGGATAGACATTTAGTCCGTGGGCAGGGTGTGTCACGGCGGCATATCAGAGTCCTTTCAAATGCAGCTGTTTTTGCCGATAAAGCGGATTCACTTCCGTGGATGTCAAGCAGTCGGCAACTGTGTTTACAAACGTTAATTGTCGCAGAAACCCTCCAAGTGCTGGTTTCGCATGATCCGATCGTGTACCCCTGAGCGAAACAGTGATGCTGTCGGTTTGATTCCATTCCCTTAATGAGTTCGTTAATGTGTAGTTTACTGGTGCAAGTTATGCGTAGCGGAAGAGTGGCGTTGGCCGCCTCTTGCTAACCGAACTGCGAACACAGCCAGGCGAAGCCGGGGTTATGGGAATCCTCGCTCGAAAGTGTGCTTGCGGAGCAACAAACTGAAGCGGTATTTGGAGCTTCTGCAATAAACTTAAAGTGCAATAAACTTACGAGAAGTAAAATCGTTCGTGCAAGCCGCTGTAAACATTCGCGAGCTATCACGTCTCGTATTCGGTATGCAATAGAAAAAAAAAAAAGACTCCAAGAGGAGAGAGGGAAACAACTCGGAACACTGCTTCTGTGAGCAAACAGACAGCAAACACATTTTTTTTTTTAATCCTTAAGGAAACCGCCAATTTTGCAATGCGCCATGCTAGCGAAATACCGAAAGTTTCGTTTTACCTGTGCCATGGTGCTTAGCACGAAATAACACCTTTTTTAAAGAGTTCTTTCCTTTTCGCCGTATAGTGTATGTTTAGATGAACACCCTTTGGAAAGAGGTACACCCTTTTCAAAAGGAGTGTTATTTGCAAATCGATGGTGTTACTTCATGAAATTTCCCCAATGCTGTCGATATTTGTGTAGAAAAATTTAAAGCTTTTTGTCGTGTCATGAGAACAACGATGCATTTTGCCGCAAAAAATATTGGGGTATTTCAGCGTAAGCTTATCTGTAGGGTGATGCGAGATGTGCACTAACATGGTTCCATTTACAAACAGGCTTGTGGTGATGCCAAGTCGAAGCCGTCGTTCCTCTCCGACAAAAACCTCGAATCGGCCATCAAGCATGTTGTGCGGCGCTTCCCCAACATTGACATCCGGGGCAACAGCGTAAGTGTTACAGTGCGAACAGACTTGTTCATTTTTGTTTGTTGAATGCATCATCGATTCTCAGTGCCTGTTCTTAGTGTATTGAAGAGATGGAGTCATGACATGGTTCATGTCAGCCAATTTAAACCGTGCTATGACTCCTCGATACTGCCTACGCCTTAAGGCGTCAGGATGGCACATCTCTCCTGGGGGCAATTGTAGTGAAGAGGGGGAAGAAACGCTCGGGCAGCTGCTGCTGTGCGCGTGTTCTACATTCATGTTTGACCGGGACTACTTGCAGTATGTATGCATTACAGTGACCGTACTGGTCACTGTAATGTGACCAGTACGGATCCTTCGAAAATATGAGATTAAGGTATCAAAATACGTCAACACATTTTATAGGGCGAAACCATTAAACAAATAGGTGCATTTGGTGAATAACATTTGTGATCTAAAGCGATTCACCCGTGGCTTCTAACTGCTTTCTTGTTTGCAGGCCCAGTTGTCAGCAGTGTTCAACATTCGTCAGGACATCATGAAGTCACTGTCACTCTACTACTACACGTTTGTTGACCTCCTCGACTTTAGGGTAAGGAGCTACTTATTTCAGTCTTTGAGCCAGAGGTATGTTACCGTACAGACATCATGGTCTGCGTTAAATGCAGGAAAGTACCACAGGACAGGGCCCCAGCGTAACGGCAGTGCTTTCCACTTGATTCCATTGTGCAGCAAATGTTTTGATTCTCCAACCATAAGCGGGATTTACATGAATGAAAATCTGGAAACAGCTCTTATAGTTTACTTAGCCAACGGTTGGGATGGACGCCCCTCTAAATATGTTGATTCGATCTGCATTGCCTGATGAGCACCTGACTGCCATTTGCTTGTCACTTTCATCACGTACCTTTACTAGAGCAATGTTGTAATTAATGACTTTACTGAGCACTTACTTAGGCTTTTAGGGCATGCCACATCAACACTGAGTGATGCCACAAGAGATGCGATCTGCTTAGTGGAAATCCAAATCACTTCTGTGGCTCAGTGCCACTTCTGTAGGCCTTGAAGTGTCAATGCCAACATTTGATCTCAAATAAAATGTATCTAGTGTTCTGCCCTTAGCATGAAATGAGACAGTGCGATGGCCGCTTTTATGATTACAGATTTTTCGTATTGAGGACGGAGAGCAACTAGTAAGCATTATTTATGATTGAAGCAGGTTGTCTTGTCTATATGCGTGCTGCCATGTTGCTTTGTAATTGTGGTTACCGGTGATAACCGCCACAATGATTTACTGCATTGAATGTGTATGTGTGTGCTGACGGCCTAACATATTAAGTATCGTTGCAGTGTTACAGTGTATTATGTCCTTAGCAGAGCTGAAATTCTATGCTCCCACCAATAATGAGGCAGTTTAATCTGTAACTATAGTCTGTTGTGTAAGGATGTTGTCTGTGTACCTTGTACTTTTTTTGACAGTGCTGCAAGTTGCTTGTGAGATATGGTACGGATGCCTTGATGGAGCATGCCAACTGACAAATTTCCTTTTCAGGATCACGTCAATGAGCTGCTCACCACGATAGACTCCTTCCAGCTACATTTGGACATTGTGAGTACTTTCATGATGCATCGTTTCCTTACGATCATGATGAGAAATTCTGCTTATTAGCAGTGCATTTGAGTTTGTCATATTTGCCAAGTCAGCTGTTGAAATAGTTTTCCTGTTGCTTGTCACAATTTCTTGACCTTGCTGGCCTTCATTCATTTTTAAGCATGAAATGTTTTTAGCTTTTATTGTTGCTGGCCTTTATGTGGACCTTGAGTCAAAAGCCAGCACTGCCATCCTCAACAGAGAACATATTGGCACTCAAACAAGATTATTCGGGCGTTATTGCAAGAACGAAACAAGACCCCCGGGCAATCAGCCCAATGGTTTTAAAAAAATGTGGTCTTTGGCAGTCAAACCCTTTGTACAGGTACTGCATTATGGATTCTAAATACGGTCCTAACAAATTACAAAAAAATATTGCTTCAGAGTTCTTCCCAGTGTTTGTTTGCCCTGTCACTGAAGCTGTAACTTCTTGTACGCTGAAACTTTGTCATTTACAATCGCAATGTTCCAAACGCAGATAAGGCACTGTACGCTTGTTCTTTTTTAAATGCCATCACCAAGCCTGCACTCTTTTGAACAGCAGTGGTGGGCCAGTTTGACGGAGTGCTGCCAGAGCTAATCTTGGAGGCAACAGTTTAGGGGCACCGGTTGCCACCTTCTTTGAGAGATGGTGCCATGCTTCGTGCAGCGTACCAGCCTGGTGGCGCATCATGGCCGCATTGGCCACATACACGTGGAAAAGCCTAAGGTTTATCTTGAACAATGACAGGAAACAATGGTGTCCATACAGACAAACGCACAGTGTACTATGCTGTAGTTTTGGTAGGGTGTGCCCTGGCAAACATGCACAATTATTGTGACTAGTATAATCTCCGACCAAACTGCTTTGTCCGGTAGACATTTCATGTTTACATCTACACTCAACTACAGGAAAGCCAGCCATTTTTCATGAGGCAGTTGAGGATAATTGATTGTACAGGATGGCTCACCCTTATAGGGAATGTGGAATTTGTAGTCTAGCCAGTGTACCATCATCATCATCATCATTAATTTACCTTTAAGAGCTTCCAGGGAAGCTTTACATAAGTAAGGGACAATCATGAAAAGTAAAGAAAGGTCACATATACAATGGAAATTATGTCATTTTCAAGACAAAAAACAAACAACGTTCCACTAACATATGTCTTTGATACAGTGCAATTACGCTTCTATTACAAAGTAGTATCATCTTCTATGACAAAGTAGGCAGTATCATCTGGTACTCAAACGATGCTTCTTGGAAGCAAGAAGCACACGAATCATACGCCATTCATTTAGAACAAGGCAGAAGTTGAGGAGAAGATGGAGGCTTGGAAGAGATGCAAAAGTCTTGAGCAAGAAGTGTCATTGAAGCCAACGTCTCAAAAAATGGTCTTCTCCGAGACAGTAGCTGCCTTAAAGAAGGCAAGACCACTTGTTGGAATGTTGGCTCCAGCGACACCCCCTGTTCAAGAATTTTGCATCTCTTCAATGAAATGCTTCATTCCAGCCAGCTTCAAAATCTAACTTCAATTTGTATTAAGCTTTGCTGGACGAGATGTGCTAGGTATAGTTATGCCTATCGACGAAAATTATTGCATGACGTTTTCGTATCAAATTTTGTCTAGTAGTTGGGGCTGAAATACCAGTTCTGTGTTCCCTTGATGATGCAGGTTGTTTCCTTTGGGTGTAAGGGCCAGGTGTGGCCAAAAAGCGGCGTGACAGTTACAGCCCCGTGTATGAGCAGATGGGGCTGTGATTTTTAATCTTCTATCACCACAGCGTGATGCAATGTCGTGTTCCAACTCTCGGCCCTTTTCGCACGCAGACACTCAACTTCGACGTAACCAAAGCGTACCTGGACCTGGTGGCGGCCTACGTGACGTTGATGATCCTACTGTCGCGCGTGGAGGACCGGAAGGCAGTGCTGGGCCTCTTCAACACGGCCCACGAGATGACTCACGGCCACAGCGACAACAGCTTTCCCCGCCTGGGCCAGCTCATCGTCGAGTACGATCCGCCCCTCAAGAAGCTCGCCGACGAGTTTGTGCCACATTCCAAGGTGACGTTGATAATTTCACCTACATTTGGTGGGTTCTGAGGGGCAGTCTTGTCACCGGTGACAAGAACCTACTGAAGTTCACTGCTGGGCTCCTCAGACCCAAGAAGGCAATTCTAGGTCAATTTATTTCAAACTTCTTTATTTGGGTCTTGAGCATACTAGAAAATGGAAAAATATTTATTTCGGATGAACCATGAAAAAAAAAAAGCTGGTGAAATTTAATTATTTTTGCAAATTAAATATAACTAATTAAAGTTTATCTGATTAACTTACACAGCTGTTAACTGCAATTTAGAACACAGACTATGCATAAAAATTGATTACAACTTCATTGGAGACCATTCAGCTGTGCTGCTGCACATACTGGGCAAAAATAAACTACGGAAAATTTTATTTGTGCGCTCAAGGGCGAAAAAGTTGATGTTTATCGGAAACACCATTTTCAAACCTACCACGCAAGAGAAAGAATAAAACATTTGTTTGATGTTCTGCGCGAGAAGATTGGTGAGTGGGATCCTTCGTCCGGGATCCCATTGGTGCAGGCCGCTGTCGCACATTTCACGAGAGCCTCTTGGGTCTTCCGGATCCGAGCTGGACAGAGCTGCCTCCCACCCTATAATGTTGTGTTGTGTCCTGGGTTGCATAGGTGGATTGTGTGAGCATTCCCACACCATGTGGTACAGCGTGGCTGTTTTATTGGCGCAGAACCTGCACTGTGATGCGTGTATGTTGGGATCTATCTTGGACAGTATGTATGGGTTGGGGTTTTGTTTTGTTAAGCGCTGCAATTTCAAGTTAAACATAAATAGATGTGCTTCAAAAACATTAGAGGAGCATGTGCACCATACCAATGCGGGCTTGATCAAAGTGTAACACTCAGTCTTCGTTTTTGCTGCCCGGCATCGCAATGCCAGCAAAAAGTCTCCTCCAATCACGAACAATCTCTTGCTGGCATTTTCTTTTTTTTTCACATAGACCTGATCACGTTCTTGCTTTTTTCTTTTTAGCCTGTGTCTGCATGTATACGTAGAACTCATGTTAGACATAGCAGATATTAATAGGTTTTAACAGCAGAGCTGTTGTAGCTCGCCATAGTTTATGCAGTGTTGCAAACAATCACAGGTGGGTATGCGCCACAGGAATTGGGCAAGCCCCTCTATCGAGTACAGCAGATGCAAGCGTTAAATGAAAACTCTTCTCGGTGAAGTGGATCATTTGAAACACGTGAAAGAGAGTGAAAGAAAGAGAGCAAAAAAGAGCAAGAAAACAACAATAGCAAGAAAGAGAAGGAGAAAAATTGAGAAATACAGGGAATAAAGACGTCAAAAGATAGAAAGACATAGAAAGAAATAGACGCGAAAAAGAGATGAAAAAAAGAGATAGAAGCAGAGATAGAGAAAGAGATAGAAAGACAGAGAAAGAAATCAAAACAAAATAAAAACAAAGCAGAGAGAAAGATAAATAAATACTAGAAAAAAGAAATAATAAAGAGAATCAAGGAAGGCTACCCAGCTGTGCTTTTCCTTCAGGCTTGGCACCACTTGTGTGAAGCTGCCATAATTTTTTTTTTTTAGTCCCGAAATTCTTGGCATTTGCCAAATTACTGCAGCCTTACCGAATGCATAAACGTGTACGGTGGCACCACCTGGTGGTGCAGAACTTGACCAGATGAGTGCAGGCTGTTGTTTCAGTAACCACGTATTTGGCGCTTGTGCAAGTCTTTACCAGGGTTGTAATCTCAGACAGATTTTCCCTTGTAAGTGCTTGGCTCTTTCAGCAGTGCCAGTGATACTCCACCATTTACGCCACAGTATTTCCATTCTCTCTTAGCGTGCCATGATTCCGATATGTTCTACCTGCGCATGTTTCTCGAAGAATGTGGTTACGTAGGAGAATGCGAGTGGCTTATGCCGGTTTTGCAGACTTGCATTGCTATGTGCTATCCACTACGATACAGTATTGCCTTATCGTACAGAAAACCAGCACTGACAAAACACTCTGCTATCTGATGATTCCCCCAGTACGGAGTTTCTGTACTTATTAGTAGGCGTTTACTACTTTCGTCTGATAAATATCTTTCTAAATTTATTGCTGTGGGTTGCCACCCTGTGCATTAATGGCAGTTTTGTTTTATTCTTCTTTGCAGACCCTTTTCCAGGCCCTTATGTCACTGCAACAGGTGTTTCCTCGGCGTAACCTAACTGCTGACGAGTGGCGCAAGAGCCAGATGCTCAGCCTCCTGGTGACACCCGCACAAATGCTCACACCCGCACAGACCGAGACGGTGGGTGCTGATTGAGAACTGGTGTATTTTTGCTGTTGTAACGCTCATAAAATATACAGAAATTTCGGAGCTGAAGTCAGGGTGCAGGTTATACACGAATTTCGGAGCACAAGTTGGCTTCCCAGCACTGCCTTACGGTAATAAAAAGAAAGTGTCCTTCAACTTCTTATTTTTCTGCGGTTTGTAATTTATCGAGGGTGCGGGATAGATTCAGCGGTGGGTTGATACGGAAGCAAATGTGGTGCACCCTATGTACCTGTGTTACAGTGCCATCCACGCATTAAGGATCAGATGCGGTCACATGGAAGTGTCGATGAAGGACCAGAAATATGCTGCTGAATGTGCAAATTAATGATCTAACCGTTTGTGAGTAACGTAGCTGAGCCCAAGTATATAGGTAACCTTCAAAGCATAACAGCATCATTCATGGTCATCATTATGAAATACAATGTCATGGTTTAGGTTCACCTTCATATTATAGTTATGCACTCAACTAACACCTGGCCTCACATAAGACTTACACCTCCGTTGTGTAAGCGATAAGTGTACAGGCCACGTTAGGTGTGACTGTTCTCCGTTCCACGCCATGTGGCAGAAAGCGCAGTAGAGCTGTGTACTTTCTGTACATCTTTCCAGAAGGTCAAACTGAGTCAAGGTCATTATCCTTGAAGGAGAACCTTATGATTACCATGTGTTCTCATGTAAAGGCCGCACTTCTTTTTACAAATGTGCACCTGTATTTCTTGGCTGCACCTTGTGTGTGAATAAAAAGGGAATAAATCTGTATTTGCTTTAAATAACAGACACAGTTGTCTCCTTTTATGACATTGGGGATTCTTTATCTTATCCTTGTTAACCATGGAGGAAGGAAAACTCAGGAGAGGCCCTATCGTATCCCAATGCATTGCGAAAAGTGTGGCGGAAGTGACGTCAGATTTATGGGGCAAACAAACCGATATGGGGCAAACAAAACAGCAGACGCCCCGCGGCGTGCTCTCCACGCTGGTTCGCTTATGCACAGATTTGTTGTACCGACGTGAATTTAGCGGGTTTTGGGCGATTTGAAAGCAGTAAAATGTTGCGAGCACACGTTTGCCAGGCTGTTCGTGTGTGGTAGGCCCGCGCTGCGTGCTGAAATTCTTCGAGGAGCGTTTTTGTGCAACAGTACAGAAAGTACCGATACGTGCCGTAATCCAAAACATTCAGCCCTGCATCGCTTCTGTTAACTCACCTGGCAGTGACTTACGCTGCTTCTGCTGGGCGTTAGGCCTTTCTTCCTATTCGGCGCAACGCCAACTTAGTATTTGACGAAACTTTACGTCGAAAAAAGGACACCACCGTATTGTGCACGCGATCGTACACGCAAAGTTTGTAATTCCACTGCGCACACACTACCATGCAGCGTGCAAACACCGCAAAATACATACACCACGTAGTCCGATAACGACAGCAAAAGTTTATTGCCCTTCCGTACGAACGACACAGCCTCTAAACACGCGGTACGATGCCTACGGCGTGCTTATGTACGGTGCGCCTGTGACACCAAAAACAGAAGTTCACGTGTGTTCTGAGTTGACACAATACGTAAGAAACAGAGCGCACATCTGAGAGCTTCGCATGCAAGTACCATGCATTAGTGATCAGCAATGAAGCGATCGTACGTACACGTGAAAAGTGACACCCGGTGCTTTCCGCAGTGCACGCGATTTACACGGAGTATACGCAACAGCTGGGCATTGCGTAGCTTTCCTAAAAACAAACACAGAAGGAGCAGCACGAGTGAATCCACTGCGCCGCTAGCACGGCGAAAAAAAAAAAAAAAGGCTGCAAAAGCTCCGCGACTCGCCAACTGCGGTGCGCGCATGCGCTTAGTAAACGACGCGACGGAAATCGCAAAATGCTTAGCTGCTCCTTCGCTAGGAGGCGATGCGGGTGTTTGCGAGGTGGAGGCTTCACGAATGTGACATCAGGGCCTCTCCTTAGTATTCCTTCCTCCATGTTGTTAACTACCCAATGTGTCTTGTTGGCTTGCGACTCCAGGACTGGATAAGCTGCACTTCTGTTCACCACAATACCTCTGTCGCGAGATGAGGCCGCCATTGTACAGAAGCTGGGGCATTGCTCTGGTTCAGCTGACACAGGAATGTCAAAAAGCTTTCTGCTGAAACACGTACGGTGAAGGAACCTTGAAGTCCATGGGCGGACGCACAGAAAAGCACGTTTACTGTGCCACAGAACAAGACACAGGCCACCTGAACAGAAATTTTGGTAGCGCTTAGTCAACAGCCGCCTAACCAGTCAGAAATACACTGTCCAATATGCCTCTGTGCGCTGTGCTGGTACAAAGCTATTCAGCAATGATACCATTCCTGTGTGAGGGCTTGACTACTGTACCTTGCATTTAATATTTAGCTGTGGAAAAAGCTCCAAGCTCTTTTTAACCGAAAGTGGGAACTAAATATTGCATTAGAACACTTGGATACCTTTTGAGCAGTGCGTGAGCAACAACATACACTCTGTGTGCAAAAACTCCCATGCAAGGCTGCAAGACACAGGAATTAGTTTTTTTTAATTAGCTTCCTGTCCAAAAATTATCAACTGCAGTTATTGGTTGTGCGAAGGCAAATATGCATACGTGTAGTACGACATCGATTCAAAGTGGGGCTACCGCTGCACAGTCAATGGGGAAGAGGTGTGTGCATGGGTGACAAAAGTGTGGCATGTACATGAACATTAACTTTTAAAATGTATGTTTAGACTTAATTTAAAGGATGCGGCTCTTGTACAAAAGTATATGGCAACCTCTGTCACCAAGGGATGTTCCATAGTCATGCCAAAGGCCTCATTTCATTCACTGGCTGCTAACAGCCTTTGCACTTGTGTTTTTAAGTTTATCTGATCGATAATGCATGTTTCGTTGAGTTGAACCTTATGTTACTATTTTGGGGAAAGGAATAACAACACACAATCTTTATGAATGAAGTAAAGGTGTGCGGTTTCACATACCAAACCCATGATCTAGTTATGAGGCATGCCATAGCACGCGTGTACATGAATTTTGACGACCTGAGGTTTTTTTACACGAACCGGCATGTAAGTTTAGGGCGTTTCCGCATTTCGCCTCCATCAGAATGTAAAGGCCACAGTTGGGGAATTGAACCCACACCGTCATGCTAAGTAACTTAATGCAATGCCTTACCCACCAAGCCACGGTGGTAGGCACTTTTATGATTCTGGAGCTGAACGGTGACATCAAAAGTCACACGTCCAGTGCTCTAGCTCCAAAAATTTACATTCACCACACAGTGATGTTAGAAAAACTCTTAAAAATAGTTAAAAAAGAAAGTCTTAAAAAGAAAACCCACGGCTGTAATCGTTGTCTGTCTTAAATGCCTTTTCTTTCTTTAAAAATCCTGCTTGCCCACCACCTCCATGTCATGAACTACGTGCGTGTTAGGAGTTTGACATAGCATTCTTGAAAGGAAAATTCCAAGTGCGGAGTGTTCAAGAAAGAAAACGCAAGAAGACAGGTGAAGATTGTCGTTATAGGACAAAGATGCACACGAAAGAATGTTAACTGTTTTTAGAGTGAACATGATAAACTGGTTTTAAGGAATGACATGCTCATAACTAGTTAAGTAATATTAAACCTACTTGAGGAACAGCACAGAATATAATAAGAAGAATTGAAGGCCTTCGATGTCTCGACGGGAGAGGCCTAAGGCGTGGTTGGCGAAAGCTCTGCAGGACTAGCAATAAAGTTGTTACCAACCAACCTAAGGAAGGTTTGCATCGAAAAATCGCATTTCCAGTGTAAAAGTATCTGTGTCAAAATTGTAAGATAAAACTGATTTGTCTTGCATTTCACCGTAGATGCCCTGTGAATACCTCTCCCTGGAGACTATGGAGCGCTGGATTATATGTGAGTAAAAAGCATGGTTGACTTGTACGAAATTTATTTCTTTGTGCAATTTCAATGTTATCAAGCTTGTGTTGAATTCATGTTATCAAGAAATTTGTTTGCCCCTTTGGCTGTTCCAGCAAAATTTTGTGAGCACTGTAAGTAGGCATAACATCTGGAGATTTTTCTGTATTGATAGTTTTTAACAAAATACTTGATTTCTAGGCAACTGGGTGACTTTCGAGCAGTTCTACCCTCCCTCAGCTATTGTGACTGTTTGCTGATGACAACATAATCTGCCCTCTCGGCGGAGATAAAAAAAATATATATACCGGAGGTTGGCAATTCCAGTTTTCGCTCATGTAAGGTGTGCCTCTCCACTTTGTAGCTTGAAAACTTGAAGCAAAATTTTGCACCATTTGCATACCCACATACTGGTCAATTTCTGCAAGCTGCTACTGGATGGCACCACTAGTCGTGCCAGTGTTGGCATTGTCATTCATCCCACATCTAATCACCAGACCGGCCGATTTGCAACTTTTGCTGCCAACTCTTATGAGGCAATGTTGCTGCAGAAGCTAACCCTTGCAGTAATAATCTGTAAAATGGTAATCACTACTGTGCTGGCACTTGAAAACTAATGAAATCATTAAGAGTGCATATCAGCGCAAACGACAAGAGGGGACAGAAGAGAGGACAGAGTGCTCTGTGTCTTCTCTTCTGTCCCCTCTCGTCGTTTGCGTTGATATGCACTCTTAATCATGTTGCACCAACGCGCCCAATCCTACTCTCCTCTAATGAAATCAATTTTACTTCACAATTTTCTTTTACTTTTTTTCCTGACTGCCTGATGATGTGAAAATTTCATGACATGTTTTACATCCTAAAAGTTAGTCAGAAACTGTAAATGCCTTTATAGTTAGTGCCAGTGTTTATGTTAACTTGCTTAGCAATCTGAGCTCTGTTTGGAGACTCATTCAGTAACTATAAGCCTGCCTCGCTTAAATTCCACACATCTCAAAAGCTTTTTGTCAAGAAGGCGTGCTACATGAGTAAATATGGTAATCCAGAGCTCACTCGTACCGTTGTCTCATAATTTAATGAAAAAGTTATTGCTATACATCTGTAATCACAATCCTGAACAGTAGAGTGCTGTTGCTGCTCTCATAATTATGTGAACACTTAAGCACATCGGTACAGCAGAAAGATAAGAATAACTTAATGAATATGTACTTTCAGCCACAAAACTTTTAATGCTGCAAACAAGTGGAGTTCCCACAAAGCATCAACACAAAGCCTCAGAATTCAGTTTTACCTCTCAGTAACCGTTGCAATCGACGCAAAGAGCCATTAAAATTAAAAAGCATCATACCTCAATGCAGCAGAAGTTGATATTTCGCATGGAACTCGTGTATCGTCGGCTTTTGTGGTTTACTGTCTGCTTCACTTTAACGAACTTTTTACTGGAGATGGATGAGGTGTCATAGTAATAATGAGTTTGAAAGTGAAGCAAGCTGCAGGCACCGCACAAAGGGTCATCACTTACACTTGACAGCTTGAAAGTACATTTTGAAAGGTTAACTGTCAAGGCACAAGATGTATCCTCCTCTTCACAAAGAAGGTGCACAAAGAGAGCACAAGTCAAGCTTGAAACATGTGGCAGCAATTAATAAGCATTGTATGTCAAAGTGTCGCAGAGCATGTGGCTGCTATTGCGCTAAATTCTTAGGCGGCCGTCATTGTTACTAATGATGACGAATTCGGAGGCTCCTTTTTATGTTACAGTGTTGCCACACGTAGCAAGTAAAAATTTGTAAAGGTTTCTGGAAAAGGCTGGCAGGAACAGCAGTTTAGTTCTTTATGGACTACTTGAGCTGTCACGTTTCAATACAGTGGTGCGGGCTACGTAACTGTTCGCTTGTTCACGATTGCTTGCTAATGCAAGTCCTAATGCAATATTCTTTTGTTTAACATGGTGAGGGGGGATGCAGCAATACTTTCTGGTGTTTGATGTACCAACGTATGCTGATTAAGAAGGACGGGTTCTTTCCGTTTCATTTGGGTTGTAATTGTCATCCTGTATAAGTTGAATTACTAGATCACCGAGACATTTTTTGTCTTGATATCCCATACATCTGTTCTCCATCAGTAGAGCATGCTTTGTATTCTGTACCATGTTTTACCCCAACATCGTACACTTTTACTAAGCCCAAGTCCATTCTTTTGTCTTCATATCACAGCATTATACGAACACTAAACACAATTCTTTTGGTGTTGTACTAGATGTGTTAGTGTTATTTTCCTTTATTATGCGCTTTAGAACTGTAGGAAGTTGGAATTTTGCCATTTCATTTTCCCTCACTGGTTCTGCATTTCAATGCATACCACGCTTCAGGATGGTGTACATTATAAACCAGAGAAGCTTTTCTCTAGGCTCGCTAGGCTTGTACCGTATTTACACGATTGTAAGTCGACTCGAATGTAGGTCGACCCCCCCTAATATCGCACAGCAAAATAAGAAACAAGAGCTCGGGCACATTTCATAAAAAAAATTTATTTACGATGTCTCTGAAGGAAACAAGGTCGAATTCTGGTCTGCCAAGGTGGCTTCACGGCAGTGCTGGAAAGCTGTGCAGGAAAGCTAGCTTCGCAGCAATACGCGGGGATCATTTTCAGAAAGACTTTACAACCGAAACTAGTTTTCGATTCTCGATCGACCCCCCCCACTTCGGATTTCAAATTAAGACAAAATGGGTCGACCTACAATCGTGTAAATACGGTAATACCATCATTAAAAAAAAAAAAAGATTTTGCAAGGCTTCTGTAAAAAGCACCAGAAAACATGTGAGAAATATAGATTTATTATAGATATTGCTACAATGCCTCAAAAGTCTTCAAAGTAGACCCCTTGAGCGGTGACACAATTTTGCCCACAGCTTTTCTACTACCGTAAAATCTCAAGCAAGTGCCTCTTGCGCCAATGATTGCTCGGTCATTGGCGCCAAATATGCACCAATGACCGAGCAAGCGCGCCCCCTCCCTTCCTGTCATTTTTTTCAGCCTCTTCTCTGCTACAGAATCCTACAGCAACGGTCCCTGGGAACCCAAGTTCTGAGAATTTTTAGATGTGTGCACGATTTTTTAGTACTTTTACAGTGTGGTGCCTCGAGGTTGCATTCTGAGTTGTCACGAAATTCTTGGAACATTTGAAGAACGTATGAAATTTCATGTGAGGAGGTAAAAACAGTAAATGCATGCGTATTCAATAAGAATTTCATTAGAAGCCCAGGTGTGCATTCTTCTTAAAGGCTCTTCCACTGCTATCTTGAATTTTGGTCCACACCCGACAAGGGCCCCTCCTGCAAGTCTTGTCCAATTATGTTTCACTGCAGGAAGGGGAGGGGGGGAGGGGTTTGCTCGGGATTTTACAGTACTTGAAGACTTCTCGCTGGGCGGAATCCAGAAGGGACCTTAAGGGCACACATACAAGTTCCTTTGGCAGCACTCAGGGTCCCATGGTGGTGTCCTTTCAGCGAGGATTTCACTTTTTGGAATAGCAAATAGTCTGCTAGGTGTCAACACGGGGCTGTAAAGCAGTTGGGAAATTATTGCGATGTTATTTATTGCCAGGTAGCCTGGTCTTATCAGGTGAACACAAACTTTGATGTTGTACTGCCGTTCCATCATTTGCTGCATTTTGTGCTTGCATGAAGTCGTTCAAGAAGGGGTTCACTAAAAAGCACAATCCAGCCTGAACAAACGCTGGCAGGTGACCGGAACTTGGTGCTTTTACGTGCAGTCACACAAGGAAAAATTTGTTGCCGAAGCTTTTTATACAGACCCTGTATATAAACTCAGCTTCTTGAAAGCTTTGTCGCCGACGGCTCTGTTTCTGCGCAGTGGGGTTTCTGCTGCTTCACCCGTACCTGCAGCAGCCTCCAGCCCAGGCGCTTGTTCCTCCAGGCCCTGTCCAACGGCTGGGCCCTCACGCTGTTTCGCGACGAGCTGCTTGCCGTGCACCCGTACGCGCAGCAGTTCTTCGAGGGCCTCAAGGGCCACGGCAAGCGGGCCTCCGAGGTCAAGGAGGCCCTCGGCCAGGCCGTGCAGTCGGCGCCTCTCGTCCACCGCGAGCGGCGCAAGTTCCTCCGCTCGGCCCTCAAGGAGCTGGCCCTCGTGCTGGCCGAACAGCCCGGTCTGCTGGGACCAAAGGTGAGCTGCGACATTGGCTCATACAAGTGCGAGGAGCATAGTACGGTAAAGCCTCATTTATTTGGCCACCGTGAATTAAAAAATTCGAGCCTATGGCAGAAAACTCATTAATTAGGACGTATTTGGTTGTGCTTCGGTTAATTCGGACAGTTTGCAGAGCTCAGTGGCTCGTGAGGAATGTAGAATCGGGTGACACTAGGAAGTGCCCGTGTCACATCGCCAGTGACTGCATCTCTGATTAGCGTGTGCTGATCTCAGAAGGCCACGCTTTCATGAGCTGCGAGTGGCGAAAGGTTAGACACACGTCAAGACTGCCATGTTCCTGTAGTAAACGCTTGTTAATTGCGACAATTTAGACCTATTCCCTGGTCCTGGCAAGCACATGGATTGTCTAATGTCATCAAACTCTCATTAATTCAATTATATTTGGCCACAACACGGTTAATTTGAATGATCCTCAGTGCACGTTGAGTGTCACAAGTGAGTGATTCAAAAGAGTGAAACCATGAACTGAAAACTCATTGCTCTCGTTATACTGCGAACCATATGGTATTCACGTAAAAACCAGAATGCCTCATCCATATGGGAGTTTACCACCGTGTGTGACACTGCATTGGTCGCAGGTTGTCAGAAAAGCATGGTCGCCATCCATCGCGTTGTTGGCGATAAAGGCTGCAGTGGCTGTGGCAAATTATCAGTGAACGTGAAGTACCTGGGTGCTATCGGTGATCATGTTGACAGCATTCTTGACACTCTTGATAATTTGACATTCACTTAATTCGAACATTTTTTCCGGTACTGTGAAATCCAAATTAACGAGGTTTGACTGCATTCTAAAATGACGTGGCATTGGGCTTGTTCATTGTCATAGGGAATCAGCGTTGTTTTTGTGTAAAATTGACACCACTATGAAGATATGTAAACACCTGGAGCAAGCAGTTAAAACCAGAAATTTTCAAATTTCAGACGTCACTTCATACTGTCTGTTTTAGTCATTGAGAAGCGTAACTGTGGTCAAAATCAAAATTTCAGACTTCGCTTCGTTGCTATGCAGGCATTATACGTGCTGATGGGGCTCTCTCTGGCACGTGACGAAGTGTGCTGGCTCGTACGGCACAATGAACTGGGACCGCCGTCTCGCGCTCCGGGGCGGTCGCGGAGCCTCCAAGGGTGAAGACTTGCTCGACCGGCAACTCCCAGAGCTTCTCTTCCACATGGAGGAACTCCGCGGACTCTTCCGCAAGTACAGCCAGGTGCGTGTGAAAAATTTGGGCTTTTGTTTATTTTTCATAAAGCAGGCAACTCTTATTAAAATATTGGTACCTCTTTTGTGGAATTCTGTAAGGCTGACTAGTTTTTAGAGACTTGTATGTGCTCAGATTGTCACGAAAAATAACTTTTCAGTTGCTAGTAAGTGCCTTGTCCTGTTGTCTCTAGCCTCCATTCTTTTGTTGCACTTAATAAGCTTTCAAAATGAATGCATGCTACCGTATTTACACGAATGTAAGTCGACTCCAATGTAGGTCGACCCCCCCCAATAATCGCTCGGCCAAAAAAAAAAAAAAAAAAAAAAAGCTCTTGTCTTGGTTTCGATTCTAAGTCGACCCCCCAACATTGGATTGTCAAATTTGAAAAAAATGGGTCGACCTATATTCGTGTAGATACGGTAACTAGCCCGTTGATCCATCTTGCTGGAAAAGAGAAACATTTTTTCTGAAAGGTGGTCCCTAGTAATCCTTACGAAGTTGGACCCCTTTGTGTCTGCTGCATGTGTATCTGAAGTTTATTATATGCGAAGCATCTTATGCTCGGGGCTATGTCCATCCCTCCTTCCCGCGTCCGGCCACTTTCATGAAGTAGGGAAGCATCCACTATGCGAAACGGAACACTGTAGTACAATAAGGCCATCAACCACTACCACTGTCACCAGAGTCATGGCCAAGAGCACAGAGAGCCTGCTTAGCAATGGCTAGGCAGGTGGTGTCTGTAGCCCAGGTTGACTCCATTCCTTGATCTTGCTTGCATGTGTTTGGGGGGAGGGGGGGCTTAGTCTGTCCCTCCTTCCCACGTCCCACACCACCACAGCGCATGCGCGTCCCCTCCCCCCTCTCTCTCCTCTCCTATGCTCACCCCCTTTCTATCCTCTAGGAATCCTCTACTCTACGTAGCGGCGCCCGCGTCCCGCGTCCCACACCCCCCACAGCGCATGCACGTCCCCTCTCTCTCCTCTCCTACAGTATCGAACATGGTAGTGCCTCCAGCAAAATTATCATATGCCACTGTGTACTGCAAAATTAAGTTAAATGAAGATGCAATTATTATGCAGGAGGTTCACTTCACCGAAACCTCAATGTATCTTGCTCTTTCTTAGTGATTGGTCAGCACAACTAGCACAGACATGTTGTGTACACAGATGTGTACAAAACGCCTCAATGGGTTGATGTTACACCTATCATTTTCCATTCCATTACACACTGCGTGGTCATTAACTTTGTCTCAAGTTTCTTCGTTATCCTCCAGACTTCTGTGAACTAATCCATACAACCCGCCACGGTGGTCTAGTGGTTATGGTGCGCCTACGTGGATTCAATCCCGCGAGACGAAAATGCTTGAGGCCCGTACACCTAGATTTAAGTGCACGTTAAAGAACCTCAGGTAGTCGAAATTTCTAGAGCCCTCCACTACAGCTTCCCTTATAATCATATCATGGTTTTGGAACTTTAAGCCCCAATTAATATTATTATTATTATTGTAATAACTAATTGATACGACACAAATGCGCAGGTAGTGCAGCTGTACTACGTGCAGTACCTGAACGGATTTGACGCCCCAGCACTCGAGGCGGCGCTGCAGGGCATTCCAGGCATTCCGGAGGAAGACGCGGCGTTGCTTTCGGCGGCCTGCTCGCAGGCACGTGCCCTGACGGCTCCCATCAACACCGACAGCCCTCCGCCGGACCTGCGCGGTCTGCGGCTGGACTGGTGTCGTCTTCAGCTGCACGCATGTGCGCAACGCCACGCGTGGAGCCTGCGCGAACGGCCGCACCTGGCCTCCCTCATGAACACGCTCGTGTTCCACACCAAGATGGTGGACTACCTCGACCGGATCCTTGTAGAGACCTCCGACCTCTCTATATTCTGGTGAGACGATCCTTCTATAGTTCATCCTGACCTGTCTGTTTTCAGGGGTCATATTTATTTATTTATCTGTTTAACATACCCTCAGGGACAATACGGCTTTGTAGAGGGGAGTGGTTACAAGCAAAACAAGTTAGTTCAGTGAACTGAAGCAAACAAAATGTATGCAAAAACAAATGGCACCTAGATATACAATGTTAGCTATGGCGTTCTTGATTAACTGTTAATCACCAATGGTGATCGTTGAGGCAGGAAGGCAATTCCACTCATTGGAGGTGCATGGTAAAAATTACTGCAAAAAGGTGTTGGATCTGCGTGATGGAATGCCGACCTTATGAATATGATCTAGTCTGGGCGATAGAAAGGTAGGCAGAGAGATGAGCTTGTTACATAGTTGCGGGTGATGGAATAACTTACGAAACATTTTGTGACGTGATGACAAAGAAGGCAAGTTAAGGATAGATTTCATGGCACTGATAGTCGTGGTTTTTGTTATAGTTATAAAGAATGAAACGAGTGGGGTTATTCTGAGCAATTTCTAATGACTGCGCAGCGTAAGGCTTAATTGACCTGGATCCCTGATTGACGCGGCATACTCAAATTTTTGGCATACACTCGAGCCCACTTATAACTATACCGTTTATTACAATATATCGGATATAACGATGAACAACGATGACACTGTCCACTTTTGTATGTTTTCTATGGTAAAAGAAACCGCTTATTACAATGCTCCAGTGCCGCGATATCGAATATAGCGATGGAATCCGGCTAAAGCGTGCTCCGCAAATGGGTCTCCGCACTGACCGCGCCGTGCTGTGGATAGTTGTGAGAGCGACGACTCTGACGACGCGGTTGAGCAGCCTACCCAGGCACTGTCATCGCAGGAGACCCAGCAGATGATACAGTACCTCCGGGACCTTGTTTTCGCGGAGGATCTCCCGCTCAGCTACGTAGAGCACCTAGATTCTCTTGATTAATGAGAACTAACAGACAAAGATGCCAAGGAAAGTATAGGGGAAGCTATTAGAAGTAATTGTAATGTAAATGTGAAGAAAGGAAAGTGGACGAAAAGATAAGTTGCCACCGGCAGGATCCGAACCTGCGACCTTCGAATAACGCGTCCGATGCTCTACCACTGAGCTACGGTGGCGGTCATCCCTCCGTCCACTTTATTGGGTATATATGTGTACTTAAACGTGGGAGCGTCAGTCAGCGCCGCCTGTTGCCATTACGGCGAGTGTGGAACACTCTTTTTTTTTTTTGCCTGTAGAGGCGTCACGTAGTATGTGATCTTATTACGAGCGGGCAGCTGACTGCGAGGGATTATTAGTCAGCTGCCCGCTCGTAATAAGATCACGTACTACGTGACACCTACAGGCAAAAAAAAAAAAAAAAGAGTGTTCCAGACTCGCCGTAATGGCAACAGGCGGCGCTGACTGACGCTCCTACGTTTAAGTACACATATATACCCTATAAAGTGGACGAAGGGATGACCGCCACCGTAGCTCAGTGGTAGAGCATCGGACGCGTTATTCGAAGGTCGCAGGTTCGGATCCTGCCGGTGGCAAGTTATCTTTTCGTCCACTTTCCTTTCTTCACATTTACATTACAATTACTTCTAATAGCTTCCCCTATACTTTCCTTGGCATCTTTGTCTGTTAGTTCTCATTAATACTGTGTTTAACAAAGCAAACGAGCCCTTAAGTTTACAATTCTTTCCTAGATTCTCTTGAGAAAGATGTGTGCCAGCTTCGCGTGAGGCAGTCAGAGCTGACAGGCTATGCCTTTTCGGCAAACAAGTAGAACATAATTGCACTACCTTACTTGCATGCAAATGAAATGTTTTCATCTCTCTTTTGTCTTTCTTTTTTCGTCAACCCGCTTATAACAATTATTGGTTATAAAGATGGGATTTCTTTGGCACTTGGACGTTGTGATAAGTGGACTGCACTGTTTTGGGGTTGTCTTATTAACACAAGGTTCTTGCTAGTTTTCATTTCTTTTGGAATGGGAAGCTAGCTGCTTTACACCAAGCTTTTGTTACCACCAGTACTGACCATTTGCTGTGATAGTTTAATTAAAATAAATCAGTGGAATTGAATGAAAAAGATTGGTGCGGCTATGTACTTGTGGTGCGGACACTGAGGAAACAACAGAGCTGCTGGCCTTCCCCTCTTCCAGTCCCTCCTCCTCACGCTGGCTTCCCTTTCTCACCTCCTTATGCTCACTTCCCTTTCCCTTCTTGCTGTACTGTAAATGTAAAATCCTGAGTGAGTGCCCCCCCCTCCTTTTTCTGGGAGACTTGAAATATGCACCAATGACCGAGCGAGTGCGCCCCACCATAAGCGTGCGCAGGGTTCCCCATCAGGGGGGTGAAGGTTCTTGGCAGCGCACCCCCCTCCCTATTACCGTATTTACTCGAATTTAGGCCGATGTTTCTTTCAAAAAAGGGATGTGCGAAAGTGGGGGGGTCGGCTTAGATTCGAGTACCACGGCTTGACCGCAGCTGCCACATAGTACGTAAAGGCCCGGCCACGCTAGCGGCATGACGGCTCGCCATGTGCCCATCTCGGACTGCCGTGTACAGGCGGTTCTGCATGCGCGTCCGAGGCATTTTCGCGACATCCTGCGGTAGTGTTGCACGGCGACGTGGTCGCTCAGCGGCGGAGTGGTGGTCCCCATGGCTACACAGGCGAACCGCGTTGTCTGCTTCGTACTGTTCCATTGTTTCCGAAATCTCGCAGTCATATACGTTCATGCAGCGAGTGTTGTCGAGCCGGCAAGATTTCACGCCGGCAAAGGTGGATCGTGTCACGTGATACGTGATTGCGGCATAGCGGCCCCGGCGATAACCGTGCCCTTTGACACTTCCTCTTCTCCGCCTCTCGCGTGCGCGACAGGCGCGGGCCTGCGCGGGCGCAGTCAACGGGCGCGTTGCGCAGAGTTCGCCGTTTTCTGAAGGTTTAGTGCAGTCGCATTGGTAGGGGAGAGTCGGGAGGATTGGGACACTTTCCACAATTATATTTTTAGTTTCGTTGAACTTGAACGCAGAACGATGTTTGATTGATTATAATACAGGTCTAAACAAGCTGCAAAACTTCTGAGACGCACTGGTTCCTACGGCTCCAGGTGCAGCTGTAAAAAAATAGTTTGTGGTGGCTAAAATCTGTCCCATTCCACCTGCCTTTGTGGGTGGAGTGGGACATCACTTGGGAGGAACGGGACATATGTAACACAATGGTCCAAGTGTCTTCGGCGACCATTATAGGCGGACAGTTTAACATCAAAGATTAAACGGGGTTGGACAAACTTTGAGCAGCACCGATAGTTTTTGCCTTTTGGCACCTTCATCACAATAGAATGCGTTGGCGGGCTAGTTGGTGTGAATCCACAGTGCGCTAAAAAAGCACTATAGCTTCATGACAATGTCCGTAATTGGTAAAGTCCCCATATTTTTCTTAGGAGGAAAGTAGAAGTGAGAGCTCTTTTCTTTGTTCGCAGGAAGTGCGCACTGACGCTGACATGTTACAACTCTTAACTCTAGCCATGTAATGAATGCCATTTTTTTTTTACTAAAAACTGACAAAAAAACATATCGCATTTTGTCACTTGAATATCTTCTTTAGGCCAATTGGTTTCACAAATGTCATATATATCCAAAACCTGACATGTCGTCAGACTCGTCAAGGCAACAGCAAGTGTGTCTTCTTCACTTGAAGAACAGCAATCCTTCAGCAAAGGCAATTTCTGTTTGGATGAGCTGTCGAATTCTTGATTGCTGCGCTCCTTTTTTAAGACTGTCACGCTAACTTTCTTGTTCAATCGTATGCTTCCCCAATGTTCATGTAAGGACTTTTGTCTTACCTTTTCTTTTTTGTTTGCGCTGTGTAACGCGGTGTGGCAGTAGCATAGAGATGAATGAGACAGTGTCCCGTTCCTCCCTCATCTCAACTGTCCCATTCCTCCCAAACTACGTTTCCCAAAGTAAGCAACGTTCAGCGGCTAAAGTTCAGTTCGTAATGCTTAAGCTTTTTATTTGAATAAGAAGAGCGCTGATGCTTGTTTTCGGAGAAAAATTGATATTAGAGTCCACAAAGCAGTTGAAATCTGAGAGCGTTACAATTGTGATAGCAGACACTTACTTTTGACATGTGAAATAGGCGACTTCCATTTACAGAAAGCTCCATTCGCTGAAGACGTCCGCCGTTACATCCATGCAATCTCGGCCTGTTAGCACCATTTCATGAGTCGTTGGCTAACTTCTCTGAAGTAACTGCAGGAGAGATAGACATACTGTCCCATTCCTCCAACTGTCCCAAACCTCCCGACTCTCCCCTAGAGTTCTGGAAGTGTCGCGCCTTAACCACGTGCTCGCGAAACGCTTGCACCACATGTACTTTTGAAGCGATGGCACCAATGAAGTGGTGCCACTGCAGCGTCGTTTTGCACGCGGAGAAAACTTCAAACCTGCAAGCGCAGCACGAGTTTGGCGTGCACAAAAAGAATGTGCGCTGCGGAGTGCGCGCTTATGCAATAAAAATTATAAGTTTTCTGCCGATGAAACGGGTTTCTTACATTCGGCCTGCATTCGAGGTAAACTTTTTTTTTTTCCTGGCCTTGCGAATTTCGGGGGTCGGCCTGCAATCGAGGGCGGCCTAGATTCGAGTAAATACGGTAAGTCAGTGTATAGGGCAGATTTTGTGCCCCACGCCTATGCCCCCCCCACCCTCCCCTGCTGCCATTTTCATAGTTCTATTCACTGTTTTTATGTGCCCGACTAGGGCGCATAAAAACAGTAAATGTACGTGTATTCAATAAAACACTTCATTAGAAGCACGGGTGTGCATTTTTTATTGTTAGCGGCTCTTCCGCCGCCATCTTGAATTTCAATCCTCAATAGAGCAAGGGCCCCCTTCCAAATCTGGTCAGATTTTCTTTGATTGTAGGTTGGGGGTGCTTGTGCGGCATTTTACAGTACTATACGATACGTGGCCATGCTATGCTTTCTTTCTGTCTCTTCCCGTTTTTTTTCCATCACTCTCTTTCTCTCTCTCTCCTCACTTCCCTTTTCCACCTCCTTGCTATACTAGAATATATAAGGCTATGCTATGCTTTCTTTCTCTTTATTTCTGTTTCTCATTCTCTCAATTTCTTTCTCTTGCTTTCATTGTCCTTTCTCTCTTTTTCTCGTTCTCTCGCGCATAGCAACGCAACCGTATTGTTGCCATAAATGCTTGTTCTACAAGCACGCCTGGGTAGCTGAGTGGTTACAGCGCTCACCTTCTCACTGTATGTACCTGAGTTTGAATTCCACCTTGCCAAGAAATTTTTATTTCGTTTTTAATGTGATAGCGATTCATAGAAATTCCGGTGTCGGCGACGGCGTCCTTGGTTGTGAGCGAAAAGGCAGCGTTGGTCGTGAGCGAAAATTCGAGGTAGATTCAAATAAAGATAGGAGCCGGAGGGCGTTTGCTCTTTGGCTTTTCTTGCAGCACGGTTTAGGTCTCCACCGAGAAGTGAAGGCATATTTGGAAGGTGATATTGTGTGTGTGGGTGTGTTTTTCACGTTCATGCATGCATATACAGCTATCGTGTTCAAACCCTTGAAGGCGAAGCTTAAGGGTGCCCCCAATTTTTATTTATTTATTCTCCTCCTACTCCTCTCCACTTCTCTTCTCCTATCCTCCTACCTCCCTTCCTCAGCCTTCTCTTTTTGTCTTCTGCATTCCTTCTTCCAACGCATTGCTAGGCAATGCGAGATGCCATGGCTGTTAAAACTTTAAAAGTGTAGGCCGTTCTCGATGATGATAGTTCGAAGGTAGAGGCTGTTTGTGATGATGATAATTTTCCGTTAATTCCAGTAGGGCTTTCGCCAAGCCTAAACAGCTCCGTTGTGAAAAGAATTCTCAAGTACTAATATGACAGCTGGTTTGAGTTTACCTTCTTTGGCAAAGCCTCGAGGTTTTTCATGTTGCACGAACGTGGCTTGCTCCAACTGTAGCTCAAATTGCCACTCTCGTTTAAAAAGAAATGGACAAGTGCTAAAGATCTGGCTCAGCTGGTCGATCAAAGATTTTATGGGGATTCGTTTTTGGCCTTTCTTTAGTTACAATGTATGAAACGGGCCCGTGTGTTTGATGTTCATTTGATCTTTCACCCTTGTCACTGCCAGTTGTATGCTCTGAAATATTTTGTGGCATTTTATTGATATCAGGTTGATGAGAAAGAGCCAAAACACGTAAATTCAGTTTCTTAAAAAGGGGATGGTGCACCTAAGCACAGATATCAGTTGCGGTGCAGATACTTTTTATGCAGCGTTTGTTGTTGTTTGAGCTTCCCACCAATATAACTGTAGGTGTAGTCCGTACAGCTGAATATTACAGGCTGATTCATACATGACACAAAAGTTATCCTGTGTGTGAGCCATTTAGCAAAACCGGGGCACTTAGAAGCTATTGTCAATAAAGTTCAGGAGGGTTTTGTAAAGGCAAGCTTTGTTTTATAAAGTGTCTCGTGTTATATTTGCCAAGATGGGATACGGCTGGCCTGAGTGCGCAGCAGCCTGCCAAACTATGCATTGCATCTTCCTGTTACAATTTCAACCTAGCATGCAAGTCATTTTTTGCTGTCAATGTTAAAAATGTAAACCTGTGTATATATGTTGGAAGAAACGGTTCGAGTTCATGTTCATTATTTTTTTTCTTTTCTAATGAGTACCTATTTATTACGACAACAATTGTATAGATGCAATATATGTATTTGCATATGTTTTTTTTTTCTTTCCTCTTAGCTGACCTGTGCATACCTTGTTGCATGTCGTATTAAACTGGCCACTAACCGCTTTGGGTTATTGGTCCAAGTAATCCTTGTACATGCAATTTTTTGTTCGTAAAAATAAAGTTCCATTGATTGATTGATTGATTGATTGATTGATTGATTGATTGATTGATTGATTGGTGCAGTTTCTTCAGCCGAGCCTTTGAGGACCAGTTCCACCTGTGCTTGGAGTTCCCAGCGCAGACGCGCTACATCATTGCCTTCCCTCTTATCTGCGGCCATTTCATGAATTGTACTCATGAGCTTTGCCCCGAGGAGGTGAGCAGGGCCCTGACGACTCAGTGGCACCGCCTTACTTGATGTCATGTGTCGATAATTGTCTCACTGTGTCATAAAGTGTAAGAGTAAGTAAGAGTAGTTTGTAGGCTTGTGCGAATAGTAAATTTTAGATTCGAAGCGAACTCAAAGTGAATAGTTACTTTGGTCAAATAATTTTGAATCGAATACGAATAGTATATATCACATATTATAAAGAAAAATGAGCATATTTGTCTTGACCCAACTAACCTGCACAATATTTTTTTAAGATTGAATCAAGAAGGCATGTGCAAATGTCATTCTTTTTCGTTCAAAAGAAGTGGAAGCAACAGAAGTGGAAGCAACTTAGGAATAGTAGCAGGATTTAACTTTTGGAGAATGCTTGTGATAACCTGTAAAAAACATACGTCATGTTTTAGAATTTATTATACTATAGTTCGAAAGCATATAAGCCGGTATAAAAAGCTTTTAAACTTCAAAAATGGTGGATCGATGTGGGGGTAATATGTAAATTTAACCTTGTTCATTTAACCTTGAAGTGGGGCTTCGTGGCAGTGCAGATTTTCCCTGGATGAGTGCCTTCACGGTGTAGCACCCTTTCACTGCAGTGAAACCGCCTTTATAGGGGGCTACATGCATACTAATACTATACACCTATTTGTTCATTTCGAATACTTAGAAAATTCCGGACACTTCAAATTCGAATCGAAGTGAATTCGAATATTCAAGTGTGCTCTAATATTCGCACAAGCCTAGTAGTTTGTTGAATTAAAGACGAGGGGAAGAACAAAATGAGCCGTGGGCACTGTAACTGTCTCACTTTTGAGTCTCACTTTTGACACCTGAACTCTCCCCATGAGAGAGATACGTGCTCAAAGAAAAGATAGCGGAAAGGAAAATTGCAGCAAATAAACATGCAGAAATGTAATGAGCATGATTGAAAGGAGCATTTCTAGAGGATGCACTTAGGGAAAATATGCAAAAAAAAAATTTTTATAGCCATCTACAGAGTTCGGTACTGTTTGCCAACCACTCTCTTTCAGTGTCTTAATGTTGCCGGGCAATCCCTGTTGGTTAACTCAGGTTCACTCCTTCTTCCAAACTGGCAATTTATCAAGGGCTCCTATTTCCTTGTTAGGCACGACCTTTATGAAAACCAACAGGAAAGGAAGCCAAGGACAATATAAAAGACAATATTTGTAGTCTTTCAACTGCATTGTAATAATTACGATAGGATTGTAAAGAAATTAAAGTGGGTGAAAAGACAACTTTCTGCCGGTAGGAATTGTACCTATGGCATTTGGATTGAACCAGCGAAAGGCAGGCTAGTCGGAAGATTCAACTTTCGGATAATGGGTCTGGTGCTACATGAATTGAGCTACAGCGGCGGTCGTCCTCCTGTCCACTTTATCGGGTATTTCTGTGCATGTTAAACTGGGAGTGTTAGACCGTGTCGCTCTGGCAAATCATTCGCTGTTAAAAACGGTGCATGCGAAAGACGGCAAGTCTTTCAGAATGTAGAGTGAAATGTCACATTGTTGACATTGCTGCTTGCACATGCGACGGTATTGCTGCAGCGTCACCACATTGGCGACCGAAGCCTGACCCTGGTGAACGCATTCCTGGACGAGATGTCCAAGGAGGCCAAGAACATCATCACCACCATCTGCGACGAGCAGTGCACCCTGAGCGACCGTCTGCTGCCCAAGCACTCGGCGCCCCACATGGCTCAGCTGGCCATGCACCAGCGCAAGCAGCGCACCGACAAGAAGCACCGGCAGGGTGCGAGCGGTGCACAGCCCAACGCGCCGCGCGACAAGCCCGGCGCCGAGAGCTACCGCCGCACCCGCGAGGAGCTTAGCACGTGAGCACTCTTCACGTGAAACTTTAATTGTGAGGAGTTACCATCTCATAAAGCACCAATAATGACACAGGCATAGGAAAGGCTGTCTCACCCTTACTTGTCTTGACTTCTTTCTTTGTCTGTGGCTTAACTGGTACTCTACATCATGGATCAGCACCAACTTGCCCACTTTGCTGATTTCCCTAATAAGTTAAAATAGTTTTGATGGCAACTTTGGGTCTCTTGCAAACGTAGCTACTGACAGATACTACTGCTCATCTATTGCTGCTTCAGGTGCAGGTTAACTTGTGGAATCAAGGCACAGAAAATGCACTTGTTGGGAATGACTCTGTGTTTGCTGCAACACTGCGGGGCATCGCAGCCAATCTATTGTGCAATCAGCAAATGACTGATTTTAGCCGTAAAGATTTTCGGTGCATGCTTTTGTGTCTTCTCCATCGTAAACTTTTTCAGTTCTGTTGCATGTTTAGGCATGTGAAACACAACAGAACCTTATACAAGACGTCATGAACCAGTGCAGACACCCACTTGCAATTGCTACTGTAACTGTCACATTGTGACTGTAACTGTCACAGTGTGACACACTGTAACGGTCACAGTCACAGTGTGTCGACTGTTTCGCGAAGCCTCTTGTCTGAAGCCTCCTGAGGCAGAGAAGAGGCTTCGCGAAACAGTCGACACACTGTGACTTACCATTGCAGGTGAAACATGAAGGCTGTGTGCGCTTTATTGCAGTATGGACAAGCTACATATGGCACTGACGGAACTGTGCTTCGCCATCAACTACGCCTCCAGCATTCACGTGTGGGATCACACGTTCGCGCCCAGGGAGTACCTGGCGCAACACCTTGAGAACCGTTTCAACAAGTAAGCCTACCTGCGAAGTTTGCACTGCGTTACGTTTCAAATGGGGAGGGGTGTCATGCTTCGTTTCGAGAATCTCAGGCCTTGAAGGGATACTGAACAAAAATATGAAGAAATGACTCAAGCCTCGAAATTCCACTCAGAAGACACGATTGTTCTGATAAACGCAGCTTATTTCACATATTAAATGCGAATGCATTTCTTAGTCGGGCTATGTCAGGCATCCGGCGTTGGGGTTGTCCGCGGCAGGTGTTATCTCTCCGCTCTCTCCCTCTCCCATAGCAACAGCTGCGGGCGCGCGCGCTTATCCTCGCCCCTCAGCAACCGGAGCAGGTGGTGCGGGCGGAATAGCGGAGAGTGAGTGGAGAGGAGGAGCGCGCTCTGACGCGTGAGGGCGCTCGCATCGCGGCAGCTCGGCGGAGCTCCCGCAATAAAAAAATAAAAAAAAAGCAAAAAAAAAAAAAAAAACAGGCGCTGCGCCGTGCTCCCGACCGGGCTGCAGAAATTAGGCGCCTTTTCCTTCTTCGAACTACAACCACCATATATAAATGGAGTGAAGCGCGCGTGAAATGCATTCGCATTTCCTCACGATTCCCTTCGGGGAGGTGGGGGCATTTTTAAACAGTTGGCTGTATTTTCGAGGATTACGAATTCTCGGTGGCTGCACGCCAGCATGCACGGATTTGCACATCGTTTGGGATGTCAAGCATGCTGCTGTGGGGGAATCGAAGCGCATGTCTATCTGTCCAGCAACTTCCCTTTCTCCACCTCTCCTTTACATCCCACTCTACCCTTTCCACAAATTCGTTGAGATGCACCCCACCTGGGATATTAGCACAGTGTAGATTCAACGAGCACAGATGAGAGGACACAACACAGGCACTGTGTTGTGTCCTCTCATCTGTCCTCATTCAGTTCGTGCTGTGCAAACATGTTGATGCTAAGTCACCAACTAGCCCAAGCTACTGTTCTATCAACCCACCTGGGAGCACTGTTTGCTGTCGGTGCCGTTCGTACTCGCTCTAGGGACCTTAGAAGTAGCAGGGTGGGTTGAGATGCGATTGGCTGGCATGGTTGGCACGCCCATTTCTGCCGAGTTAAACGTCATCTCCTTCTAATTCACAGCGCTGCCTCTAGATATGGCAGTTTGTGAATAAAGCATTGAGTTCATTATTTTCCGCTAGTTTCTGCCTTAAAACAAGGTTGTGTCCACCAGTTTCAGCAGCCCAAACATTCAATTGGGCTGAAAACTTTGACGGCAAAAGTTTTGTTCAGTATCCCTTTAGACGAAAATGCTGTGTTGACTCGGATCTTGTGCAAGACCTGCACTCTGTTTTCAGTGCCAAACATGGCAGTTAACGGAACATGGTGTTCAGTGTTAGATGATACTACAGTAAAAACCCGTTAATTTGAACTCTGCTAATTCAAACTTACAGTTAATTCGAACTGATGCCCTGGTCCCGGCACAACCCTGTGCATTTCTATGGGGGAAAACTCCTGATAATTCGAACACGTCGGACTCTACAACGTTCAATTCGAACCGAATGCCCCTGGTTTTTCATTGCTCCTCGCAGAAGTCGGCTCAAAATGATCACAATGTGTTGCAAAACGAAACCAGACCAAATTCTTGAGAGATGCAAAAACAATGAAACAGCAGCATTTTTGAGCAGATAATTCGGACGCTGTGCTGGAGCTCTTAGGTAAGCTGCAAACGATGCTCATGGAGTCGTGACAGAAGAAACACAAGCAACTGCAAATTACTGATTACTTTTAATTTTGATTGTGTTAGCTCTGCCATGTAAATAAATGTGTTTTGGAGCATAAATAGCGTCACTCACTATTTTGACATTAAGGCTCACTGCTCACATGAATGCACGTCGAGGCTCTTTTCTGGCGTATCACTGACTGATCAATTAATTGTGTTCGCTGTTAGAGCTCCATGAACTTAATTTACGAAATCACCTGCGGCAAGTGCGCCTAGTTTGCGATAACGAGTTCAGAGATGGCATCTTTGCGTTCTTCCCACGCGTTGTGGTACGTCCGTTAATTGTGCCGCCCGCCCGCTTATTTGAACTCCGCCTAATTCGAACAATTTATAGTCCCCTTCGAGTTTGAATTAACAAGCTTTTACCATATTGCTAAAAGTTGGAAACTTGTTGCCGTACAAAAGAACAGAGATTGCACCAAGGAAAACCAGCTTTGGAAGTGTGTTCAGAACCTGCTGCTGCGTGTAAAGAGTGCAACAGAAATTAGAAAAGTTTATGGTCCCATTGAATTGGTTTGCGATGGTTGCTGCAGCATGGGCTTCCATGTTTCCAGCCATGATTTAGTGATTGCCTGATGTGTCCCGGGCTTGAAGAATGCTCGTACTGTTTTCTAACCAACGGGCATCAAATGTATATTTGGTGTCACAAAACCTAAATTTGTGCAAAGGGTCCACATTCTCTGTCAACCTCTGTTACGGGTACAAGATGCAATCACTTTTGCGTGCAGCACCGGAAAGTTTCAGTGCCTGTGTATGACGGTGAAGCTGGAGGGAAGTTGTTGCGAACATGGGATGCTGTTGCTCTGCATCTGGGGCCAAGTTGTATAAAAATATGGCAAAAGTAATCTACTGTATGAAGAATACTGTTTCGTGGAAATGCCACTAGCGCTGGCATACGCATGGGAAGCTCGTTGTTACTTCAGCAACATAGCTCTATCCTTAAGCAAATGCTGGGTGAGGTAGGCTCACTGAAATTTAACAGTAGAGCATCATCTTGCAAGACATTCAATATCTTTGCTATTTCATGTCACAGGAACAAAATTTTTGTGAAAGTGAACTGCTTTCTATTTCTGTACTTTACCTGCTAATTTTGTTATGGCACGGTTCAGCTGTATTCTGTACATTAGCCACGGTATCTTCTGTGGGCAACATTCATGCAATAAACCTTCGTAAGAATTAGAACAGCCCACCAAGATTCCTGGAAAAATGGAGCATTCAGTCTGAACGACTTCACACATCAGTGTACGCATCAGTGAAATAACTGTGGACAATTGGAGTGCAGTCCACATTTGTGTTGCCTGTAATCATTTTATTGTCATGGAAGCCACATGGACACTCCCAGATGGCTGTGTTCCATCAGTGCCTTGCTGCCTGTGTTATCCATTTCCGCTTTCGGTGCACGTGCAGGCCTCATTGAAATGTGAGAGTGTGCCTAAAGAAGCCTAGTGCGCTTTGAATGCAAGAACAACGATGCCGAGCGAGTGCATTGTCAATGTTACACTCAATTGACTGCGCGATTTCTTTCACAGTTAACTTCACATTTGAGGGCTTTCGAAGCAGTGCTAAAGCGTACCACATCGCTTTTCACCCGTGAATGAAGCAGGCAGTGCGCATCAAGGCCGCTCTGTGTGCAGGGCGCTGGTGGGGATGGTGATGTACAACCCAGAGAGCCACGAGATAGCCAAGCCGTCCGAGCTGCTTTCCAGTGTGCAGGCCTACATGAGCGTACTGCAGGGCATCGAGAACCATGGTGCGTCCCTGCTCACTTTTGATTGGCTGGCAATAGGAAGCCAATAGGAGCTGTTCCGCTTACTGCTCAGATTCGTAGACTTCTGCTTGTTGCATTTGCCAAGTCTCTTGCACAAAAGTTCCGTGATGCAATGCACTTTCTGATGATTTCGGATTATTTTTTGTGTCTTCTTTCTATTTGTAATAGGCTTGTGCGAATATTCGAATGATTCGAATATTCGAACGAATATTACAGTATTCGAATTCGCTTCGATTCGAACTTAAATTATTGAAAATTTCGAAGTATTCGGAAAGAACGAATAAATGTATGTTAGTCCGCATGTAACCCCTGTAAAGGTGGTTTCACTGCAGTGGAGCGGTGCTATGCCGTGAAAGCACCTATTCAGGTGAATATTAGTCCGTATGTAACCCCTTGTAAAGGTGGTTTCACTGCAGTGAAGTGGTGCTACGCAGTGAAAACACGTATCCAGGGGAATGCCGCATTGCCGCGAAGCCCCACTTCAAGGTTAAATGAAGATATTACCCTCACATCGATTCATTTTTTAAGTTTAAAAGCTTGCTATACCGGCTTATATGCTCTAATTATAGTAAATTTTAAAACATAACATATTTTACAGGTTGTCGCTTACATTCTACCGAAAGTCAAATCCTGCTACTATTCAAAGTTGTTTCCACTTCCTTTGAACAAAAAAAAAAAAAAGGCATTTGCACAGGCATTGTTTCAATTTTTAAAAAAATATTGTGCAGGTTAGTTAGGTCATAACAAATATGACCATTTCTCTTTATAATATGTGATATACACTATTCGAATTCGATTTGAAATTATTCGTCCAAAATCACTATTCACTTCGAATTCGCTTCGACACTAAAATTCACTATTCGCACAAGCCTAATTTGTAAGCCTTAACCAACTAGCCCGAGTCAACGCCATTGTAAGCCTGTTTGCAGTATGGATGTTTCATGTTGCTTATTGCAAGGTAACGTTGCATTCGAGGATGACGACCACTTTTTCAACCTTCAGCAATCAACCTGCATGCATCTTTAGGTGCCAATCAATCATATTGGCAGTGAATGGCTCTGAATAACATTAGCAGCGTTAATATGTTGCACAAACACCCTAGAAAGTGCCCAGATGGATGGCATCGTGGTAGCTTAATTGGTAATGAACCCATTGCAAAACACAAAAGTTGCCTGTTCCGTCCCCACTGGTGGCAAGCCAGCTTTGCATCCACTTTCATTTTCCTTTGCTTGATTATTTACAAATTTCAATTAAACATCACAGCAATGTTCCACCAGAGTTCTTCTGTTTCCATTGTTTCTTACACTGTGTGGTTGTGAATAACAGTAGATCAGTTTCCCTGTTTAATTGGAGCTGCAACATTTCCCACAGGAGGTGCTTGGCAAGTCCGTTGTATTTTAATGCAAATGTTAACACAGTAACGCCAGACCTTGGTATATTCCAATTTAACGAACTTGAGTCCCGGTTTAACAAGCTCTGAGACATAACGAACTGCTATTTTCGTTTTCTTATTGAACCACCTTTTCTTTTTTCATGATTTAGTGACACATAGGGAAACACTGCATTGCCATAGTAGGTGGCACGCTGCGCACCAATTGCCGGAGAAAACTGGCAGCATGTGCAGGTACCGCATTTTAGTTGAGCGACACCGATTGATGCCGTCGAACTGTGGTATTGATCGGCACAGCTACTGGTGCATGTTTTTGCTCAGTACCAGATTGCTGTACAAGTGTGCACAAGTGCATAGGGGACAGCTGGGTCATCCACTTTGCCGCCATGTGTCATGATATTGAAATTTTAAGCCGTCTAAGCTTTAAATTAGCCAGATAGGCTACGGTTTTTTTAACACATCGACTCGCAGCTATGTTTGATCATGAATGTTCAAGGCCTCTCTTTCACCTCCTTGTCCACCCCTAGTGCATGTAGACGTGACCCGGGTGTTCAACAACGTCCTGCTGCAGCAGACGCAACCACAAGACAGCCACGGTGACAAGACCATCGCTACCCTCTACACCAACTGGTGAGGGCTCATGTCACCAACTCGGACTACCCGTTCTTTCCTTCTGTAGTGCCACGGCACTCGTGGCCATTTGGCCAGGGTAAAGAAGAGGGCCACGTGGCTCGTGGTGGCGTGAGCTAGTTAGAACGTTCGGGTGCTTATGGCTGGCTGGATGGCCATCCAGCTTCATCTCCTCGATAAACTAGCAACGACAGCATGTCTGCGTCAGATGGCATCACATCGCAACACTTCATTCTCACTTGTCGTTATCAGCCACGCAAGTCCTCTTTATAAAGAGGCCCCGCATCACTTTTTTTTTAACATAGTCAGGAAACACCATAGAAATGTAGCCAAAGATCCTGTGAGCAAGTGAGGCAAATATTATTGCACCGCAGGTGGCAGGGAATCGGCACTTTTGTGTCAAATCCAGCCGAAAGTCATTTGCTCTCGCTTCAGCAATGTTGTCCTCAGTCATGCAGTCGGCAGGAGTGAGCGGGTGGGACAGGTATTGGCTTATTTTTGTGAATGTGCTCCAGCGAACGGTGTCAGCAGGTACTGGCCGCTGACACTGTCCGCTGGGGCGGTCTGAAACATTGCAGATCTATTGTTATAATGGGTGGTGCATAGTGCATCCCACTAGTGTATAGTGCATCTGAGACACAGAGTGCTGACTTTTAACATTGAAAGATAGCGCTGTATGTATTTCGGTGGTGCTATACTTCATCCCTTCTTAGATGCACTACATCAATAGTGTTTAGAGAGTACAGCAGAGTCTTCACTGCATATGCTGATCTAAAGACTCTTCTGGGCATACACTTTGAATCAAGAAGAACATGCTGATAAATTCACCTAGAAACGGGAGAAGTTCCATTGAAAGTTCCCTAGAATTGCCAGATATACCTGCTCTCTCTTTCGCTCGCAGGTACCTGGAGGTTCTTCTGCGTAAGGTGACGGCCGGCCACATGTGCTACTCTCCGTTGCACCGGGCTTTTGTCAACCTTGTGCATGACGGACAGCAGGTGCCCTTCACTGCAGAGGAGTTCTCCGACGTCCAGGGTGAGGAGCCTTTGTAAACTGCACCTAATTAAAGGGCCCCTTGCCAAGTCCCATTGTGAATTTGGGCTACATGCTGGAAGTTGTAAGGTGCTGTCTATGGAGCGCTTTTACAAAAGGATTGTTCCATTTGGTTCCTTATTAGAACGTAACTGTCGGGTTCCAGGAGGCGTCATTCGGTGCCAAAGTGGACACTTTCTTTCTTTTGCCTCAGCTAGGATTCACAAGTAGTATATGCCCCTTGCATTCTCCCAAGTCGAGAGTTGCGTCATGTTCATGTGACGCCTTCTTTTTTTTTTATATTGCTTTGCAGCACATTGCCAGTGGCCGCATTGCACACTGTACATTGGATGAACTAGTTACTACAGGGAAATCTCGATACAACGAATCTCAAGGGACCGCTAAAAATCATTCGTTATTTTGAAAAGTCGTTGTAGTGAAAGTATTAAAAATTTACGCAAAAATCGTAAACGCAACAACGTCAATCGCCTACCTGTGCATCCGCGATCGCGTTGTACTTCAATAAGCGTGAAAAAACAAACACGTGAAATATTACGTAACCAGTGCACGTATATTCGAGGAAAAGTGCGATCTTAGCCTGATAGGTGCAGCTCGACTGCTGCGAGACGAACTCTTAAGCGTGCGCATCCTTCTTGCGCACTTCGAAGCATCGGCGTTAGATACCGATTGCTCACGTTGGTTCGCGTGCGCGCTGTGTAAACGTCATCTTCGCTCTCGTCGCCGTTTCCTTATGACGACAAATGATATAGATCTTATCGGTCGCCAGCTAAGCCGACGTGCATACTTCATCGTCGCACTGTGCGTGGTGTTCAACCGTTAGTGAAGCATGCATCGGCAACTTCATCCCATAGGTCACTTCCGTTGCACTTTTCACTGTCGCCGCATTCCTTTCGTGCTGCGTCAGGGGCTCATCGTGAACGCACAGCCACCAATCCGAAGGCGAGAAAACAGCCGTGTTACAAGCGCACAGGTAAAGCTGCCCGACGAAACAAAGGCACGCGGCGAAACCGGCGAAACGCCGAAACCTGATGCGAAAAATAAGTGCAGGTGATGGTGATGGCGATAGGGCTACCGCACATTTGCCTAGGGCAGGCACGAAGAGCAATACGCGGGCGTTCTGATGATGATGATAGCAGCAGGTAAGGAGCTGGGCATTGTTTCTACAGCCGCAAGTGACCTTTTGAAATTGCTATTCGTTATTTTGAAGTGTTATGCATATGCAAGGGCGATAAAATTCGATACGTTATTCTGAAACATTCGGTATTCTGAAATTCGTAGTAGTGAAACATTTTTACATTAAACTAATGGACATTTGGAGGGGGATTTCCGAAAAATTCGTTAATCTGAAAAAAATCGTTAGTCTGAGGTTCGCTATAACGAGATTTGACTGTATATGTTATGGTTCAGTGACTCATTAAGGAGGACTTATTACATGGGGCATGCATGTCTGTATGTCCACTTATGTCCCTGAGACATCATTTTGAAACGGGCATGTGTGTGTGAGAGTTTAAGGAAGAAAATGCCTCTTGTCACCCATGTGCGAAATTTTTTCATGTACATTTTACTGAGGATATGAGCATAACATTTTCCTGTCTCCACCCCGCTATTTTTCGAGTAACCTATCACCAAGGCCCCCTTTGCATCTCAGAAAATGGTCGCCATTACATTTCTCCCCAGGGGCATTTGGCCTGGAATTTTTTTTGAAAGGGCAAATGCAAATTCCTTCATTGTGCAGGCCTTTGCTTTAGTTTTTGGTCCCTCCAGTCAAACTACATCTCATTGCAAGTCACGAGATAAGCAAGAATATGGGAGGTTTTACATGTCCTTAATATTATGAAAACTGTCATTCATGAATACGAGAGCAGTGTGAATCTTCCATAGAGAGAGTTTCGTAGCACCTGTCATGCCGAAACTTTTGGCATGCTCAAATACTAACATAGATGATTGTGCTCAAAAATGGGTTTCATGGTGATCTCGGGCAGATTAATTCGACATTTGCTTATTAAGCCTCTCAGTCCAATCCGAATGAATTTCATGTAGAGTCACTGAAGGGTGTTAGTCACTGCTCTGTGTTGTCCTTTATTTCTGCATGACCATGTCTAATTTCATTGAACTAGTGAGCTTTCGTAGCATGCAAAATACATTCACTGCCATACACATTCACCGCTCTTCTGTGAATTTTTGTTGTGGAACTTGCTTCTCCATGTTTAAATTGGCTGGATGGTCTGGCACAACAGCACTGGGCATCTTGGTTACATACTTAGGAACTATGCAGCGCTCACTTTACGGACACGATGGTGCTTTCCATGCATAAAAAGCAGCTCTGCTGGGAAATTATAGAAATCTTTCACAGTAGAAGATGACACGAAAGATGCATGAGCCAGCCATTGATAAGGCTTTGGGATGAAGAGTAACAGTATTTGGTCGGCGTATGCAGTAATTTGACGTAAGAATCATGTGCATGTTTAGTGAATTATCAACAGCCAGAAAAGTTCTTTATCGTCTGTCACATGGTCCGATGACTTTCCCAGTTTTCTTGTTTTTGCCTTTTCTGAATAAAAATTCAGTTGAGAGTCAGAGCATGCCGTGTGCACTTCTTTCGTCCTTCGTCTTTTCTGTGGGCGCTGCACAGTCCTAATTATGAATCCATACCAACTATCTTGGTTTTCTATTCTAACCAAGTTTTGGTTGCACAGAGAAGCTGTTCTACTTTGATATACCAGATTTTGCAAACATTCTGGTTGCCCCTCTTTTAGTGTACATGTTAGATGTGATATCATACATAATGAGGGTTTGGCTGTGAGCGTAAATGTTTAGTGCGGAAATAACGAGCCCGTTGAATCTCTTTTTTTTTCTTGGTATTTCAGAGTTGCGCTCGCTGGCCGAGCTGATCGGGCCTTATGGCATGAAGTTCCTCAACGAAAGTCTCATGTGGCACATTGCCAGTCAGGTCGCAGAGCTAAAGGTGAGATTGACCGAAAATCAATCAATCAATCAATTAATCAATGAGTCAGTAAGTCAGTCAATCAATTTTTATTGTCTCTGATATGTATAACGTCATGTTATTTTTGTGCTACCAAGGCACCAGAACCCTTTTTAGGGACCCTGAAATGGTTTTCTGAAATTTTGTCAGTGTTTAGGCTACTACATCATCAAATCATTCACACCACAAAATAAGCAGTGCTCCGTGTTCCAAGACAGCTACGGGCAATCATATGTATACAGTGCAGTCCACTTATAACGATACCACATATAACGATATATCAATTATAACGATGGGTCTACTTAACAGTCTCATTTTATGCATTGGGGCTATGGGGGAAAAAAACCATATATAACGATATGTTATCCACCGAATATCGGATACAACGATGAAAAGTTTGCCGTCTGGACGGCATGTTCCGTTCAGAATACAGTCGCCGACCGTTTATTCGGACGCCGATAATTCGGACATGCCCGTTTATTCGGACACCCTCGCGGCACCGCCACTCGTCCCATTGAAGTAATGTAAACTCACGACCGAAAATTCGGACGCCCCACGGCGCGCCGTTCGATATTTCGGACTCCGGCTGGCTGATTAAGAGCGGCGTCGAACTCCATGACCAGCTGTCCGCGATGTTTACACACGTGTTTACAATATCTTCGCTAGGTTGCCAGCACTGAAAGGTTGCACTGTGTATGGCTGGACATCATCATGCCAGTGTAGAAGTGCAGAAATTACAAATGCCGATCTCGAAGGCTATGTGTTTTGGCGACTCGTAATGGGCGTTTTCGACTTCAGCCAGCCGAGTATCTATTGAATAGCTACCACAGCCAAACAGCAAGCCAAGCCAAGCCACGCTCGGAGTCTGCTTGGACGTTCAAAATGGCCGCGCGTACGAAACCACGAAACAGACCAAGGAAGGATGGAATTACGAACTAGCCTGGTGTCGTTCCCTTTTGGCATTTGAAAGTTTGCGTGTCAGTTGTTTTGTGGCTAGGGCTAATCTACTGAAATGGCTACGACCGCTACGACTCCACCCATTCCATCCGCGGTCGGTGCTAACGAAGAAACGCGGCAACCACAAGACATTGGGGATGGCGAAAAAGGCCACAATTATTCGCCAATTCGAAGGCGGCCGACCTCAATACGATGTTATTTGGGAGCTTTCGCCGAGTTGGGCGATGATGAGATCGTCTGTCGGGTCCCCGAATCAGCATAAGTGAACAGCGACTCCGATGACGCACAGGCCGTGGCAGCGCTACAACCTGCGGTTATGGCCAAACACTGGCTGAAATACAGCCCGACTTTGGTCTTCTGTGATTGTGCTTGTGTGCAGACGTGCATTGACAAGCTTTTTTGGCCGCTGGGCCAATAGAGGTGCTTTTTTTATGGTGCATCCTTTTATTCGGACTCGATTATTCGGACTTTTCGGCGGTTCCCGCCGAGTCCGAATAAACGGTCGGCGACTGTAATCGTAACACTTACATTTATCATGTGAGTCAAGACGAAAAGTTAGCGTAGGCGAGTTCGTATCTCGCGCCATTGCAGCGCACCGCCGGCAGCACGTCCCAGCCGTTCAAAAAGCCGAGGAGAGCATCGCGAGTTGGCGCGGCGTGCCACTAGATGGCGCCAGCTGTGTCACGTTTTACGCCTCGCCGTAACCGCGCGTCGGCCACGGAGAGGCTGAGAGGGATAAAAACAAAAACAAAAAAACAAATGCGAAAAGCAAAGCGGCGCGCTCCGCGGCTCCCCCGCCTTCTACGAACGAAAGCGGGAAAGGGGAGAGAGAAAAAAATGCGCCCACCTCCCCGAAGGGAATCGTGAGGAAATGCGAATGCATTTCGCGCGCGCTTCACTGCATTTATATATGGTGGTTGTGGTTCGAAGAAGGAAAAGGCGCCTGATTTCTGCAGCCTGGTCGGGAGCAAGGCGCAACGCCTTTTTTTTTGCTTTTTCTTGTTTTTTAAATTTTTTTTGTTTATTTTTAAAATTTTTTTTTCATATATAGCTCCGCCGCAGTCCGCTTTTAGTTAATGCGCACGCTGCGAATTTTTATTGTTCAACAACGCACAGGAGAAATCTCCCACCGGCACCACCTTGGAGGTCAAGATTCATTGCCATATATACGGGGTGGCCAGTGAACGGTTGTGCAGCGCGAGCAGTCGGTTTTTTCAACCAAGAAACTCGCTAGCAGACGCTACCTGTGTCGGCGTCGCGAGGCGAGAGAGGGAGAGGGGGGAGCGTAGGAGAGGAGAGAGAGAGGGGGGCGCGCATGCGCAGTGGGAGTGTGGACGCTGCGGGCAGAGATGCCTAGAGAAGAGAGGGGGGAGCGTAGGAGAGGAGAAGAGAGGTGGGACGCGCATGCGCAGTGGGAGTGTGGACGGCGCGGGCAGGGATGCCTAGAGGAGAGAGGGGGGAGCGTAGCAGGGGAGAGAGGAGGGGAGGCGCATGCGCAGTGAGGGTGTGGTTGCCGCGGGGAGGGATGCCTAGAGGAGAGAGAGGGAAAGAGGAGGTTTTTTATTTTTATTTTTTTTTGAAAGGGTTTGCGCATGCGCAGTAAGGGTGGTCACGCCGCACACCACCACCACCGGATTAAGCTTCGCCATAAGATGCTTCACATCTAACACCTGCCGGCGCGCACACCTCCTCAACCTATCCTCCTCCTCCTCCTCCGCGGACAACGCCGCACAACGCCAACGCCGCACAACGCCAACGCCGCACAACGCCAACGCCGGATGCCTGACATAGCCCGACTATGAAATGCATTCGCATTTAAAAAAAGCGAAGCGAAGCCTGGCGAAGCGACGCGGCGGCATCGGGCGAGGCCTCGTTGGCATTCCGGCTGTGCTTTCTTCCTCCCGTGCTTCCCCCCACCCGTCGGTCAGTCTATCACGAGCAACGAGCAACGGCTAGAGCCCGATCTGACGGAGCTCTGGGAGCACGTCGCTACTGGTGACGCGGATAGCGGGTGTGTCGCGTCGGTTGAAGACTTCCTGACGGCAGACAGTGCTGCTTTGTTCTGCGATGAACACATCGACTAGGCAATCGTCGCGGATGTGTTGTCGCGACAGACGGCGGCGTTGTGCGACGGCAGCAGCGATAAGTGATGAGGAGGTTGACAGCGCCTCTACGACCCTGTCGATGACCACGCAAAGTGCGCTGTCAATCGACACGCCGATTGACTTTACGGACACCAAGGGAATGCCGCCAGAGTTTTCGCAGCAGCTGGAAGCTATGCGCAGCGCGGTTGTAAAGCTCAAGCTTCTGCGGAAGCAACTGCAGATTTCAGACTTCTTCGGCGTGCCGAACTCGTGATGCGCTCTTCGGAGTAAGAAATAAAGTCTTGTTTTTGACATCCTACTATCTACAATATTTATTCATTGGTGCAAATAGCGAATTCGAGCCCGGAACTACAAAAGGTATGTCCGGTGACGATTTTTTTGCGGCAGTCCAGATATAACGATCACCGGTTATAACGATCATATTTTTTGGTTTTCTCGATATCGTTATAAGTGGACTGCACTGTACCCTCCTCCTCACTACTGCCTTGCCCCCCTCAACACATTGAACATCGCACCTTTGCTGGCGACTGACGCGCACTCATGAGCGCACTGGACAAGTTGAGTTCTGTCGAGTGTGCCCAGCAGCGGGCCCAGCACGTGCCATCTGGCAACAGGGACAACGAAGCAGGCGGAGTGGTTGATATTTGCTCCATCAAGTGCCACCACACTACGAGTCGTTCTTGTTTTATCCTCCTGTATGGCGAAAACCTGCAAAGGCAAAAAGTATCTCTGAATGATCTCAGATAAGCGTAAACTCGGACAATGTGGTTGTGGCTACAGGGGTGAAGTTACAGCCGCAGACGCCTAAATCCTGATGTTGACAAGGTCGCGATAGCCCGACGCTCACTGCAACGTCGAGCTGAAGTGGCTCTGCTCGCCAGATGCCTTACAAGCCTTGCATGATGTTGCAGTTTTACAAGTCACCAATCACAAGATTTGCGGCACACAACACAGCTGGGGCAATTCATGGTGTCCGAGAAATGAAACGCTGTCACTCAGCTCATGTCAACTCGGGGCACATTATAGCACAGACAGATGATGCTCGCTGTCCACTGGAGGTTCAATGACGTAAACTGGACATATCCAATCAGATCGGTTCGCCACTGCTACCTACTAACATGAAACAATGCTATGTGCAGAGGGCACAAGAAGTTCAAAAGTCATTCAGCTGACCCCCTATAATCTGTAGCAATCTACATATTTAAAGTCTTGTAATAAATTAAAAAGTTGGTGCAGAGAGCTTCGTTCAGTTTGCAAATGATTCTTGGGACTTGCTTTTTACCGGCTCAATGCACTTATACAAAATCATGAAAACCGCTTCAGGGTCCCTTCAAGGGTTCTGGCAGGGGTGCATTCTATGGTAAAAATGGTTACAGTAGTTTTATATAATAGCTTTGTTTCAAATCTGTGCAAAACGTTTTGCTATTGCCTACTTTCTTCGCTCTCTCTCTCTCATCTTTACTGGCATCTTTTTAAGAGCCGCAGCCTGCTCTGTCTGCTTTTACATCACTTCTTTGTGTCAAAAGAGTTTCGCATGTAATTGGTTTCCACCTGTACTGGTGTCTGTGAGCGTTTAATCCAACTGTCTAATCAATGCTCAATGTAAATGAGATTTACGAGAAGCTGGTCTTCTCGATTGGAACAACGAGTTGTGGAAAAGTGAGAGATAAGGGAACTGCGTAGGGATGTTTCAGTGACCAGGAAAATGGAACTCAGTTTTGTAGCAAAGCTGTACAGTAGACTGTCGTTTAACGGAACCTGAAGGGACCAAGGAAAATGTGTTCCGTTTAACAGGAGTTTCCATTTACTGAGAGATGAATAAGGGTGGAGAATCCAAGTGTGAAACCAATCGTGCTGGAGGCAGTTGTTCCATTTAAGCAGCAGTTCCGTTTAAAAGATTTCCGTTTACTGAGAGTCTACTGTATTAGGGTAGCCTGTGCCATAGCAATAGTAGTACAGTCAAATCCGGCTACAACGAAATGAACGGGACGTGCGAGAAAGATAGTTGTTGTGGAATTTCGTTGCAGCGAAATTTCATCTGCAGACCACAAAATTCGATAAGATCTGATGACTCGACCTTTGGTCCCTGCAAGTGCATGCATTGAACTCTCGCTTACTCAGACGTACTTGGCTGCACACCGAGTGAACCTACTTTCTTGCATATAACACGCACAAAATATACAGAAAATTTGAAGCTAAGCTAGGAGAGCAAGTTATATGCTAATTTTGGTGCACAAGTTGGCTTCTTTACGGCACACCTTTATAGTAATGCAAGGAAGGCAGCTTTGCGTCAATAGGCGCATATCTTTTCTCTTTCTGCCGCTGTTTGTAGTGGGGGGGTGCCGCTCATAGCAGGGGCGGATTATGTACGTGAAAATACGATATTCAGGCTACCCTCAAAGCGTGCCGAGCGTGCAGCACCGCAAGCGAGTGTGCCAAAGCTTTGCTAGAATACAATTGAAAACTAAGAGCCGAAGCTCCGCTGAACCATGGCCATACGCAAATGACAGGAAAGCCATAACGCTTTGTGTCGTTTTACAGCTTTATTGTCTTTAATCTTCGGCTGTGTTAGCCGTGTACCTTCGGAGCGTATTCGCTATCGATGATCGCGATGATAGCGACTGCAGTTTCTGCGCGGCGGTTGCGGCAAACGATAGTTCCGTTTTCAATCTGTGCGCGCTGGCCGTGCGTGCAGTGTGCATCTTCAGTACTGTGTCTTTTCTATTTGTGATCGCGTCTACCTATATTCTGTCCAAAGCGTGAAGTCACGGGCCAACGAGAAATTGTCGAGTTGCTACCAGAAATTCGCGGCAATCCTAGGCAAGTTCCTTTTCCTTATGCACTCGCAAAGAGCACTCGCAAAAACTTCGTTGAAGCAAGAGTATCCAGGAAAAGTATTCGCTGCGACAAGACATTTTTCACATTGTTTTCTATGGGTGGCTGAGGGGGAATTGAAATTTATTCGTTGTGGTGGAAATTTCGTTGTAGCAGACTTCGTTATAGCGAGATTCGACTTTAGTAGTCGGCATGCCCAGAAAACTCCTAACGGGTACATTGGCTGAGCTGGCAGGTCACGTGATCTTACTTTGACCAATCAGGTGTAAGCGCGCACATTTCACATCTAGCAGCGGATTCATGTCATCATATGGTCGCGCTATCCAATCATACAGACGCGAGTCTGTATGATCTCAATGGCACATCTTATAGACTCACACATATTGCCACACGCGCTCCTTTTTATGTTTTATGTTGCCGGCCTATTGCGCGTGTAGATACTGCCTTGCGCAATCCGTGCCAGAATGTCTGAGATCATCCTAGATAGTTTTCGGATCATCTGTCCGGCTTGAGCGTGCAAACGTGAACAGCTGAGTTTATTTTGGAACAAACTCAGCCACCAGCGATAACGCTCGAATGTTCGACGACACGTGTATAAATGCCGATGCATGTTGCCACGGATCAGATTATCGACGGCCAATGCTCTGTTTAGCCGCTATCAGTGCCAGTGTGTATTGCTGTAGTCTGACCTTCAGTTTCCCGGCCACAAGTGCGGCCAAATAAAGAGTTTCTTCTTTGACACGCCAACTGTTGCCTTCGTCGACATTGCGACCACGTGACAATATAGACGTCACTGTGCTGAAGACAGCATTGGCGATCTCATGAAGCGGAGGCTAAGTGCCATTGGAGAGCCGACAACTCTGAATTACGAGCTTGCAAAGCTGAGACGATTCGGCAGCGGAGTGCTGAAGACCTCGGTATGTGAACTCGCGAAGCTAAGGCAACACGGCAACGAAGGGTTGCCACCACTACTGAAGGCAGCAAGGGCCACTGCAAGGAATGCCACTAGGGGGGATCATCGTGCATTGGCAGCTTTGCTGTACAACCACCCTCATAGAGTACAAGGGCTTTAGACTTTTGTAAACATGATAAAAATAGTAGGCTTGTGCGAATATTCGAGCACTTCGAATATTCGAACGAATATTACAGTATTCCAATTCGCTTCGATTCGAATTTAAATTATTGGAGATTTCGAAGTACTCAAAAGGAACAAATAGGTTTATATTAGTCCGCATGTGACTTGCCTGTAAAGCTGGTTTCACTGCAGTGGAGAGGTGTGACGCCGTGAATACACCTATCCAGGGGAAATCCGCACAGCCGCAAAGTCTCACTTCAAGGTTAAATGAACATACATATTACCCTCACATCGATCACTATTTGCTTCGAATTCGCAGGGATGTTCACCTGGAACCTCCCTGCCTTTCTCCTGTTTCCCTCTCTCCCTCTTCCCTCCAACTCCGTAATATGGCTTTACATTCTTTTGCCCCAACTCTCCCGTCACTGATTGTTTCAGAAAATTGTACTCCAGAATCGGGAGATCCTCATCGAACTCCGTTCCAACTATGACAAGCCTGAACAGATGCGAGAGCTTTTCAAGAAGCTACAAAGTCAGTATCCTCCATCAACTTTTCATTTTCTCTTGCTTGCTGGACTGGCCTGCTTCTCCCACCCTCCCATTATTTTTTTCCACAGTTTCTCGCCGTATGACGTGGTATGGCCAGTGGTGTATCGCAAGGTTGCAATTTTAGGCTGTCTGGCTGCAATCGATGTGCTTGTTGGCTGCCAGCAGTTGTTACTTTCCGCAGCTAAACCGTGACGCCTGTAATATTGCTGTTTTAATATTAGCCTGTGTAAGCTAATGCCAATTATTAAGTCTGCATTTCCTATAGTCCTTCAATTGCGAACCTTCCAAATGAAACATATAGACGGGCCCTTTCTGTGTAGCCCCCTGTTTCATCAGGTTGTTCTGTTTCATTATGGTGAAACAGCGTGAACGACGGAAGAGTGGAAAGACACACAAGACTGTCCACATCCACTGTCCTGTCGTTCGCACTGTCTCACTGTAATGTACGAGAACCAACTAGCTCTGCCATAAACTCCTGTGCATTTCTGTTTCTTTTTGTTTTGATTTTTTTCCAAAACTTGTGGACTAGAAATGAACTCTGGGTGCGTTTCTAAGTTCACATGGCTTAAATGAATGCTCTGAAGTGAGCAAAGGAGTGCATGCTGTGACGATTGTGAAGCGCCGTTCCATCACAGATTGGCGACTAACAGTTTACACGCTACTTTTGCGAATGCCTAAATGTGCCAACAAAATCACATACTTCTACGAATGCGATGATTATAGTACTGATTGCATCCGATGCTACTGAAACTAAGATTACTCTTGCTGTGTTCTGAAATTTCAAATGTGCTGTGTCATTAGCGGTATTACACTTTCAGAGATGTCAAATGCTCAAGTTAGCTAATTTTGCATGTTGCTGTAATGTTGCATGGAGTTTAATGGGGGAACTGTTCAACCATTGGCAAGGTGTCCTCAGAGGTCCTGAACGGTTCAGGAAAAGGTTCGCGCTGTGACCTGTCAGCTTTCAAAAATGTGATGAATCGTAAGGCTGTACTCTCAGGTGATCACTGTTCAGGATAGTATTGTTTTCTATGTGTGATCATTGTATCAGGCAGTGGACAGGATGTTCACATCTTGCATAATGTGCCACACTGGATGCATGCAGCATCTTGAAAATGTAAAAGATATCCTGAAGGGATGACCAAGAACACACTCCCTCACAAATGCTTCAAGAGGGGGGGTCATAACAGTAGCACTAAAAATATGTCAACAACACTTGCCTTGTCTGTCAAATAATACTTTAGAAATGAGTAATTCAGGTCTAGTGGCACTCCTCGAGTTGTTGGTTCATCCACACTCATGTTTTTCACGAAAATTGCTTTCCATAGTGTGTTTTGTTTAGTGCCATGTTTCGTGATGCAGCGCTTGTTGCTCGCTTTGTCTGGAATAAACTTAGTATACCTGTCAGCTGCAGCAATGCTTGCCGAAAGCTGTTTCAGATCTCGGCAATGAAATAAGGTACCATCTGTGCTTACAGCGGCGAAAACACGGGAGGATGCATCGCCATTCATTTTTTTCCGAGACGATTATTATTGCAGTCGTGCCTTGCTGCAGCTGGCATGTAGCTGAGGTTCATTCTAGATTAAAGCACTTTGGACGATCAGTCGCGGAAGGCAGCATTTATCTTTGGGGCTGTGTTGACTTGTGGCCCTCTCTTCTTCCTCCTTTCCCTTTTCCTCTGTTTCTCTCTGCTTGCCCTTTCTCTCTCTCTCTCTTTCTCTCTCTGCACGTGCTGCGCCAGGACCCCCGGATGGCCCAGCGTAAGGCTGCCGTGTTTATCTCGTATTTCGTTCCGTCCGTTATTTATTTTTTTTTCTTCAGCGTTTTATTCTTAGCCTGGTGCTTATATGGCCTTGTCTATTCTGGTATCTTTCGTTAAGTATCAATGTTGTATTTATTTTTTTTATTTTTATTTATGGTGTCTGCGATGGCTTCTTGCGCTGCTGGGAGGCTTGCCATTGCATTGCTCTTGCTTTGTTGCGAATGGCAAACGAAGCAGTTTGATGGTTAGGGGAGGCATGACTTGCAAAAAACGTTTGTTGATATATATACAGCCTAGTGGGTCAGGGAACAAACGGGGGTTAAGGATATCATAGTTGAAACCAAGAAGAAATGAACATGAGCCGGGCTCGTAGCGTCTGCAGGATAACCGCTGGTCATTAAGGGTAACCAACTGGATTCCAAGAGAAGGCAAACGTGCGAGGGGGAGACAGAAAGTTAGGTGGGCAGATAAGATTAAGAAGTTTGCAGGTATAACGTGGCAGCAGAAAGCACAGGACCGGGTTGATTGGCGGAAGAGTGGGAGGCCTTTGCCCTGCAGTGGGAAAGTAGTCAGGCTGATGATGATGATGATACAGCCTAGACCAGGGGTCGGCAACCTTTTAAGGCGGAGGACCAAGTTCCATGAAGCCGACATGGCCGGTGGTCGCACTGTAAAGGTGGAGGGAAGGGAGGGGGGCATTGCAGGTAAAGAGAAAATTTCGCTGAATTGACAATAATGATACACAAAAGTGGAATAGAAAGCATGCATGTCACAAGGTTGCAGCTTATCAACATGAATTAGAAGCAAAAAGAAAGATTCTTTCAATGCAACTTTTGGCGCTGGACATTCTTAGCCATCTCGCAAAGATGTCTACTTCAAGGTTGCTCATCAACAGACTCAGAAAGTCGTGGAGGTGTTCATCGGTTAGTTGGGAGTGGGGGGGGTTATGATGTCGTGCTGGGGGCCGTATGTGGCCCGCGGACTGCAGGTTGCCAACCCATGGCCCAGAGCAATAAAACTTTTGCTGTATGCTGCAGCATACAATTTTTTGTAGGCTGATTTCAAATATCTAATCAGTGAGCCACTTGTGAGGTTGTGAACTTGCGACATCAATGGCTCATGTTCCTCCACTTCAACTGTGGAATGCCGAAAACTTTCGAGAGTGTGTGTATAAAATATGTTAATGAACATGGAAAATTAGAACCTGGGAAGTCCTAAAATGTTGAGACCCCCCCGTAAACGGTTACTTGAAAAATCTTAATAATTATGTAAGTGATACCAAAGTTTAACTATGATAATGCCACATGTTTGCATGTGAAAGAAAACATGTGAAAATTTTGATCTAGATCCAAGCATCACAAGTACCAATAAACAAGATGACCAAACTCAAAGAGTTGCCAAAAATTGCATCTATAGGAAGGCACATTTGAAAAGCAAAATTGAAAGGCTTTTCTATGTGGCCAAGTCATTTTTTTTATTAATATTTTTTCCTTCATTGGAGCTTGGGAATCATGGCTATTTTGAGGACGTGGCTTAATGTGAACTCATGCAAACTGCAATGACAAGCACCTGCATGGTGTTGCGTAGGCGTCTCTAGATAGTGTGCACTTTCTAGTTCAGTCACAAGCTTCATCCATGTGCTGTACATTACACATGCAGAAAATAGGCCATGGCTGAGAAATAGATAGACTCGCCATCAACGTTGCATACACAGGCTGAGCTCCAATCATGACTAAGTAGACACTCATGTAGATTAAGCCTGGCCCAGTTTAGTGCAAATAGAGCGCAAAACTACTTGTGCGATGCAGCTTTGTTTAAGTTACATAAAACACATATTGAAGATACTCGAGCAACTTGGAATTCCCTCGGAAAACACGCTCACATTCAGACACACAGCACTAGAGTACTGTGTGTGGGGTGTTGGCGTGTGTGTGTGAATGTGAGTGTATTTTTTGAGGGAATTCCAAGTTGCGCTAAGTATCTTCAATATGATGAGCTACCAACTAGCCCAACAACAAGTCCTAATAAAACACACATGTGTGGGATACACTGTGCCCATCATGTTCTTAAACTTGGAAATGATGTGGTTCTTGATGTAGCTATAATAAATAAAAGGGGGAAAAGGGAGATTATGAACTTCGTCATGGACTTTTCTCGAACCGCATTACGAAGGTCTCTGTTGACGTTGATTTAGAAGTGCTGTGTCACACACGACAATGTGCACACTTGTGTGCAATGTGCATATCATTTGTATGCAAGCTTTGAGCCACATATTTTGAAGCTTACCGCTAGATGCATATGCCACATTCCGCATGGCCAGGCCTTATGGCAAAAAAGGAATGAAGGCACATTTGTGCACTGAGACTGAAATGAAAACAAATTTTACAACTGAAAACACAGTCACCAAGATCATCAGAGGTCTTGCTGCACTGTCCTTTTTTTTTCCCTCTTCTCCCCCTGTATTAAAATAACTTGTTTGCTGCAGATGTGGACAGTGTTCTTCAGCGGATGACCATTGTCGGAGTCATTCTCTGCTTCCGGATGCTAGCTCAGGAGGCCCTGAATGATGTGAGTACTACAACGCTTTCTTGGCATTGGCATTAGTTAACTTTAGAACCACTCTGAAGGTGAAAACAGTGATAGTGCTTTGTACAGTCATCTACAGGGACTTCTAGAGCACTTTACTGCTGCAGTATGATGCGGGGGAGCAAAACTTTTGTGCCACCGTTAAAATCAGAGTCTGTTTCTATATGGCTGGCAGCAATATACTTATGTTACCAAGGTGATCGCTGCAACAAGTCCTTGTAATGGATTGAAGCATATCCTTCCAAAACCATAGCCTAGGTTGAGCTGCCATTGTTACAAATGGCAGGGATGTGCTTTAGTGGTCCTGTACCTTTCTTTTTTTTTTGCTGCATTACACGTTTGAGATTCTCACTGAGCGCCTGAACATGCCCCAAAAAATAGCTAATCACACAGGAACAAATCATGCACTTAATTTGCCGGGACTTAATTATGTGGACTTAATTCTGCGTGCGCTGCATGTGAATTACGAATCCATACCAACTAATCCAGTTTTCTACTTTGTTTCATGCACTTAATGTAAGGTGCTGCATTGCAAACTCTTCTTCATACATAGCAGGCAATGTTATAAAAACTACAGAGGCTTCATAGGCTAGAGAAGAAGTTCTGAGCACTTTGTAGGCTTGAAGGCTCTTGCACTGAGGAAGAAAAAGTTCTTGTACTGAGGATGACATCCACGAGTGAGGCCTTCCAGCACAAAGCACCCCACTGCACCAAGCAGTTTCTCTTCCCACTGCGATGAACCGAGATGCAGATGCACCTGTACGTGTACACATGTGGAAACTTGTCAGTCTAAATTGTTGACTGTCTTGAGTACTTTGATGCATTTTTGACGTGTTCTCTGTTTAAGCTTTTTGTTCTGTTGTTTCAAGTGACCAGATAACTAAGCTGGGCCTGGCGTGTGCAATTCAATAACTTGGCCAGTGCGCACTCTCTTTGTCCTCTTATTCATCTTAGGATTGATTATAAATAAAGACAATTTGCTCGTGGCGACGTACATTCAAGAAGTGAGGATAGTTATTGTAAATTATTCTGTATTACCTAGTAATTATGCGGATAATAAGGCCTGTAGCCAGCACACCCATTGAGGTTGGCACAATGGATGTGGATTGTAGGCGTGTCTTCAATGCATGTTCCTTCTGAATAAAACAAAGGAGGAGCACAGAACAGATAATTGAGAGAAAGGAGAGAAACAGATAGAGGATTTTGCTAATTAATATCATGTCAGTTAGAGTATGCTAGTTAAGGTGTGCTGAACAGGTTGACCTACCATTGTGCTAATTACAACCGTGCTAATTAAGACATTGCTGATTATCTAGCTCGGCTGCAAGCCACGTTGTTAGTGTGGCTTGCACCACTTGTGCAAGCTGCCCGCATTTTTTAAATTTTGAGATGCTTGGGGGCATGCAGGTCCTGTCGGTCCGGATACCGTTCCTGCTCAGCTCGGTGGCAGACTTGAAGCACCATGTCTCGAATGGAGAAACCTTGGTGAGTGGTGGCACTGTCGGTGCGCTCAACACTCCTAAACGGAGTCTTTGAGGAGGCTATGAAATGTTAAGGCAAACCGAACTACTAGTGGATGTTATTTTATATTACCCGTATATTTGAATAATCTGCACCCACTGTATATATTGCACGGACAAATTTCAACTGAGAGGAAGCTTTTTTTTTTTAAAAGTTATGTCATCAACCAGAACAAATCTTTTTTTTTTTTTCAAAGCCAACATAGAGTGGAATGTTTGTATACAAACATGGATTATAACGAATTATTGGATCTGACAAACTAAATCAAACATTGTCTTGTTGCTGTTACATTGCAACACATATACGTTTATACAAAAGCAAGTTATCGTGTAAAAAGTAAAAATTGTCATGTCATCATTGCATTATAAGAAATATATGTTCACTAAAAAAAACAAGCATATAACACATTATCAGGTACAACAAAGCAAACATTATTTTTCTTATTTCATAGTTGGCAGGCTGCAGTGCTAAACAAACGAGAACAGAGGTTTCTCTTTATTTTTTTTCTCTCTTTAGCTTTTGGTTTTGTTTAACCACATCCCAGGAGCTGGATTTCATGTGTGTCTGTATGTTTGGGGAGAGCTGTGATGTTCCTTGTGTGGGTTTCAGGTTGTGAGTGAGATGGCATCTGCGGCTGGACTTCCGTGCAAGGTTGACCCTGCACTGGTGGCAGCCCTGAGGTCACAGAAAAATGGTGAGAGAGCACGTTTTTACGCTATTCACTTTCCTTAAATCTTCACACTCTCTCGTGTACTTTTGAGTCCAACTTTAAATTTTTTTAAATACATAATCCGCCTGTGGTCCTGAGTGAATTTCTGAGTTGCCTTTGTGCCAATGAACCCTGGTTAGCTAGCTAAGACGTTGACTCCGCACTGTGACAATAAGTCATTGAAGAAGAAATGTTGCTAGAGCCAACATTATGATGAAGGCAGCATCTGATTTCCTCAGAAACCTTTCATGTATGCCTGTACTCGATCACAAGTCAAGAGCAGTGCTTCTTTTCGCCGTCAAAGGACCCCCCTCCAGCCAATGGCGTCACCGTCTATTGGGACGTCGCGGCCGACCGCCTTCACGCCGCGCTCACAAGAGGAATCGGTCAGCGCACCAAAGCGTGTCACAAAGTGGCCGCAACATCGTGTTGATGCAGTGACACCGTTGGCTGGAGGGGGGGTCCTTTGACGTGGAAAAGCCGCACTGCTCTTAGCTTGTAGGCGAGTGTAGATCCCTCTCCCCTTCCCTCAATAAGGGAAGAGGAGGAAAATGCCTTCAACACAGTTACCTAACATTGGCTAAAGCCCTTGGTGCCCCTGTTTCATTTAAAGAGTAGCTTGCAATTTGATTGTCTGCAGGGTTGATTTCCTATTTACTATGTGTTTGTAACGAGGCTATTTAATCATTGCGCTCTCGTGTCGGTTCGTGATTAACTACAGTGATGACGTAACCGTCATCAAGAACATACGAGACCGTTTGTTCTCTTAGGGTTTCCACCCTTCCAAATGGGTCATCCTGCCTGCCCACGTCATCGCATGATGCTGACGGAGCTATCGACTCTGTTCTTCCCTTCTCAAAGAGTGATTCTGCACTCTGATTCAATTCTTGCCCACAAGTTACGTCTGCAGTCAGCGGAAACATTAATCTAGTTCTATTTTCTAGAGACTTTTCTACATGGCTCTCAACCATGCCCACCTCAAGCCGACTACCGCAGCCTGTGCTACACCTGGCTCTGCGGCAACTGACTTAAGGTTCTCTGAAGGGCTTTCGCACATTGCGATGCCCAATGTTTCTGCAACCCTCGTTATGTTTGAAGACTCGGCGTCTTCACTAGAGATCTCCTTAGAGTCTTCATAAGCACACAGTATGCGACCATCCATTGCCCTTACATTAGAGCGCCCTCGTAGCACCTGCTCCTCTAGAGTCAGTGTGCGTAGCGATAAATCTGTCTGGGTGGCCGCATAACTTCCAAAAGAACAAGAAAGTTCTTTTCTGGCTAAGCTGTAACAACCTACACTTAGCTCAGACCCGAGACCTACGCTGGACTTGCTCCTACTCTCCACCTCTCTGTTACCATCTCGCCGCCTCCTTTCGATATCCGCAAGCTGTATCCTTAACTGAAGGGTTCTCTGTTTCATCTCTAGAAGTTCTATCTCCTTCCTCCTCATTTCTGTTTCAAACTCTATGTCCTCAGCTTTCTCTTGGCGGATTCTCTCCTCGCGTTCCTCACACCACGCCCTAATTTCCTCGCCTTCCAACCCCATTCGCCTAGCCAACTCTTCTAAGTCTTCCCTGCTCATCTTTATCTCACTTTCTTAACACCAGTCAAGTGTCACAAACGGTCTCGTCCTGTCGTAGCGGACGCCAATTGTCACGAGGCTGTTTAATGCGTAAGCTCTCGTGTAGGTTCGTGTACTAAAGCGATGACGTAAGTGTCATCGAGAACAAACGAGACCGTTTGTAGACACACACACAACTAAATATATTTACAAGATGAAAAGATAAATACAACAAACCCTTAGCACACACAACCTAAACTACAGAAGCCAATCGTGGCTAGTTAACGAAATGGGGCAAACGTGAGGGTTACACAAAAGTGTCACTGTTGATGAAGAAGGGCACGGACACCATCGACGAGGAACACGTGCAGGCGTCGGAGGCATGATGAGGCGGCGGCGACGCTCAGCCGTCGGTGGATAAGCAGAGGGACGCGTCCGGCGAGGCGGGGTCAACGGCCGGACGCCCTGTCGGCGTTCGCCAGCCGAAGACGGGTTGACAGAGGAGACGCTGGCGTTGCCTGGCCAACGCCAGGCGATGAGAACCGTGGGTCCGGCCAACGCCAGACGCTCGGAAGAAGGTTGTCTTGCGCCCAGGTGGGAGCCCGCAGCGGCCGTTGCGCGGATACTCCGCCGACCGCCACTCCCGCGCCCTGGACACCTTCGCTCCGCCACGTCTCGACCACGTCTCTCTCTGGACCCTCCGGACACCGTGGCCTTTCGCTTCCAAATTCCCGTGGAGGATGATGATTGGCTGGGCGTGTCTTCTATTTCCTCGCGTGCAGTATTGCCACATCTTCTTCGTCAATTCTCCTCTATTCTACACACCCGCAGTTCTTGCCGTCGTCCTTCTCTTTGTCACGAGGCTGTTTAATGCGTAAGCTCTTGTGTAGGTTCGTGTACTAAAGCGATGACGTAAGTGTCATCGAGAACAAACGAGACCGTTTGTAGACACACACACAACTAAATATATTTACAAGATGAAAAGATAAATACAACAAACCCTTAGCACACACAACCTAAACTACAGAAGCCAATCGTGGCTAGTTAACGAAATGGGGCAAACGTGAGGGTTACACAAAAGTGTCACCGTTCATGAAGAAGGGCACGGACACCATCGACGAGGAACACGTGCAGGCGTCGGAGGCATGATGAGGCGGCGGCGACGCTCAGCCGTCGGTGGATAAGCAGAGGGACGCGTCCGGCGAGGCGGGGTCAACGGCCGGACGCCCTGTCGGCGTTCGCCAGCCGAAGACGGGTTGACAGAGAAGACGCTGGCGTTGCCTGGCCAACGCCAGGCGATGAGAACCGTGGGTCCGGCCAACGCCAGACGCTCGGAAGAAGGTTGTCTTGCGCCCAGGTGGGAGCCCGCAGCGGCCGTTGCGCGGATACTCCGCCGACCGCCACTCCCGCGCCCTGGACACCTTCGCTCCGCCACGTCTCGACCACGTCTCTCTCTGGACCCTCCGGACACCGTGGCCTTTCGCTTCCAAATTCCCGTGGAGGATGATGATTGGCTGGGCGTGTCTTCTATTTCCTCGCGTGCAGTATTGCCACATCTTCTTCGTCAATTCTCCTCTATTCTACACACCCGCAGTTCTTGCCGTCGTCCTTCTCTTCTTTCATTGGTCACCATCACATTCGCGCACTTTCCCAAACGCGCACTTCACTCATCACACTCTTCTTTCATTGGTCACCATCACATTCGCGCACTTTCCCAAACGCGCACTTCACTCATCACAGTGTTTCTGTATCTGATATTTTGTTGCTGATGTATTTTGTTATGTTTAAAGACGAGGAATCGGGAATGTCAAAATGTTAAAATGATGGTATGACTATCTGAAATCTAATTTGGTAGCAAGAAAAACAATGCTGGCAGTTGCTAAAGAGGTGTCTATACTCTATGCAAACTGGACACAATGGTTTAATGAATCAGACCTTCATGCACTGTGTGTTTGCAAATTTTAACTGTATTTACAGTGGAATCTCGTTGATACGATTCTGCATAATACGTTTTTTGGCCTAATACATTTTTGTTTTTGCTCCCGACCAACGTTATTCCCAGCCAACCCTTTTGGTTAATACGATTTTTTGTAATGCGTTTTATTTTCCGGTTCCCGTGGAAAACGTATTGATGAGATTCCACTATAGGTACTTAATTTAGGCCTGCCCTTATGTAAGCACCACCACCTGTTAGGAGCACAAACATTTTGAAGAAAAGAAGCAGTTTCATTGAGTGCCATGGCATGTGTTCCCACTGGCTCGTTAAGTTCTACAAACCACTGCAAGATAGTACTATTTATTGTCCGACTGACAATGGCACAATCATCATCATCATCATAGTTGCCGTACGTGTTCTTGTTCTTTCAGCACAGTAGCCATGTGCTAGACAACAGATTAACCAGTAATCCAATTTGGAATGAAAATACCAATAGCAAGACATAGCAGAAACTGGGATGAAGTTCTTGGAAATGCTAATCTCCGTACATTAAAGCACTAGCCCTCTTTTTTTGTATTGAAGTCCTGTGACTCATTTGTCTCGGCTGTTCTTATGCGCTGTTTGTTGTACAGACTTGGGAGATGACGAGTACCAGGTGGCCTGTCTGCTCATGGTCTTTGTGGCCGTCTCACTGCCAAAGCTCGCCCGCGCTGAAGGTTCTGTCTACAAGCCTTCCCTGGAAGGTGAGTGCAGCTCATTTTTCTTCTTGGGGGCATAAGAAAAAAGAAAGTGATGGTTGGTTCCTCTTTCGTACGAACCGTTCATAACACAAAAGTCAAACATTGTTTCCATAGAAATAGTTGAAGCTCTGTTCGAGGTTAAGAAACGCAATTTGCGCAGTGTACGTTGCCATTGCGGCTGCATAGCAGCCTTCGACCTGAATGCGACCGTGTTGACACCCACTGCAAGATCTCCGACAAGCATTTTAGTCAAACTCCATAGTGTCATTGCCAACCCAGTAGGTTGCTGTGTGCACTCAGCTTCACAAATGCAAGGGGTGTGGCTCGTACTTTGTGCCTTGAACTTGGGAAAGTTTTCTGCTTTCCCACCGGTCCAGCACTGTTTGCAACGCTGTCATGACTGCGTCGCGCGACATGTAGACACTCCTGCAGTGCTTTGCTGCACTGCCCTAGACGGCGGTGTCATGCGCATCAAGAGCATGAAGCGTGAAAAATGCATTCAACCTTTGAAGCCCTGTTTTCTTAGTTCATAGTTTGTGGTCGACGCATCCAGCCTTCTGTGCTCGAAAGCTGTGGAGTTGGAGTTTCAATTTACCGGTCAGAGAAGAACCCCACTAAAATTATCTTTTTTTTTCTTATTTTCTCTTTTTATTGCTCATTTATCTGTGTGCCCTTTTATTGAAATCAGTCACATGACGAGAATTACGGGGTTCAGTTCTTGGTGGAACCCAGCGTAGAACACTTTTTCGTGTTAAAGTAAATAGCATTCATGGAGACGTTTCATTCGTTGACCTCCGAACCTTCTATTGGGATTTCCCTAATGCTCAGAAAAAAAGTCACAGTTTCACCGCAACGGTGAAACAATGAATGCGATAGCAACGAATTGTATGGTTATACGAAGTGAGGCTGGCAGCTAGCTCTTTTGGATCCGATCTCACGCAACTCTACAAAATGTTGGTTTAAGAGAATACGGCCGCTCCAGGGACACTCTTCGCACAATCCCTTCGCGTTGAGAGCGCTGCACGTAGAAGGGTATGACAGCCGCCCGCTGTCGGTGCCGAGATAGCGAGATAACGCGCGCGCCAGCGAGGACCGCACTGGTAAAATCAAAGGTCGCTCGAGGGACACCCCCCCCCCCCCCCTCGCGTCTTTTCGCGCTCGCGAAAGACGGGCGGGGCGTTTCCTCTATGCTTGAGCATTCGACGGCCGGTCTAACAGGCGGGGGGGGATCTTATCGCATGCGCCTCGGAGCGACGGACATGGGCCGGCCCGTTTGATCTCCGCTTCAACCGCGCTCGTCGCCCCCGCTCGCGCGCTATTACCGGCGGGTAGAACGTACGATGCGCTGGGGGGTTCTTATCAATTTGGACTTTATACGCGACATGACGGCGACGGCAAAAAACCCGTCGAGACTGTCCATATAATTGCTATCGCAATAAAATCGAATGGCATGTATGTAGTTACTTCAGGCATTTTTTAGGATGTACTTTTTATGTTAATCAGCTTGCTGCTTTCTCTATGAAGAACATTATGTCACTTTGATAGCACGCACACTGCTTGTGACTTAGAAGTACGTACCGAGCAAAAGGCCAGTAAGGAAATAGAAGCAAGCCAGATGGTGGTAGTTGTGTGACAGAAAGATACCCAAAAGCGTACAACCGTTGTTAGGTTGTGGGACAGAAATATGCCCCGAAGGGTCAATTGTATTTGACACTCTAAGACAAGAAAGGGCATATTTGGGGCATATTTTTATTAAAACAACAGTCGACATCTATCTCGCCTACTTTCTTGGATTGATATCGCCGTGCACCCGGTGCTGTCCAGTCACAAATTGCATGCGGCTATCAGCATGACGTAGTACTCTTGTTAAGAAAGCAACGAGCGCAAAGTTTTTGAGAAGAGAAACACAATCTAGGATGACTGCCAGTTGGGCAGTTTGGCAGTTTTCAGTTGCTAGTAAGCGCTCCGTCCTGTGTCCTTCCTAAGTCTTCGTGCATTTCGCGCTTGTTTCATCATGAACACAATCTAGCCAAATGACCATTGTTGTTGCTTGGCATAGATGCCCCAAATGCTCCTGTTTCGCTTATATAGTGTAGAGTGTGGTGTTTACACCAGTAGCAGGGAGTATTCACTCCTTTACGAGTAGCGTGACTATTGTGTTGAGACGCCACCTCTCGCGCAGCTCACACCAACAACATGCACTGCCTGGCCCACGCGGTCAACGCTCTTGCGGGTTCCCTTTTCACCATCTGCGGCCACGACGACATCGAGGACCGGCTCAAAGAGTTCCTGGCCCTGGCATCGTCGAGCCTCTTGCGGCTCGGCCAGGAAGCCGACCGAGAAGCCGGTGCCGGTCGTGAAGCCGTCTTCCTCCTCCTCCACCTGCTGGTGGATGAATCGCCATTCCTCACCATGGACCTGCTCGAATCTTGTTTCCCATATGCCCTACTCCGCAATGCCGCACACGCTGTATACAAGGCCGAGGCCTGATCTGTGTGCACGGAATAAAGTGTGAACAAACTCCCATAGCTCTGATTTCCCTGGCTTTGTCTTGCAGGGCCTCCGTGTAAGCATTGTGTGTTAGACATGTAAGCCTACTCCATACTTAAATAGGGACACTAAAGTAAAACAATGAATGGAATTTAGATTTATAAATAGCATTCTAACTCTAATGTTAATTTCACCATCATAAGTTTATCAATAGAGGAGAAAATCAAGCTCAAAGTTTCACTTTTGAAGGGCATCTAGACTGGTTCCGATATTCTTTCAAACATTTCAAGTAAACACGCGTATCGTATTCAGAAGGCCCGTCATGATCAGTGATGCCACACTTGGCAGCGCTAGGAGCCGCGTGCGCGCATGAAATTCCAAGAAACAATCTCTTCTCCTATCCGGGACTTTCCGGCTTCCCCGGTGACGTGCGCGACGTCGACATGTTGCACCTGTGATGGTGTCGACAGTCGATGCTGCGATTGGTCCGATGTCGACATGTTGCATCTGTGATGCTGTCGACAATCGATGCTGCGATTGGTCCGATGTCGACATGTTGCGCCAGTGATGCTGTCGACAATCGATGCTGCGATTGGTCCGATGTCGACATGTTGCACCTGTGATCCTGTCGACAATCGATGCTGCGATTGGTCCGATGTCGACATGTTGCACCTGTGATGCTGTCGATAATCGATGCTGTGATTGGGCCGATGTCGACATGTTGCACCTGTGATGCTGTCGACAATCGTTGCTGCGATTGGTCCGATGTCGACATGTTGCACCTGTGATGCTGTCGACAATCGATGCTGCGATTTGTCCGTCGTCGACATGTTGCACCTGTGATGCTGTCGACAATCGATGCTGCGATTGGTGCAATGTCGGCATGTTGCACCAGCAGGGGCGTAGCCAGAAATTTTTTTCGGGGGGGGGGCACCTCCTTGATTTCGGAGAGGGCACCTCCTTGAAATGGCCATTTTTCGCTATGTATGCCATGGCGAAAAAAAATTTCGGGGGGGGCACGTGCCCGGTGTGCCACCCCCTGGCTACGCCACTGTGCACCAGTGATGCTGTCGACAATCGATGCTGCAATTGATCGAACAAGGACCTACGACTTCCGGTTAGCTGCAAGCAGCTGCCCACACTCCTTGCTGTTCTTCGTCGTGTAGCCCGCGCGTGCGCGAATCGGCTACTGCGGCCCGTAACGCAACTACCAAAATCATTAGGCGTACCAACACAGGGTCCATACCGGCACCGATTCGTACGAGCACGGGCCGGCACGGCAACAGCTGATGGCCGAGGGGCGTGGAGTTGAAGCCGAGGTAATCGAGCGCGTCGATGACGTATGTCACGTGAGATTGGGAGGGGCGTTAGGCAAGGAGGGCGGTGCGACTTTGGGAGAGGCCAGCCGACGAACAGAGGGTAGCGAAGAGCGAAATGAACGATTGCCGCGTTTTGATCAACCGCGTGTAGCTTCCGCTAGTACGGCACCGTTTCGAAAAATTCTCGCGGCTACGTGTTCGTTGTAGACTCGTGCACAACTACAACACCGGTCCTATATTTCGACCTCTGGGTGTTTTAAGGGGCCCTTTAAGTTTTGCGCCGAAAGCTCCTCGTGTGACGTCACAGATTTCAGTGTATTTTTCGTATTTCCGGCGACACTAACACTGCTGAAACTTAGTATGTTAAGTCTATGGCCCCCCTCAGAGGACAATGTGCTTCATTTTTACCGATGAGTAACCACGTATACGTAGGACGTAGTATACGCTGTCACTCTTTATGACGTCACGGCTTCTGTGCAGGATTTTGTCTTCTCACGTTTTCTTGCTCAGCGTGCGTCTTCTCGGCAGCACGCATGGTGATTTTCTAATTGTGAAAGGGTTAATTTACTCATTAAAAAAAATTTTTTTTTGTTAGTGTCCCTTTAAAGCAGTACGGACAGATGTGTGCATATATATATATATATATATATATATATATATATATATATTTTTTTTACTTTTCATTCGCTTCCATTAGGCTAAAGGAGCACTGACGCAAAAAATTTTGCACCTTTTTTTTTTCTTTTTGCAATAGGTAGCTTATGACCCACTTATCACGGCTGGAAACCCCGTTTGCGCGAGTACGCGACGGTTATTTATTTGGAGACGTTTTTAGAGCGCCCAGTCGCAGTTTCGGTTTCAAAGAGCACCGAGCTAGGCAGGAGCAGTTCGGTGTCAAGGTAAACACAGCTGGCCACGTGGCCACGTAAAACTGTGACGTGGGCGCCGCGCGCGATCGGGCTAATCGGGCGCCGCACTGACAGCCAGCCAGGGCATTAAAGTCTGGGGGGGGGGGGGGTGGCGGCCCCCTCTCCTTAGGTCTGAGGTGGGGCTCCCCCCCTCAGGTGGTCAACTGCAGCACAACGACGCCCATTCGACAAGCGCTGGAGTTTATTTTTTTGACAGTAGTACCTTGTTCAGGTAAATTGTAGCTCTTCAATTTTCTTAATAACGAGTTAACCGCGATTGTTTGGTTGATGTGGCACGACCAGAAGAAGAAAACAGGCATCTTTGCATTCTGGCCGCGCTGTGTGGCGCGATGTGCGTTCATTCTAGCGTCCGCCAGCTAATTCGAACAATTTTATAGTCCCCTTCGAGTTCGAATATATATATATATATATATATATATATATATATATATATATATATATATATATATATATATATATATATATATATATATATATATATATATATATATATATATATATATATATATACATATTGCCCCTCCAATGATGGGAGACTTTTAGCCCTGGAGCCAGCACACTCAAAGTCGCAGGCACGGAGGAAGAAATCGCAGGTAGCGCAAGCGCAAGGCGCGTGCCAGCAATCATCCAACACAAACTCGTGACGTAGGTTTGTTTACATTGACACCGCGTTAACGTCGGCGCCGCTAGGGGCTCCGCATCTCGTTCAGTCGCGCGGCGTGAACTTTAAAATTGATTTTAAATATGTTATAGGATATATTTGCCCTTGATATTGTGTAGTTGTGTATGCAGGGTGCCTATCGACCGGGAATTCTCAGGGATTTCGGATAGTCTGGAGAAACTCAAGGAAATTGTGCTCCGAATCAGGAAAATTCGCTGTAACTTCATTTTAAGGGAACAAAAGTCGCGGTAACGCTGGCTTGGTATTTTGTGAACGCATTTTTCAAATCGCGCGGACTCTACGGCTGCGGGGAAAGGGCGCACCTCGTTGCTCTCCTCGACTAAGGAGTGACGAAATGGGAGAGCGTCCTGGTGATGCGTGGCACGCGGGAACCATGAACCACGGCACATCGTATCAAGCGCTGTTGTTTAGGTGTTCTGTGACTACGCAGTGAAGTTCCGCATTCGTTGTCGCGCATGCCGTGCGTTAGCGCCTGATATGGCGTTCTTAATTGCCATCGCTGCGTCACAAGGAACAAGCATGAGTAGTCGTAGACATAGGCGTGCGCACGAGGGGGGGGCAGAGGCCCCCCCCCCCCCCCCCCTCTAGTCACCTGAGAGAGGGGGGGCGCAAATTCTGCCCCATACATTGACTTAATAGGAAGGGGGGGGGCTGCGATGAACCTTCGCCCCTCCCTGCCCCCCCCCTGAAGGGGAACCCTGCGCACGCCTATGGTCGTAGAGGTGGTAGCAGTGGATGTAAAGAGCTCTCAGTTATCTTGCAAACGATCCCGATCGTTCAGAAAGCGGATGTTGCTTACAAGGCTGGTATCTTGCAAGCAGTTCCGATCGGCGTGAAAACAGACGCCGCCGTTTGTTGCTGGATATCGGAAAGCTCACACCCTGTGATCCTGAGCTTCGAAGATGTTATTTGGGATTATGTGGCAAATAGAATAAATTTCCAGACGATGGTAACCGCAAACCAACAGGCGCATGTACCGTAAAGGAAATCTCTCTTTTTTTTTTTTTTTCTCTCGATGAGGGCACAGGTGAAACAAGTCTTAAGCAGTCGAGCCAATATTTTTGGGAGCTGCAGCTCGCAGCTACAGGGGTATTCACACGGAGGATAAGTCCTCGGGGGGAGCAGCAAGGATTGCGGATCACGTGACAAAGACGTCACGGATTAGCGAGTAGGCGCGACCTCCCCGCGCCTCCTCGGAGGAAACGGGGACCTTTTCCCCGACAGGCCAAACTGTCCCCCCCCGCGGTGGGGGGATATGGCGGTATTTCGTGCAGGTGTTTGGCCACATTGTTGCACTTGCTCCGGCAGAGAGTGGCAGCGCGCTGGGGGGTTTCGTCGAATGGAATAGCAATTATATGGACACCCCGGTCTCAATCGATTACATCGCCCCGTGCATGCTTTGTGTGCGAGCGAGAGCGCACGGGTGCTGCCGACCTAGAGACTCAACCAGGGATGAAATAAGCCGATCATCTCCGCGCGAAAAGCGCATGGAGATAAGACGTGAGGGGAGGGAGGGGGAGTTAAGCGCGACTGCGGCAGGAAATGCGTACTTTGCACCACCGGGTGTGACAGACAGACAAACAGACGAACTTTTATTTAGTCCTGAGAATACGAAGAGTGCCCCCCGTCAGTGGGGCTTCCGTCTGCGGGCCGCACCCACGATGGAGCCGGGAGGTTGAGAGTTTCGGCGACGTCGCGGGCTCTCTGGACAGCCCTGAGCTGCTCTTCCTTGGCAGAGCTGGTGAGAAGCCGGAGCCAGTCTTCCTCCGTAGAGGGAACCGGGCGTGGTAGCCCGCGGTCGCGCGTGCCTCAGAATCTATAGGGTGGATGAGCAGACGGCTCATACCTTTGTACGTGTTGTGCTCTGGTCGCTAAGTTTGCTGCTGCGGCCACGCTTTTGAAGTAGTAGTGAGCCGCTATCACTGGCATAGCCAGGCGGGGGGGAGAGGGGTAGTTTAGAAGGCTCAAACCCCAACCAATTTTTTTTTGCGGGTGTGTATACACAGAAACGCACCCACGGACACACATAAAGCATGATTAAACCCCCCTCCCTCTCCCCCCCCCTAACGAAAAAATTTCTGGCCACGCCCCTGGCTGCTGTAGCATATACGTTCAAAGTTACCAATTTGTTGTTATCACATTAATTGCTTCGTCCTTGCAGCGAAACGGCGACATTTTTTTTCTCTAATGTGCGACGTATGGTTTTCGATGTTGTGCGGTTGTTGGGACTGAGTGGAGAGCAAATGGTTTAGCTGGGTAACATGACAGCATCGCCGTTGCACTACTGTAGGCAAAACCCAACATTTTGATAACAAGCAGCGGCAAGCTTGATAACAAGCACCGGTGCGGCATCAAATCGTGGTCGCGGGATCTGAGGTTCTACAAGATTTATTTATTTTTTTTTCACGTAATAAAGAGAAGAGCTTATCAGACCGCCGCATTAGTCGAGCATTCTTGCGGCATTTTCAGTGTAAAAATGAATACTTCAGCAACCATACCTTGCATACAAAAGACAAATTTCAGTTAACAAAGTTTTGATATAACTACTTAAATTGCCCATTTTACTGACTTCGCTATGTAGAGGTTTAACTGTTCTCTGTACTGTTCAAATGGGAATAAGTCAGTTTTATTTTTTAACGTGCATACTCGAGAGTGACATCATCTTGCGACATGGTATCAGCCCACCCGCCATGACAAAAAAATATTGTTTCACTCGGAACTTTAGCAAAATCATGCAGGGAAAACCTGGAAAACTCAGGGAATTTTTGAAATATCAACTTAGTAGACACCATGGTATATGTCTCCCCACATAAATCTCGCTCATTATCTCGCTTTCGAAATTTTGTGTCAGTGCTCCTTTAAGGTGTGGGACCTCAAAAACCGTAGGAAAAAGACACTGCCAAGGTCTAGAGTTATGCTGAAAACATAATTGAAGCGAACAGCGCGGAAAAAAGCGAAGACAAAGAAGAGGGGAACCAACGCCTCCTGTACACGCAGCGCTGCACTCACAACTGAAAGTTTATTTCGAAGGAAAACTAGAGCTTATAAGTGAAAAACCGCGCATGACAATTGAGGAACAAAGTAATTAAGTGATACGCTCGTCAATAAAACAAGTAACACTGAACAATAAAGCTCAACATCTACAGCTGCAATTTGAACACGGGCCTTTCGAGTGGGAAGCGGGCAGTCTACCTCTGCACCACTTTGGTGGAGCCGCGCGCAACTCTTTAAACGACGACACATTGGATAGTACCGATCCCAGCAAAAACGAATGTGCGGAGTACCACGAATGTGCGGAGCCCCGTCTCCGTAGCCTTCGCTCCAATGTCGAGATAAAAAAATTGAAGGACACTTTTGCAAATTCCAAAGTGTGTTCGGCGAAAGCTTGTGGCCATTCGACTAACTATGCCATGTCTTTTTTTCTTTTACACTCTTAGTGGGATGGCACACAAACGGAATGTGTGCGTGTTTTCTTTTTTAATTTTTTTACCGCGAATCGCAGCGAAACTAATCTGCCTCCGTTCGCATGCGTTCGTATTTTCTCGCGCCTTGCGCATCGTGCAGACGCCATTCGCGTTCCAGCGCTTAAATTGAGGGACACTGTGAATTCCAGTGTGTTCCGCGAACGCCTGTGTCTATGCCCCTTTCATAATTGTAAAGCTAGCTTTCCTGCAGTGCAGTTTTCCTAATGGCGGCTGGTCACTTACTGCAAACAGCGTGTTCAAGCGCAGTTTACTTGCCCTATGCCATAGAAAACATTCACTGGGCTCCCTTGATATGAATGATAGAAAACCCATGGCACGTTCCACTAGGGCCTCCTCTCCACTTAAAGGATGACAGGTGCCGCCATGATGAAGGAAAATATGCAGCACAGGGAAGAGCACTTGCAATTTTGAAAGGGGTACGCGGTCGGTCAGAATGGAACGCGATGCGCGCGTCTTCCTCCTTGCATGATTGGAAACGCTGGGCAGAGCGACGCGACGCAAGCAAAGCGCGAGCGCTGTAGAGTTCGACGCCACCGGCGTCCGTTTGCGCACCCTGGCGGCCACCTGGCACCGTGCCAGGGCTCGGACGGACGGACGGACGGACGGACAGACACGGACGGACAGACGCGGACGGACGGACACGAACGGACGGACAGAGGGACACACGGACGAACGGATGGACGGACGGACAGACACGGGCGGACGGACAGACACGGACGGACGAACGGATGGACGGACACGGACGGACGGACCGACGGATGGACGCCGCACGGACGGACGGACGGACGCCGGACGGACGTGAGCATAAGACAAATGAACAGATTTAGCTGAGCGTCCGCAACAGCTATGCGGACGCAGCCTGCCATACGAAATGGCTGGCAGGCTAGCTCTGCGGACGCAGCCTGCCAACCACTTCCTATGGGATTCAACGTCCACGAAGCTGTTACGGATATGCAGGTTGCGAGCTTACTGCTACTTTTGGAAACTTCGTTGGGCTTTTCTAGCGCGCGGTGTGAAATACGTGGTACTATTGATTTCATTGCGTTGGTTAAAAGCGTTCAGTTAATAGAACAGTGCTCTGTGGTAGGTTAGTGCTGTAAAAAACATACCCGCGCGCATTGAACCAAAACAACATTACGAGATGCAGATACCCACTTCCTAATGTTGGGACAGATGGTCGGTTTTTCAGAAACAAATGCAAACTAGCCGTTCTCGAAGTCGTTAATACTTCCATGCATTAGAGCTTTCGTGGTTAGAATTTCATTAAACACACCGCAGTATGGTAGTCCCAAGTTGCATGTGTTAGGGGAAATGCCGCAGACTTCGACATTGCTGCAAAAATGTTTTATGCACGTTGTGCTTAAGTTGTATGTATTATTGTCCTTGTTGAATGGACACTGTATCCAAGTGGTCGGAGCGTCCTCGTTGAATTAAACTTTTTCCTAACAAACAATGGCTGAAACGTCTGCCGGTGGTGGCAACACAAAGTGACGTAAAAAAAATTCGCTGTGGCTTCACTCAGTTAGCGAGAGGTACGGTTAATTTTATTGTTTAATTTGGTTCTCTGTACGATTACGCTTCTCGATCGGCGTGCGGCTCGTTCTTCCTCCGTCTCCTCTTGGTTTCGCTCCCACGACGAAACCTGGCTTCTTTCAGTCTCTCCGACTCACTTTCAATATCTGCCGACGAATCCCACGGAGCCGCCCTTTCGATATAAACCATGCAACGCCGGCTCCTTCTCTGTTATTGCAAGGCGGTTTCACCGGCTCCTCCTCTGACGTCATGCCAGATGACGCGGCCAACGGCGCTGCCAGCTGCGGCGGTTGCAGGGCTTAAAGTAAGGGGGGGGGTCCAGGGGGGGCCCGGCCCCCCCTTCCATTTTTTTAAGAGGGGCTCGGCCGCCCTTGGCAGGTCAGCTGTAGCACTGCTGTGCTCATTTGACATGCGTACAGAGAAATTATGAGTATAATATACTTATTTGTATAACATTCTTAAGCATTTGTGCAGTGCTAGAGACTGTTGGATATATATATATATATATATATATATATATATATATATATATATATATATATATATATATATAATGTCACTGCCCGACGAGGGCCCCCCCCTTCCAATAATGGGAGACTTGAAGCCCTGGGCGGTTGCCAGGCAACGGCTCGGCTCGTGGTGTGGCCACCGGCCACAGCGAAACGGCGAGAATACGGCCAATGTAGCTCTCGCTACAAAAGCAAGAGTGTTCCAAGGCCGCCGTCATGGCTGCGAGCGGCGCTAACACTCTCAGGTTTGCATGCACATAAATACCCGATAAGTGGACTAGGTGACGACCGCTGCCGTAGCCTAATTGGTAGGAACATCGGGCACGCGATCTGATGGTCGCAGGTTCGGTCCCTGCTAGCGACAGGTTGTCTTTTCGTACACTTTACTTTCTTCACATTATATCACAATTACTACCCTGTAATTGACTTGAAAAATTTAGGTTCCCTATACCTTCCTTGGTTTCATTACTTGCTGGTTTTCATTGAGACCCAGTTATTGAAATAGCCAAGGTGAAGTAACAAAAGCCGGTAGACGTGTTTATAAATGGCTGCTATTGATATTTGAGGGGGGCCCTGCAACACTTTTCCAAGTAGCCATGGAATGGATTCACTAAAGGAGCTCATTGTCTCACGAATTCACCGCCGCAAAAATTTTGGAATCCGTCCAGTACGAGTGGAGTTACAAAGATTTCTCGCACGCTGCAATTGCATTCTCTCTTCTCTCGTCCCGTCGAAAGCGCTGGAAGCTAAGCAGGGAGGTATGGCACGGAGAAAGAAAATACGTCACGCGCGCCTCGTGATCTTCAGCGCTTTTTCTCTTTTTTTTTTTCTTCGAATACGCGAATTTTCATTGCGATCGCGCGCGCACGCGTGTACGAGTCGCGGCCTCCCGCGGCGGCCTCTGTAACTACCGAGCGCGCCATGCTCAAATCAGCCAATGGCTGATACAGTGTCGGTGACGAGTGATTTTTGAGTACGCAACGTCATTTGTCGAGAGAAGAGAAAGCAATTCTTAGCTGACTTTGAGAATTTATTGTGAATTCCACGCCGCGTGCTGCGCTATAATATTTGGCTCGCGTGTTCTCGAGAGCCTGGACTACCGATCGGCAGCGTTTTCTGAGCATGCTCAAAAAGTGTTGCAGGGCCCCTTTAAGGTCGTGTCAAACAAAGAAACGAGCTCTCTAAATTCCCTCCATTCGTTCATTGAATCGTATCTTAGTTGTCTGAAAGGTGTGAACGCACCAACACATGTGCACATACGCACAAATACTTGAATATAAAACACCTACGTTTCTGCTTATTACAACCTCAAAGATTGTTGTAAAAGCTGGAAACATACTTTACGTGGTCCTTATAGTCAGTGTTGTCTGGCGCGCACCAGTGTCGCTTGGGGACCGTATATCAAGATGTCTCACTCTCCCGCGATCCCTACACGCGTTGACGTCTGTCGCTCCGTGCGCTACAAGCTAAATGTGCAATGGGCGCGGTCTACAAGGTTGTTGACAAGAGGTAAAGTTCATATCGGCCAAACCGGCCGATGTATCAGTGATCACTTAGAACATGCCCTTTTCGATAAAGAAGGAATCAGATAAAGAACCGGGATGTGTTGACGGTTAAAATCGGAGTTTATCGGATTAATTCCAAACTGTCAAATTTTTTTACGGGCGAGTGTTTATCGGATTTATCCGAGAACACGGAGCCCTAGTCATACGCTACATCCTCTTGGGTACCCACGTTAAAGGGGTGTCCTGCAAGCACTTTTTCAGCATCGGTCAGAAAACGCTATCGATCGGTAATAGACGCTTCTGAAGACACGCGAGCCAAACATCATAGCGAGGCACGCGGCCTGGAATTTACAATTAATTTTTCAATGTCAGCTAGAAATCGTTCCCCCCTTCTTTCTACAAATGATGTCATATACCCAAATGACCACGCGCCATATACATAAATTCACGGCCATTGGCTGATTTGAGCATCGTGAGCTGAATAGTTACCGACGCCACCGCGTGCACGCTCGCGATCACACTGGAAGTAAGCCACGCGTTCGAAGAAAAAAAAAAAGTGCTCAAGGTCATGAAGCGCGCGTGACGTAACTTCCTTCTCCCATGCAATCCCTTCCTGCTGAGCTTCAAGCGCGCTTGTCGGGACGAGAGAACAGAGAAAGCAATTAGAGCGTGAGACAAATCTCTGTAACTCCGCCCTTACGACGGGTTCTAAAAAAAAGGGGAAAAAATGCGGCGGTCGGTTCGTGAGGCAGTAAACTCTTTCAATGAAGCCATTCTATGGTTATTTGGAAATGTGTTGCGGGGCCCCTTTCAGTTACGAAAGTAGACAGTATTTGAAAAACGTATGAAAACATTTGCGTTAGCGTGTGTCGCAACTGCGCATGCGTCGTACGCTATCCTCTTGCGGGCCTCCGTTAAAGGGGAACTCCGGTGCATTTTCGACCATATTGAGATAATGATGTTTTCAAATAGTATTAACGCGATAGCGTTAAAGAGCTCGTTTTGCAGAAATTCCGGCGTCAGTGTCGGCGTCGTTGGTTGTGAGCGAAAAATCATCTTGACCGTGACCGAAAAATTGAGAAAGATGCAAATAAAATAAAAATTGCACCATCTCCCGCTAAAGGGAACCATGTGTAGATGCGAAGCAGTGCCGCGCTAACGCTTACACTGGCGGCAGCGTTGACGCTGGCGATCATCGCGGCGTTGCGCAGGAGACAAAACTGAGGAGGCGCAAAGCACGCAGTGGTGGACCGGTGTTTCCTACTGGAACATGCCAATCGCTGCTAATGGGCAATGAGAGACAGAAGACTCCGATTGGACACAGAGACCCGCAGTCCACTTTTAGTTAACGCGCACGCTGCGAATTTTACAGCGAAAGCTGTTATGAGATCACAACAAGGGTCGTTTTTGCGCCGTAGTTGTCCGCCGCCGCCGCCGCCGGTGTCCGTAACCAATATCGCACGGAATAAGAAAATAAATAAATAAAAAAAACACCTGTGACAGAATGGGAATCGAACCCGGGTCCTCTACGTGGCAGCCCAGCACTCTACCACTGAGCTACGCCACTGCTTGAAACTGCGGTGCAAACTGACCCTAGGCAGGCTTCATATCGGGTAAGGAATCGCGTTAACGTGTGTTGTAAAGCGTTTTAGAGCAGTAAAGTAAGAACCAGGCGTCACACAATGCGAATTGCGTAACGAGTGGGGCGTTCAATGCTCCAACCCATTACAAAAGCCTGTAGCATAATTCTTCATCGTCGTCAGCCACAGCATCAACAAAGTGCACATAATTCATTACAAGAGTGTAGCGGGCACCACGCTTTTCTGAAGAATGACGAAGAATGGCATAGTAGACGCTTCCCCACTACACAAAAATTATGATGATTTATAGCGTAGTGGGTACCATGCAAGTGGGCTTGTAGTAGTTGCCCCAAGAGTGTTTAAAATAAAGGCTAAAGGCCGCACTTCCAGCTTTCGCTGTGGCTGTGCTGCGCCTTCTGCGCAGGCCTGGCGGTTTTTTATTGTTCAACCACGCACAGGAGAAATCTCCCACCGGCACTACCTTGCAGGTCAAGATCCAGTGCCTATATATACGGGGTGGCCTAGTGAACGGTTGTGAAGCGCGAGCAGTCGGTTTTTAAATGCGAAGCATTTTCTTGGCGAACTTCGGCGACTTTGAGCGTATCTATCTAGCCGCCTACGACTTTGTGCTCTCCTGGCCGTATCGTTAATGGGATTTATACCAAAATTGGTATGGTATAACATGACTGCATGACAAACATGAATGACTGGTCATAACATGAAAATCATGACTAACTTGTCATGAAAAGTATGATTTACATGCCATGGCCATAGTGCTCCTGAGGCCGTTTTCTTAACTTGATATATCCAACAATTGATACGATGAGACATTTCTGCATGACCAACAATAATGACAGGTGGTAATATGACAATCATGACCTGCATATCATGTACAACATGCTTTACATGCCACGCTCATGGCGCGCTGATGGCCGTTTCGCTAGCTTGATGTGCACCAAATTTGGTATTGCGTGACGTGACTGTAAGACGAACATAAATGCCAAGTGGTCATATGGAAACCATGACATGTCATGTGCTACATGACTTGCATGCCACGCTCATGACACTCTGGGGGCTGTTTCCCTAGCTTGATATACACCAAATTTGGTATTTAAATTACGTGACTGTATGACAAGCATAAATGACAAGGGGTAATATAGAAATCATGACGTGTTACGTGCAACATGACTTGCATGCCACGCTCATGACACTCTCGTGGCCGTTTCGCTAGCTTGAATAAACCAAATTTTTAAGGGAAAGCCTTTAAAGGGCCCCTAAACCACCCAGAGGTCGAAATTCAGTTGTGGTGGGGAAGTTGTGCACAAGTGTACAACGAACACGGAGCCGTGAGAATTTTTCGAAACGGTGCCGTAATAGCGGAGTTATGCGCGTTTGATCATCGAAACGCGGCGATCGCTCAGTTCGCTCTTTCCATCGCCACCCTCCGTTGGTATCCTCTCCCAAAGCCGGTTTGCCCTCTCGCCGAGCGCCCAGGCCTTCCAATCTCGCGTGGCATACGTCACCACCGACGCGCTGCTCGAAACACCGTCTACTTCCGGTTGCCGCCACTCCGCACTCCGTCGACTGCGCGCTTGTTGGCTAACCGCTGCTGCCGTGCCGGCCCGTGCTCATACGAATCGTGCCTGCATGGACCCTGTGCTGCGCGCACGCCTTCAAAGGATCGCCAACATGATGGATCCGTACGGTGACACGCCGTGCCAGAACACCTCTGCACGGGTGACACGACGAACAAGGAGCGCGGCCAGCTGATTGCTGACTTACCGGAAGTCGTAGGTTCCTGTTCGACCAATAGAGCATGACTTGCGCTCTACGTCACCTATTCACTTCCTAACGTCACGCGGAGGCCGGAAGGGCTCGGAAAGGAGGAGGGATTGTTTTTTTTGGAATTTGTGGCGCGGCCGCGGCTTGTAGCGCTTCCGCGTGTGGCATCGTTGATCGTGCCGGCATTCTGCACACGATGCGCGTGTTTACTTGAAATGTCTGAAAAAATATCGGAGGTGGCTTTAGTGGCCCTTTAATGTGTAATGCTCACGTCCGTCTGTCCGTCCGTCCGTGCCCTGGCACGGTGCCAGGTGGGCGCCGGGGCTCGCGAAACGGACACCGGTCGCATTGGACTCAACAGCGCTCGCGCTTTGCTTGTGTAGCGTCGCTGTGCCCAGCATGTCCAATCATGCAAGGAGGGAGACGCGCGCATCGCGTTCAGTTCTGACCGACCCCTGTCTCAGTGGGCACAGGCCTTCGAGGAACACACTTGGGAATTTACAAAGTGCCCGTCAATTTAAACGCTGGAACGCGGATGGCGTCCGCACGATGCGCAAAGCGCAAGAATACGAACGCATGCGAAACGGAGGAAAGATTGGTCTCGGGTCTCGCTGCGATTCAAGGTAAAAAAATTTGCGAACATAAGTGGAAGATGGTAAGATGAAAATCTTGGCATGCATGTCGTCTACAATGCCATTTACATGCCACGCTCATGGTGCGCTTGCGTCCAGTTCGCGAGCTTAATATACACCAAAATTGGTATTGCGCGACATGACTGTATGACGAACATAAATGAGAGATTCTAACATGTAAATCATGACATGCATATTATGTACAGCATTATTTGCTCCTTGCTGGCTGCTTCGCATTACATCGATTCCCACATTGCGTGGGATCAGCCGGTTTTTCAATCAAGAAACTCGCTAGCAGACGCTGCCTGCGTCGGCGTTGCAAGGTGAGAGCGTCCGCATGCGCAATGGGGGTGTAAACGCCGCGGGAGGGTGGGATGCTTTGAGGATAGAGGGAGGAGAGGAGGGAGAGGAGGTGTGTGAGAGAGGGTATGCGCATGCGCAGTAGGATGGTCAGGCAGCACACCACCACAACCGGATCATCTAATAAAAATTTCCGCGTCCGAGTGAGGATCGAACCCAGGCCGGCTGCAGCGGCAAGCAGGCGTTCTACCACACAGCCGCGCGTCTGCTTAGAAATACAGCAAAAATAACTTACTCTGCTTGGAAATGCAGGGAAAATAACTTTCATGATTTACAAACACACGCGTCCTGTATACAGGCGTCACAATGCAACATGTAATGTCGCACTAATATTGCGTGGTACAAGCGTACATTGCCATCGGGCGTCAGAACATGCGAATATCACAACGTCATCGTGGTTGTAAAGCCAGCCGCCCATTACAAAAGGCACAGTAGTGGGCAAACAGCGTTCGAAAACATTTCACGCGCATAATTGCTCGTGGTTTAAAGCATGCTGCACATTACATAGTATGCACTAATGATTGAAGCGCAATAGAGACAACATATCGCTATCGCGATCAATTCTTAGAGGCGAAGCTGACTTTTTGGGAGCGAAGCGCCTTAGACCCACCCCCCGCCGTCGCCGTTGAAGCTCCCTGCAACATACACGCGCCGGCGCTAAAAAAGACAATGAAACGTCGCGCGCGCCGGACCTTTGGTTCTAGCGCACCAAAAAATTCGAAGTTAAATAAAAGTAAGCTCTGTGCATAACTGGTTATAATGGTCGTCTTCCCTTTCACCATCTTTATCGTGGATAGTGAAATGACAACCATCATTCTAGAGCAGTACGGGCGCTTTGTCGATAGTAGTAGCAGACGTCGCCCCACCCGGCGCCGGCGAAAAAAAAAAGGCGCGCGGCGTTCATGCAAAAACAGCTCGCGTTTATAAACGACAGTAAAATTTCTATCGAAAAACATGATTGTGTCATATATATATAAAATCACGCCATATCCACGAAGTGAATGATGATGAGTGGGTGGAGCTCGATCGTTTTCATCCATGGCAGAAAGAGAATGTGTGGTCTGGAACGCGCTTATACTTCATGGTCATCAGCGTCATCGTCATCGTTATCACGTGTAGTGGGTACATTCCACTATGCTGGAACGCGCTTATACTTCATCGTTATCACGTGTAGTGGGTACATTCCACTATGCTGCGTCATCGTCATCTTTATCACGTGGAGTGGGTACATTCCACTATACGTGGCTACCACCTACAACAACAACAACAACAACTACTACTACTACTACTACTACTACTACTACTACTACTACTACTACTACTACAGAGGAGGGAGACCCACACCCTAAGGAGCTTCGCCCCTAAAATAGGGACCCACTTGAGTTTACTTAGGGCCGCTCAGAACATGGATAGTCGTCCTGCAAACGTGATGACGCAGACGATAAGCAGCTTGGCAAGGATGCGGAACGCAAAGCCAAAGCAGCGGCAAGCACAAGCCCGGCAACAGAATCCGCGGTTAAAGCACGACGAGTGGAGCTACAACGGCTACGCCGACCATCTCCGAGTTTCAAAATGCATAGTCGTTTGTGTTCCCATTTCTAAGGAGCTTTGCTCATCGGTTGTATTCGTACACGGAACAACTGCTAGTTTTTATTTGTCACCGGTATACTTTCTCCTATGCAAAAAGAATTTGTATATTTACGGCGAAAACTTCCAGGCCTTAAGTATTTACTGCGTTTGTGCGTCAAAATGTAGTTTTAAAGATATCATCTGCTAATTACGACTATTGTCTGCATGTGAGGAAAAATCTCGGCTGCAAAGAAAACCCGAGAATAGTTACAGGAGCTTTGGATTGGATACTAGGCCATCTGATGTGGTCGCGAAACATGGCAGCCACATGCTTTCCGCACGTCGTTCGGTTTCCATCGGCAGTAACACTCCTGGTGGTGGAAAACTTTATTCGTGTGAAGGCCAAAATGTGAAAATAATATTTAAAAAAAATTAAAAAGGAGCGTTGTGGGCGGCCTTCAGGCTGCCGGTTGTGGCGTCCAGGCCGTGCCTAGCCGCGACGTCCTCCGCCCAAGTTCACCAGCCGAAGTTGGAGGTCCGGCCTGGTGCTGGACAAAGCAGCCTCCCACTGCTGCGGACTTCTGAGGTGCCAAGATCTTCGTTGTTTAATGGTTGCGGGATAAAAACAATCGAAGGACACTTTGTAAATTCCGAAAGCCTGTTCGGCGAAAGCCTGTGGACCATTCAACTGACTATGCCCTGCCTTTTTTTTAAGGCGAAAGCCTTTAATGTCTCATGCTCACGTCCGTCCGGCGCCCGTCCGTCCGTCCGTGTCCATCCGTCCGTCCGTGTCCGCCCGTGTCCCCGTCTTCCCCTGGCATCTCAACGTCTCGCCCACCAGCCGCCGCTCTATCATCGTCGCCAGCCAGCCCACGTCAACTCGACCAGTCAAGCATCCGTGTTTTGGTCAGACTGAACTCGGGTTCTTCTCCGCTCGGCCGCTCAGCCGCGTTAGTGCTAGACTATCTAGTTTAGATCATTGAACTTGCGCTTTGACATGGCCGAGGAGATGCATCTCCCCGTCCCGTCGTGGGTGCGGCCCGCCGATGTCGCCCCCTAAGCGGGGAGTGAGCGTCGTCTCCGGATCAAAATAAAGTTCTTTGCCTGCGTGCCTGCCTGCCTGGTTGTAATTAGGAGTGGTTTACAGTGTGCAGTGAACTTTTTACTAAGTGTAATTTTGGGTACATATATAGTTTTCACTTTAATTCTTGATTAAATGTTTCGTGTGTTGGTTTGTTAAACCAACTGCTTTGTCAATAAGACTCGCAGTGGCTCAGCCATAGAGGGCCGTTACGAACCAAAAGAAGAATTTGCATCACAACACCAAAGGTGCACGTCTGTTACTTCAAGACTTCTCGTAGAAGTATCGTAGCTTTTAAGGTCGAAAGCCTTTGAATGTCTCATGCTCACATCCGTCCTTCCATCCGTCCGACCGTCCGTCCGTCCGTGTCCGTCCGTCCATTCGTCGGTCTATCCATCCATCCGTCCGTCCGTCCGTGTGTCCGTCCGTCCGTCCGTCCGTCCGTGTCAGTCCATCCGTCCGTGTCAGTCCGTCCGTCCGTCCATCCGTGTGTCCATCTGTCCGACCGTCCGTCTGTCTCTATCCGTCCGTCCATCCGTCCGTTTCTGTCCGTCCGTCCATTCGTGTCCGTCAGTCCATCCAACCGTGTCAGTCCGTCCATCCGTCCGTGTCCGTCCGTCCCTCCGTCCGTGTCCGTCCGTCCCTCCGTCCGTGTGTCCGTCCGTCCGACAAAAAAAAAGACATGGCATAGTCAGTCGAATGGTCACAAGCTTTCGCCGAACACACTTTGGAATGTACGAAGTGTCCTTCCATTTTTTTTGCCTTTTTTTGTATATTTTGTTGTTTTCTTTTTTCTATCTTTTTTTTGTTTTTTTCCTCTCAGTGTCTCAGCAATCACGTGATTGCTGAGAGGCCACAGCTGGCAGCGTTCCATGGCACGGACGGACGGACGCGAGTATGAGACATTAAAGGCTTTCGCCTTAATAGAGAGGTATGGCCTGTTACGTGCTCGAAATCGGCGGGAACATGGCCTTCTCTGACTGCGTGCCGGCGGGTATTCTCCGACCGTCCCGAATCGCACGGAGAGAGTGTAATTTCAGAGGTGGACGGGATCCGCTCGTCCTCCGCACCGCGGCGCTTGCCGCCGAGGGTCGGAAAGGGTGCCGCGTTGTTGGCGCGGCTTGCATGAGGCGAGGAAAAAATGGTTTTGCGCGTTTATATAACCTCCCACTGGTTTGGAAATATCAAGTCAAGGTGTGCGATAGGCAAATTGCATGCTTGGGGCCTATTTATTCTCAAATTCGCTTTATATTTTGCTATAGATGTGCTCCTCCTATATTAGCGCACTGCTTGTCAGGATTGCATCGCACGCGCAATCAATATATTATCCAATAAACTCCATTAACATGTCGATGTCATACAACATGAAAAAATGCATTAACTAAATTGTGCCTAACCCAAATAAAATTCAAAAGAACTTCTGGTAGTCTAGAAAACATCAACGTTCGGGAAGACGAGCGATATAGAAACCGAACTTTTCGAAGCTCCGCTGTGTATTCACAGATGGAACACCGGTTATAATTGTGATGCAAACAGCACAAAAAGAAATTGGCGTGTAGCACGGTGTGTGCACAGCGGTAACGCCAAAATTTGCTCTTCTTTTCTCAGAATGCCAGTGACACACCCATGCAAGGTAACCGCGCAAACGCCGCAGCATGAGCGTGTTACAAAGAAATTAGGTCGAGCGCACGCTGAAGAGGAACGCTTAGCCGACCAAACTCAGCACTCAGCATGCTCTCTCCTCGCAATGTCGTCGACGCCGCTGTGTCTGGCCAACGTTCTGGCGCGAAAGCAGCACTCGTATGGGCGTCCGGAGGGGGGTGCAAGGGGGGTGACTGCCCCCCCCCCCCTTGGAGTTTTGGATATTTTTCTATGCAGTAGCAATAAGCTATACAGCTTGATTAGCACACTCCTTACCCGTATATCCACGTAAAACGGCCTTCAGGATTGCTAGCCAACTTTGCAGGTTGTACGGTCATGTCACGGAAATTTGGCTACCCGTGCTAAGTGCCCCCCCCCCCCCCCCCCTACTTCGTTTTTTGCCGATGCACCCCGCTGCAAAAAGTTCTGCGGTCGCCCTTGAGCACTCGCACAGCGCACAATGCTTCGCACTCGCCCGCGAGGCTTCCCCAGTTTCTCTTTCCTACTACCTCCTCTCGCACCGCCGAAGCAAGAGACAGGGAGGAGTGTGGGAGCGGTCGCCATACGTCTAGGCTGAACGTCGCTTGTGCTGCGACGGCTCCAGGCAAGTTAGAGGCGCGTTTTATTTATTAAATGCGAAGCATTTCTTAGCGAACTTCGGCGAGTTTGAGCGTATCTATCTATCTATCTATCTATCTATCTATCTATCTATCTATCTATCTATCTATCTATCTATCTATCTATCTATCTATCTATCTATCTATCTATCTATCTATCTATCTATCTATCTATCTATCTATCTATCTATCTAGCCGCCTACGACTTTGTGCTCTCCTGGCCGTATCGTTAATGGGATTTGTACCAAATTTTTTATGACATAACATGACTGTATGACGAACATAAATAGCTGGTCATATCATGAAAATCATGACTAACTTGTCATGAAAATAATGATTTACATCCCACGTTCATGGCGCGCTCGCGGCCGTTTCGTTAGCTTGATATACACCAAATTTGGGATTGAGTGACATTACTGTATGACGAACATAAATGACAAGTGGTAATATGAAAATCATGACTTCATGAGCGACATGACTTGCATTCCACGCTCATAGCGCGCTCGCGGCCGTTTGGTTAGCTTGATATACACCAAATTTGGTATTGAGTGACATGACTGTATGACGAACATAAATGACAAGTCGTAATATGGAAATCATGACTTGTCATGTGCGACATGACTTGCATTCCACGCTCATGGCGCGCTCGCGGCCGTTTGGTTAGCTTGATATACACCAAATTTGGTATTCAGTGACATGACTGTATGACGAACATCAATGACAAGTCGTAATATGGAAATCATGACTTGTCATGTGCGACATGACTTGCATTCCACGCTCATGGCGCGCTCGCGGCCGTTTGGTTAGCTTGATATACACCAAATTTGGTATTCAGTGACATGACTGTATGACGAACATCAATGACAAGTCGTAATATGGAAATCATGACTTGTCATGTGCGACATGACTTGCATTCCACGCTCATGGCGCGCTCGCGGCCGTTTGGTTAGCTTGATATACACCAAATTTGGTATTGAATGAAATGATTGTATGACGAACATAAATGACAAGTGGTAATATGGAAATCATGACTTGTCATGTGCGACATGACTTGCATTCCACGCTCATGGCGCGCTCGCGGCCGTTTGGTTAGCTTGATATACACCAAATTTGGTATTCAGTGACGTGACTGTATGACGAACATAAATGACAAGTCGTAATATGGAAATCATGACTTGTCATGAGCGACATGACTTGCATTCCACGCTCATAGCGCGCTCGCGGCCGTTTGATTAGCTTGATATACACCAAATTTGGTATTCAGTGACATGACTGTATGACGAACATAAATGACAAGTCGTAATATGGAAATCATGACTTGTCATGTGCGACATGACTTGCATTCCACGCTCATGGCGCGCTCGCGGCCGTTTGGTTAGCTTGATGTACACCAAATTTGGTATTGAGTGAAATGATTGTATGACGAACATAAATGACAAGTGGTAATATGGAAATCATGACTTTTCATGTGCGACATGACTTGCATTCCACGCTCATGGCGCGCTCGCGGCCGTTTGGTTAGCTTGATATACACCAAATTTGGTATTCAGTGACATGACTGTATGGCGAACATAAATGACAAGTCGTAATATGGAAATCATGACTTGTCATGTGCGACATGACTTGCATTCCACGCTCATGGCGCGCTCGCGGCCGTTTGGTTAGCTTGATATACACCAAATTTGGTATTGAGTGAAATGATTGTATGACGAACATAAATGGCTGGTCATATCATGAAAATCATGACTAACTTGTCATGAAAAGTATGATTTACATGCCACGCTCATGGCACGCTCGCGGCCGTTTCGTTAGCTTGAGATACACCAAATTTGGTATTGAGTGGCATGACTGTATAACGAACATAAGTGGCAGGTGGTAACATGAAAATCTTGGGATGCATGTCATCTACAATGCCATTTACATGCCACGCTCATGGTGCGCTTGCGTCCAGTTCGCTAGCTTGACATACACCAAAATTGGTATATCGCGACGTGACTGTATGACGAACACAAATGACACGTCGTAACATGTAAAACATGACATGCAAATTATGTAAAGCATGATTTGCTCCTTCCTGGCTGCTTCGCATTACATCGATTCCCACAGTGCGTGGGATCTGCCGGCTTTTTTTATGGTTGCCCATTCGCATTGTGAGTTTTATGGTGTTTAATAGACACGTGGGACGTTGTAAAAACGAACATCGAAGGTCTTTAGCTTTTTCTGAAAGAACGCAACACGCCTTCAAAGTTTGGTGTAGCTGATATAAAACACTGGGCGTTACATAGCAGTCACAATTTGCGCTTTTTCTTTTTTCAGTTTTCTTTGTGGATGAATTCTTAGTTTTCCTTTAGAAGGACGCCGTTATGTTGCATGTATAACCCTTTCGATGCAGTCGAGAGCGCAGTAAACGTAGATGATATTGATACTGCCACTGCGTCACCAAAAGATAAGCAATATAGAGACGACGAAAAAGGATAGGATGACAGCTCACGCACTTTCACTGTGAACGAAGTGTGGAGTACATGTAGGTCGGCTAATCAAAGCCTGCAACCATATTCTGGTTGAATTACTTATGACCCTACTTCAATGATATGACCAGGGAGCTCAGTTATCTTGACCGTTTCTCTAGAGCGGAACCACGCTTGGGTTGACCACCTCATAAATATCTGTACGCGATCAAATAGTAAAACGATGTGTCACGTGCGATAGGAGGACAATATGATTCGCCGGTGAAAATTAACACAGTTTCCACCCATACACGTCCCAACAAAGGAAGGATGCTAGAACACCCCTATAGTTCTCAAATCGCGGTATTTCGCGCTGAAATGAAACGGACTCTAATGAAAAAAAAAAATCTAATACGACCAGCGACGAATTGATACGCTCTTGCAATGATCTATGAAAGGAAAATTGAGCAGTTGTCGTGCTTTCCTTCGTAAATTGGGCCAAAATATATGCAGCAACAGAAAAAAAAAGAATACTTGCCTTCAGTGCATTCAGAGGATTCCTTGCACGCGAAAAAGTTCGGCAGATCCCACGTACCGTGGGAATCGATGTTCATGCGAAGCATGCACAGGGAAGGTGACCGTGGTGTAATTTTTTTTATTGAGCTAAATGTTACGAAATGACCCTAAAGATATGCACAAATGTTGTGCGCACAGACATATGTTGGAAAGTCGCATATGTTTTACATAGCCAGTTCAGTTACGTAACGATACCAACGGAAACGTAAGTATTACCAACACCAGAAGCGATAAGCTGATATTTAGCGCTTGTGCTTCATAGAACCATTTGAATGAATGGCACTTAACTACAGTTAACGTTAACCCGACGTGGCGTCCGTATGGTAGGAGCACATATACATTGTTTCTAAAATTAGATAGCCAGCAACGCAACCACATTTGACGTTTCATCAGCATTACGCCTGCATAGTGTCTTTTTCCAAAGCTGTTCGAGACCTGGCGTCACTCTGTGGTAGAATGCTTGATTGCCACGCAGAATGCTTGGGTTTGAACCCTGCTGGGACCCTGATATGTATTCTTTGAATTCGTCGGGTCAACGCTGCCGATGTACGTTTTTCTTAAAGAGGCCCTGCAACACTTTTTGAGCATGGTTCAGAAAACGCTGCCGATCGGTAGTCGAAGTTCCTGAGAACACGCGAGCCAAATATTATAGCGCAGCACGCGGCCTGGAATTCACTATAAATTCTCAAAGTCAACAAAAATTGCTTTCTCTTCTCTCGACAAATGTCGCTACAGGCTCAAAAATCACTCATCACAGTCATTGTATCAGCCAATGGCTGATTTGAGCATGGTGCGCTCGGTCGTTACTGGGACCGCCGCGGGAGGCCGCGACATGTCCACGCGTGTGCGCGCGATCGCACTGAAAAGCCGCGTATTGGAAGGAAAAAAAAAAGAAAAAGTGCTCAAGGTCACGAGGCGCTCACGGCGTATTTTCTTTCGCCGTGCCATCCCTCCATGCTTAGCTTCCAGCGCTTTCGTCGGGACGAGAGAAGAGAGAATGCAATTGCAGCGTGCGGCAAATCTTTATAACTCCGCTCGCACTGGACGGATTCTAAAAATTCTTGCGGTGGTGAACTCGTGAGGCAATAAGCTCATATAGTGAATCCATTCCATGACTACTTGGAAAAGTGTTGCGGGGCCCCTTTAACGCTGTCGCATTTAAATTACTAATGTCTTTTCTCAACGTTCCTGTGTAGATAGAAACTGTCAATCACATGTGGTGCATACCCGCATACCGCGGCCCGTAGAATACGGGTATGTGCCACGCGTGTCTGGAGGAGAGGGTTTGACGACGTACGCGACGGGATTTTCACGTTATTCAGGGTCATGACCAGGCAGACATAATTGTCGAACCCTCTTACACTCCAAGACTAATTTTGGTCTACCTCATGTTAAGAAGGCGATCACGATAGCACCTAGACGTAGGCGGCTAGATAGATAGAATAAAGAGTCTCTCTCTAGAGAGATACGTAGATAGAAACGCTCAAACTGTCTGCACTTAGCTATGAAATGCTTCGCATTTAAAATACCAAATGTGCACGCTGGTATGCCGTGCGCTCTGCTTTCTTCCGCGGTCTCCGCTGCCGCTGGATGGATGGTGGATGGATGCTATGAGCGTCCCCTTTATAACGGGGCGGTGACATGTCTGCCACCAGGCTCGAAAAAAAAAAAACTTTCTTTTTTATGTTGGCCTAATGCCTTATCTACATTGATTAAATCTATGTTATTATAGCAAAGAAAAATATAAATTCACGGTTCATCTCTCTGCCTCTTAAGGCAGAATGACCTTATTTTTCCCCATTCTTCATTTTTGTCCTTTATCTCTACTTTTCTGCCACCAATACTCTAACCGTCTCTTACTTATTTCTATCGCGGACGTGTTCAGCTTTCCATTGTTGTCCCTAAAACCCAAGGCTGGATTATTCGGTTAACGCACCCTCTAGCGTTAACCGGGTGTGCGAGGCGCATTAAATTTTTGTCTTTTTTTTTTTTTTGCTGGGGAGCGCGGCGATTGGGACGGCCGGAGAGGCGGAGCAATGGCGGAACATTGCTCCGCCTAATGAAGGAACTCTGGATAGGGTCCCTGGGCACCCTATGGGTTTGAATTTACTACGCAATCCGTCTTTTTCACTATGTCTCGGCGCATGCGTCCTTCCCCTGGCGGTAAAGTCGCGAAATGCCTCTTGATCTCGGAGGCTTTCGTTCTGAGGATACCAGTCGTCCCACCCCTTACCAATGCACTACCATACCACTGCACTGCACTGCGGTATCGAAGGGTGTATACAAAATATACGATGCCCGCCTGTAGTCAAGGAGAGTGTTATTGAGCGCGCATTGATTGCTCCTGGCTTGGGATGCTTGCATGCGAATGTCGTGCACTGCTTATGAAAAAAAGATTGAACGAGACGTACAATCTGCGGTTCTTGAACGAATCGAACCGAAACATGTCGAGGTACCGCGCTGAGTCGATAGGTCTGTCTTGTCAGTGGACGCACATATGCATGTAATTTTCTTTATTGTCGTTGTTGTTCTTCGACCGTACAATCTACACAAATGCATGAATATCCGAGTATGCGGAAGGAGATCCGAGAGCTCGACGCTCTGAGGGCGCTTCCTATTTCAGTTAGGAAAGATTTAGCGCAAAATGACACAAGGACGAGAAGGGAGGACACAACACGTGCGCTAACTTTAAACAAAAGGGTTTTTTATTGCAACCGAAGCACGAATATATATATTCGTGCTTCGCTTGCAATAAACCATTTTGTTTAAAGTTAGCGCCCGTGTTGTGTCCTCCCTTCTCGTCCTTGTGTCATTTTGCGCTAAATCTTTCCTAATGTCTTACCAACAAGGCCGAATCATCATCCCCTTGTTCCTATTTCAGAATGCAAAACTGGACTCAGGGTTGCCGTTGGTGGCTACTTTGCGCCAAATTGGCTACTTTTCAACCCCGTCTGGCGACAAAATTTGCGGTTGGCGCCATGGCTATTTTCTGGCTACTTTTAAAGTGCTGATTTGGCGTATTAAGTAGCCATTTTTTCTCATTTTTGCAGACGAAACACACTGTTTATAAGCTTTTCTCTCCCTTCAGCGGATGCGTACGGTCGTTCTCCACCCACCAGTAGGCTGGTGCGCATCGAGGCACCCTTACGCGACACCTAGCGCGTCTCCAAATACAGAGTGGCGAAGTTGCGTGCATGGTGACGAACACGTGGCCAGCTCGGTGTTCAAGCTTCCCGCCATCTATTCTGATGCTACGCGCAAGTTTTACGAATAATCCTGATGCGCAGTGCGTGTTCCCGTGTAAACTTGGGAAAACAGACATCTGCAACAAAATTTAGCTGGCCTGTTCATCTACAACCAGAATTTGGTCTGCAGCTTCAACGAAAATCTGTTTCAACTTTACATGTTCCTTCTGACTTGCTGGCTGGAATATTCTAATATAACTTTGTGTCTGGCAAGAACTCATATTTTCTACATAAAATATATACACGCGTAATGAATTTATCGTAATTCGTTGAATTAATTTATTTCCAACTTATCGGTGGCTTTCTATGCTCTTACTTATTCAAAATGGTATTATTTATTGATCAATACTAAAGAATCTGCTCATACTACCACTTATGTTCCACTTGGCTACAAATTTGGCGATACCGCAACAATATTACCGCAACAAATTTACCGCAACAATATTAAATGGCATGGCTACTTTTGGCTACTTTTGGCCTGAGTTCTGGCTCCTTTTCAAGTCCACCCAACGGCAACCCTGACTGGACTGGTCAGACGTGCTGCAGCAGCTACTACAAGCAGCGTAGCATGTAGTAAGAAATTAGAGTGCTATGCGCGCATGGAAAATGCGAGTAAGTAGCGTCCGGTGAATCAAATAACAGTGAACTCAAGAATAACAGTGAGAACATCGCTAATTAAACGTACGATTTCGATTACTCGATCTTTAGAAGTTGGTTCATAGGAAAAACCTGTTTTAACAAGGTTAATGATGATGATTACTTGATACCTGTTGGAATCTTATTCCAGGACTCGCATTCTGCAAAGGACGCGGTATGTTTACTGTAGGTGGTACCTGGGGTATAAGGTTATTCTGGGATGCGAATGTAGTAGTGTGGAATGAGGCGTTGAAGTTGCGATTAAGTGTTCTGTTAAGCAACATTGAAAGTTCGTACGTGAACGTACAATGTGTTGAAGAAATTGAAGTTCCTGGTGTAGTGCTCTTGTTAGGCGTGTACTCGATGTTAGGGAACACGTTGATCAGGACGTCTTGAGGGGCTAGTTGGTTCATTCTATGCAGGTAAAATATGGCGCGAAACTAGAAAGGGACACCACAAAGAAGACACACGAACAGGGTGTGCGCCTTCCTTCGCGGTAACCGCATTCCAACAGTCGTATACATACAATACAGTCTCTTCATGCATATTCGCCCTCTACTATTTGACGAAATCAAGAGTATTCCACCCCGTTCAAAACATGGAACTTTCGCACACCCTTTTATATTTCGAAGGCGTGAACAATTAAGGCGCGTCCATATTCTAGACCACGCAATTTACTTGACCATGTGCTGCGCTGTCATCCACATTTACACGCTGTACGGTACAATGTCCCGGGCGGAGACTAATAGCGTACTCACAATTTACCACTGCAACGCTTGTAGAACAAAGCTCTACACGTATTCCCTATGCAGGTAAAAAATTGCGCGAAACTAGAAAGGGACACCACAAAGAAGACACACGAACAGATCTGTTCGTGTGTCTTCTTTGTGGTGTCCCTTTCTAGTTTCGCACATATGGGAGACTGTGGGAGTTCCAATATGGGAGTTCCAATAATGGAGTTACAGACGGCCTCTGAAGGATAAGCCCACGTGGAACTTTTCATTGATTTGCAAGCGGCCGAGCCAAACAGACAGTTACAAGTGGCGTTGCTCCCCTTCTTGTTTCTCTGAAAGCACCCCTTAATTAGTAAGCACAAATTTTCTTGCGACGAGAAATGTTGCTTCATAGAGCCGGAAGGTGAGTACGGTATGTGTGCTTTTACATATTCGACTAATTCCTGCGTGCAGTAGTCGTAAATTCATCAAACTTCAAATACATTATATGTGTCGTCACATGTTCTTCAGTCTGGTGCGTTCACAAAAGTCGAGTACTATTTTTTCGCAGTTTTTGTCGTCAGTGTTAGGGTCACAAGCGTTGCTTATCCTATGCAACTACATCGACAAAAATTTAAAAAATCGCGATAACTACCCCCCTCCCCTCCCTTGTATACCTTACATTGTTCTGTTACGTGAATACCAGGCCTTCACCGTTCCGTTTCTTTTTTGTACGGTGAACAATCCGTGTAACCAAGAGAAATGCGCGAGCGAATGAATTTCACTTGAACCGACACTCTTCCTAATTGAGGCTGTCGATTCTCGTCAACCCTTTCCTCTCCCTCCTCGCCTCTGCAAGCCATGTCCAGGCACACGATATGCGAACTGCGTGTTGTAACACCTTCCTCGAACACGCTTTGGTAACGAACGGATTTCCCGGCTTTTTCACCGTACCGCGGGAAAAAACGGCCGACGCACGGCCTCCTTTCTAGCGAGAAAACAATCGATTTCACGTCATTAAAATTTACCGCTGCCCCTGCGCCAGCCCCGTGCGCCACAAGCGGCTCGTGTGTCCGCGGACACCGATCGACGATCGACCATTCCATTTTTTTTTGCCCTTTATTAACACTTCCGCGTATCGAAAGAGGCAAAATCGTGCAAATATATATACACACCGACGCACACGTACGACAATTAATAAAACGTCGTGCCACTGTGCATATGTCGCAGACTGTTTTGTCTGTCGCACGTGCACGATGTCTCTAATGGATGCCGGGCCTTATATATAGCGTGGGTATATGCGTTCGATACGTCGCCAGACACGTCTAATCGTCTGGAACCGGAGAAAAGACGAATAGCTGACGCGTGGTGGACGCAAGACGAAAGCCCGAAAGTACAGCACGTATGCATGCAGTCGTGATCGTTGCATGTGTGAGTAGGGGTGATGTCCGGTGGAGTCACGCGATCATTTGGCGCGCTCGATAGGTTCGCGTGAACAGAGCGAAAGATTGCGGCACGTGGCGCGCTGGCGAAAACCAGAAATTAATATCAGGGCATGGGCGTCGGCAGTAGGTGCAAAAAGGGGTTGCAAGGGGGTGCGAAAGAGAGGGGGCAGGGGGGGTGCAAAAGTGCCCCTTTTGCGCACCCCCCCTGCCGACGCCGAAGCCCTGATACTTCTGGCCGATGACTGGCCCCTTTTGCCCGTTCTGGTGCAAAAGGGACACTTGGCCCTTTTGCTACAAAAGGATTTCTTTTTGTGCGAGTTGGTGCTTACGTTGTTTAGGCTGCTTGTCTATGGCGTAAAATACATTTCGTGAAGAAAGGACGAGGAGAAAAGGAGAAAGTCCCTTTATTCGTTTTCCTTCGCCCCCTTTTTTGATGAAATGTATCTTGCGCCACAGTCAACCGTGCCCTTTTGCACCCCATTTTTAGACGCAAAGTGCACCTTTCACGTTTCAGGTGCTCCTTTTTGCACCTTTCACATGCCAAGTGTGCACGTGATGTAATGTGTACTTTCTTGGTTAGGTGGTGCAACACCTCGGCGGCTCTGCTACGCTAGCACCCCCCACACCAGTGCTTCCACCCCCTCACCAGTACTGACAAGGGATCTGGGACACCCCTCGCTAGAATGTAGGGTTGTATGTTCGCAAAATATAAATTTGTTTGATATACAGGTAGCCATGTGCGCCAGGGACCGATGTTATACAGGTGCTTCAAGAAATGTTTCCACAATCCTAAAAAATCAGGGAAATGCAATATTTGTTTGATGCCATCACAATTACTTTTTTCTATAGCCGCAGGCATCTTAAGATAAAGACATCATTTCGAAAGTAATGAATAAAGTTAAATGAATTAACTTTTTAATTAGTGGAGTTAGGTGTCATGTCAAATGGGAGAATTGAAGTCCTTCATGCGAGGAATCCATAGCAGCTTCGCGATTGCGAAAAAAGGAGCCTCTAGTAATAACTGATAAGTAATGAAATTCACCCAAACTCAGCGGTAAAACCGAAACCAAAATGCGGAAGAGCTCAACTGCCATATTCAGAGACGTCCAGAATGAGTGAGCGTCGTTACATCAACCAACAACCGACTTGACTGTGTGGATGTGCGGGCTGTGTTTGTAGTTATAGCACGCATGGCGCACATGCGGTGAAGAACGCGGAAGAACTACACCTCTGTAATCGTTGTCTTAAACAGTGACGTCATTCTGGTCGTCTACTTATCGCGCTCATCGATGCTTCGGTTTCGGTTTCGCCGTTGAATTTGATTGAATTTCATTACGCCACAATAAGTACTAGAAGCCGCTCTGTCGAAATCTAAAAGATGCAACGGGTTCTTTAATGAAGAACTTCGGTTCTCCTATTTGACATAACCACCTAACATCGCTAATTAAAATGTTAAATAAACACTCTTAATTATATGTCCCAAATAATGTCTTTAACCATCTTAAGATGTCTGCAATTGTGAAGGCAGCGAGCAAATATCGCATTTTCCTTATTTTTGAAGATTTTGGTCACATTTCTTGAAACACCCGGTATAGGTTTGTACTCGTTGATTAAATTGCATGTTTTTAGTGTAAACCTAAAATGTAAAGCACATCTTTTGCAAAAAAAAAAAAATCTTTATATTTACTTAGTTTTGACCAAGTATCCATTACACTAGACTGTCGAGACTGTTCGGAAACGCTATCCTTGTCCTTGATGTCACGATTACTATAAAATAGTGGTAACATACGTAATAACGTATGGTACAGGGACCGATGCTTCGTTTTACTGTGTGAATTTGATTACGTTAGATACTGTCGGGCACACTGCTAGACCGTGGGGATCGCTTGTTTTAGGTCTGCTTCATAAGTTGAGCGAAAAAGCCGCCAGGCCTGCGCGGATCGCTCAGCACAGTCGCAGCGAAAGCTGGAAGAGCGGCCTTTCTAGAGCCCTTTTTTAAACACTCTTGGGACTACTACTACAAACACACTTGCATGGTGCCCACTACGTCATATAATTTTTTGTGTAGTGGGGAAGCGTCCACTGTGCCATTATTCGTCATTCTTCGGAAAAGCGCGGTACCCGCTACACACTTGTAACGCATTATGTGCACTTTGTTGATGCTGTGGCTGACGACGATGAAGAATTATGCCTGAGGCTTTTGTGATGGGTTGGAGCATTGAACGACCCACTCGTTACGCGATCCGCATTGTGTGACGCCTGGTTGTTACTTTACTGTTCTAAAACGCTTTATTACACATGTTAACGCGATTCCTTACCCGACATGAAGCCTGCATAGGGTCAGTTTGCAACGCAGGTTCAAGCACCGGCGTAGCTCAGTGGTAGAGTACTGGGCTGCCACGCAGAGGGCCCGGGTGCGATTCCCATTCTGTCCTAGGTATATTTTAAATGCGAAGAATTTCTTAGCGAACTTCGGCGACTTTGAGCGTATCTATCTATCTAGCTATCTATCTATCTAGCTATCTAGCCGCCTACGACTTTGTGCTCTCCTGGCCGTATCGTTTATGGGATTTATACCAAATTTGGTATGGCATAACATGACCGTATAGCGAACATAAATGGCTGGTCATATCATGAAAATCATGACTAGCTTGTCATGAAAAGCATGATTTACCTGCCACGCTCATGGCGCGCTCCTGGCCGTTTGGTTAGCTTGATATACACCAAATTTGGGATGGAGTGACGTGACTGTACGATGAACATAAATGACCAGTGGTAATATGGAAATCATGACTTATCATGTGCGACATGACTTGCATGCCACGCTCATGGCGCGCTCGCGGCCGTTTCGTTAGCTTGATATACACCAAAATTTGGTATTGAGTGACGTGACTGTATGACGAACAAAAATGACCAGTGGTAATATGGAAATCATGACTTGTCATGGGCGACATGACTTGCATGCCACGCTCATGGCGCGCTCGCGGCCGTTTCGTTAGCCTGATATACACCAAATTTGGTATTGAGTGACGTGACTGTATGACGAACAAAAATGACCAGTGGTAATATGGAAAATCATGACTTGTCATGTGCGACATGACTTGCATGCCACGCTCATGGCGCGCTCGCGGCCGTTTCGTTAGCCTGATATACACCAAATTTGGTATTGTGTGACGTGACTGTATGACGAACATAAATCATCAGTGGTAATATGGAAATCATGACTTGTCATGTGCGACATGACTTGCATGCCACGCTCATGGCGCGCTCGCGGCCGTTTCGTTAGCTTGATATACACCGAATTTGGTATTGCGCGACGTGACTGTATGACGAACGTAAATGACAGGTCCTAACATGTAAAACATGACATGCAAATTTTGTAAAGCATGATTTGGCTGCTTCGCATTACATCGATTCCCACAGTGCGTGGGATCTGCCGGTTTTTTTATTTATTTAGTTTTTTTCTTATTTCGCACGATAGTGGTTACGGACACCGGCGGCGGCGGCGGACAACTACGGTGCAAAAACGGCCCTTGTTGTGATCTCATAACAGCTTTCGCTGTAAAACAATGAAGCTTACCGCTAAAAAGTTATTTCGCCCGTTTGTATAAAACAATGCGTAAGACAAGCTATCTGGCAACTATTTCTCTCGCCCTTTCCACCTTTGCTTGAACCACAATACTCCCTTTCGTGCATCAGGTGCAACGCTGTGTGCGAGAAGTTCGGTCAGCGAAATCCGCGCGTCTCATGCTTGACCTCCGTGATTAGCTCCGGCTGCGCGCTGCCGGAGGTAATCGCGGAGGCCACGATACGAAAACAAAGAGACGTTAAGCTATCCAGAACAACCTGTTCACAAGCGCATAAATAGGGGGGTTTTGTTTGTTTATAAGGCTCAAAAGTACCTTTATTTATTACTCATCCTAAAAAAAAAAATTGGCCGCGTATCTGCGTGCTTCGCTGCAAATGTCGTCGAAAGACGATATCTGGCATTGATAAAATAGAGGAGGCGCTGCGTGAGATATGGACGCCATCTGGCGGTGGCGTCGGGAAACATGAGCTTGTGCAGAACCCAGGACCACTAGCCAGGTGGCAGCACCATATCGTCGGCAGAGGGCTTTTTCGTGCATAGCGTCGCATTTTCAGCGCAACCTTAAGAAACACTAGGGTCTTTAGAATTATGTATCTATGTATTTTCTAGTAAAGGAACACACCACCTAATACTTACGTATTGATGTTGCGCCTCAGATATGCGTAATATTTGCTTTTTTGATCTACAATGTTCACAAGTGTGAACGCAGCTGCCAATTCAAGATGGCTATAGGCGTTCAGCAAGTGCTTAAACTTTGCAAGGTATGTGACCGGGCTAGTTGGTATTCCATGACGACGTGAACAGCGCGTGAGACAGACAAGGACAGAATAACCGACGAGGACTCGTCGGTTATTCTGTCCTTGTCTGTCTCACGCGCTGTTCACGTCGTCTTAAACTTTGGCCGGTTGGCTGAATCGTGTGACAGACAGAAAGACAGACAGACCAAAATTTCTGCGTTCAAGTATCCCAAGAAAGACTATCGTCTTTAAAAGTGCGCAGCTTGCACTAGTAGCGCTAGTCTGGAACCGTCAGCGGGGCTAGAGTTCAACCTAGCTAAGTTTTGCTAAGTTTAGCTAAGTGATGCCAACTTTTTGCTAGTAGTAATAAGCATGGCTAGACTTGGCTAGACATGTCACGTGACTACCCGTTACTTGATGTTGTGATTTTAGTCAAGTGACAACCTGTTACGTGGTTTATGGCGGGAACATGTCGCGTGACTATAGCTATTAGGCGATGTCACCTGATTTTAGTCACGTGACGAAATGTTGTGTCATGTTACGTGATTTTTCAGTCATGCGAGTAGTTACGCGGTACATAATTTCTCACTTGTCTAGTAAAGGGACATTACTTGAATTTAGTCACGTGAGCGTTACGGGATCTTTAGTCACGTAACTAGTTGTTATGTGATGTTACGTAATTTTAGTCATGTGACTAAATGTTACGTGATTAGTAGTTGTTGCTCGATGTTACGTGATTTTAAGCCACGTAACAGACTCGGCTGTCATATTTTTTTTTACTCCACGCCGGACAAATCAGCGCACGTGTTGTGGGAACGAAGCAGAAGTTGAAGAGCACGAAGCGAGCGCGCACCGGTTCATGATGATGAAAAAAAAAAAAAAACAGATTAGGGATCCTAACTTTATTGAACTATTTCTTGCCTAGAACGAATCTGCTGCAAGAAATCTCGCCAACTTCCACAGCGTTGTACATGATCTGTGAAGCGAAGTTACAGACACATCTTCGACGGAGTCAGACATTAGGCATTGGCGAAAACGTTCGCGACACGGGTGAAAATGAACCGCACGCATGCATAGGGGTTGCTACCACCGGCGTGCGAGCACGTGCCCCATATATTACAATACACGGAGATCTCGCGGAGCAGATTTCGCCGGAAACAGACGCGTCGTTTATGTCTCTTCCCCTCTTCCTTTCAATCACTCGCTCACTCTGTATACGCTCCTTTCGTGCGTATTTCGTTTTTTGTGCTTGCGGCTCGGGCGCTGTGTTTACGTTTAGTACCCATAGTAACCGCCGGCCCCTCCGGAGTGAAGGGCCGGCCCGGCCACGTACAATGGAAACCTGTATCGACCCACGAGGGGTCGTAGTGCCCCCCTCGCCGGCCTCGTACACGACACCCAAGATGCGGAGTTTTTTGGAAGCGGCCGCTTCGGGCGGGGGTGTCTTTATGTTTTAGCATATCTTGCCAAACTGGCGCCGGTTTAGCGATGCTTTCTCCCCTGACTAGCTAGTCTTCGGGGGGCATTGCTCGTGGTACGCGCCCGCATAGCTCGCCCGTGTTTCGAAGACGCTAGACGGGGTACGCGTCATTGGCTGCGCACACCTTTTCCGAGTACCTGCTCTTCTATTACTTTATTTTTGGTTCCTGTGCATCTCTTTACGGTTGTCGCCTGCTCATCGGTGTTGCTGCAGCTGCCAACGCAGGAGCTGGCATCGGTCGTCTTTGTTTAAGGTAAGTAATTTCAGGTATATTTGGCGCCAGTGGCGTATATCCAGAAAAATCACAAGGGGGGTGGGGGGGGGACACACATCTTGTCATGGCGGCCGTCTTGTTTTTTTAATGAATATACCTTTTCATTTTTATTTATATAAAAATTGAAACCATGCTTTGAAATTAAATTTTAAAAAAAACAGGGTTGATCCCTCCGTCATAGGAATCGGTATAACACGAAAGTCAAAAGTGTCCTTACAGAAGTAGCTGAATGTTTGCTGTACATTGAACAGAGCTTGCTCAATGTCTATTATTGTTCGGCAGCTATAACGTCGTTCAGCGTGGATGCGCCCATGCACGTTGACGCTTGGTGATACATCACCATCCCATCGACTCCCGTCCATGATCAATTGATTAAACAAAACCCTTTTGGTAGCAGGGGTAGCTTAAAGGTGAGTGCGTAATCAAAGATTGCGGTGCGACAGCCAGAGGAGCGTCGCCGATACGACGCAGAACTTGAGCTAAGGTCGCCTACCCGTTCATGTTAAAGTTATTGAACAGCACAGCTGGACTAGAAGGGAAACGCGACGCGCGTCGTGTGTCCCCTGTAGCCCGGCCGGAATTTTTCTCGGAGCGGGGGGACGCTGTTACAGCCACTCGAGGCAAAGGCCGGCGAGCGTCGCATAGCTATTTGTATATGGATGGATGCCATGAGTGAGGCCGACGCCTGAGCTAAGGTCGCCACCACGCGGTGTGTTAATGGCGTCGCCAAAATTTCAGTTCACCTAGTGGAAACGCGCCGAACGGGTCATGATACATTACTTCACGGTCACGATGTATTACTTCACTTTACCGCTCCTAGACGCCGACAACACCCCGCCGAACAAGAGTAGTGCGAGATTAAAGTGGTAGATGTAAAATGCATGTTTGTAAAGCCTTCACGAGTGTGTGACCGTGGCGCAAGTGGATAGCGTGCCTTGACATCTGTTGTCGCGAACCGAGAGGTCGTGGGTTCGACTCCCCTTGACGGAACTTCTTTCTTTGATGTCTGATCGTGTTCATTTTTTGGACGTCATTTCCGTGACGGAAATACGTCCCTGAAGTCTTGGTGGATCCCGGCATAAAACACTTTCGTGTTAACAAAAAGATTATGGTTTCCCAGCTCGCGTAAGCGCGTTGTTCTGTTGACTCCACTGAAACCGGTCGAGCGGCAGTTGCCATTTCATGTCTCACTCAGCTGAGGGGTATTGAACACAGGTACACACGACAAGATAAACATGCAATAAAAAAAGTTGGATCCGCTATACTTAACTGTCCAGGAATTGAAACATTGTTTGTAAGATGAACCTCAGGGGCGGACACCTGCAAGGGGTGTCCCCCCCCCCCCCCCTCCAGCTTGAACATAAGGGGAACCCCCCTTGACCCCCCCCCGTGATTTACGCCAGTGTTTGGCGCTTAAGATTTAATTGAAACTTGGAAGCACAACAATGGAAGCAGGGCTTTATCCAGAATTTAGATTTAGGGGTGTGTGTGTTTGGATGAGTGCCTGTCGGCTAATAATCATGGTGTATGGCGCCTGTGGTGTGTGCTTGTGTGTCTGTTTTGTCTTTGCGCTACACCACGATTATTAGCAAGCACCCACTAGCCCAAGAACAAGCCCTGCTGCAGTGCCTGACGGTATAGAAATACCTGTGTGGAAGCCTTCAGTGCAGGGCTCAGAACAGCAGGCTTGTCGTTCATCAGCGTATCGAACTGTTTCGAGAACCTATAACGTGAAGTGAAGAGCTCTATTTTCCTTTCCTTACAAGTAATGAAGTTGGGGCTAAAGGCTTAAACGCCTGATGAAGGCCTGGGCTCCCTTGTGCAGTCTGAAATAAAAAAAAACAATAGAAAAAATAACACTATAAGCACAACATGCGGTTCACTTGCAGGCGTCACAAATGGTGTTAGGCAAAAACGCGTCACAATCAGTTAAATATTGTTTAGCTGCTTCTTTAATTGCATTCGAAGACACATCAAAACTAACGTATATCGAATTAAGAGTCGCATTTACTTGGAAATTTAATTTTGGGGATGGTGATCGAAATTCTAGATCGTGTGAGGCGAAGGCAACATATATATTCTCGTGGGTGCTTGGTTTATCGGTCGTACCATTCATTGGGGGGAGGGGGGGGGGGAGAGGGGGGACACAGTTAAATAAAAACAAATAAACAGCGATCGCTTTAGTAATGATCACACCTTACACGCTGTCCGTTGTCGACTGATATTTTCCCGTATTCGCGTTTTGCGTGCGTGCGTACACGATTGTTTACCTGGTGGTCATGGAGCCGTCTTTGGCAATCAATGAAAAACAAACGGCATTTGTTTACCGACGTTCCAACATATCGCTCCGGAGGAATCTCGCAGCATCGCGCCTTCCGCGTATGCGGTAGCTTTTTATTCCCGTGAGTGCATTCTCCTTGTGCGCGCCAGAGCAGTGCTGCGATTTGTGGCGACTGGTATATTTTATGATTTTGCGGTTGACTGTACCTCTGAGACTGGCGTACAGCGCTGTGCTCGCATTGCACGTCCGCGTGCCGCTGTCTGGTCTGTTGCTTTTATCGTTGCGGACCCAAGGCAAGTATTGGTGTTCGGGTGCAGGGTTGCCGTTGGTGGCTACTTTACGCCAAAGTGGCTACTTTTGGAACCCTGTTGGCGACGAAAATTTCCAGTTGGCGCCATGGCTGTTTTTTAAGCTTCTGGTTTTACTTATTCAAAATTGTTTTATTTATTCATCAATAGTAAAGACTCTGTTGATAATACCGCTTCTGTTCTATTTGGCTAGAAATGTGGCGATGATATCAAATGACATGGCTACTTTGGCTGCTTTTGGCGTGAGTTCTGACGCGTTTTCATGTCCACCCAACAGCAACCCTGTTCGGGTGAGAGTTGATGGAAAACGCAGGGAAGTGGAGTGCGGGACAGCTCTTTCATTGGCGATGCCGTTACGCTTACCCGCCACAGGGGCCGCAGTGGTCTGGTGGTTATGGTGCTTGACTGCTGGACCCGAAGGTCGCTGGATCGAATCCCAGCCGCGGCGGCCCTTTTTCTGTGGAAGGCGAGAATGCTTGAGGCCCGTGTGCTTAGATTTAAGTGCACGTTAAATAAACCTAGATGTCCGAAACTTCCTGAGCGGCGCCCCTCAATCGTATCGTGGTTTTGGGACGTTAAACCCGAACAATTATTATAATAATTATTCTTATTATTATGCAGTTACGCGTCAAGACGTCGTCTTACGGGGACCACTTCTCGAGGGACTTCTTGTTCCACACGGACGCTGCGAGACCGCAATCCATGCCTCGACCAGTGTCCGCGCAGACTCGGAACGAGAACGTCATGAAGCTGACGGCTTCTAGGCAACTGCACAACACATCGGACGCAGTGGAGAAGCTACGACTTCTCTGCCTTCAGCGGGGCTCGGCAGGGATCCTGGGTCTTGGAAAGTAAGTCGCTCTGTGGGAAACTACTTGGCTTGGCTGCAGCGATGTAGCCAGAATTTTTTTTCAGGGGAGGGGGGGGGGGGGGTTCAACCATAGTTTATGTATGTTCGTGCGTGCGTTTGTATGTGTGCGTGTACATATACGCAAGCAAAATTGAAAAATTTCGGATTTCGGGGGGGGGGGGGGAAGGGAGTTTGACCCCCCCCAACCCGCCCCTTGGCTACGCCACTGCTTGGCTGGTTAGTATACATACGTGGTTTTGAATCGCAACGTAGAACTGAAGTAATCGCAGTTTGGGTCACAACGAGCGAGAACTCCAAACAAGGCAGAACTTGAGGAGATGGTGCAGGCTGGAAGAGATGAGGAACCCTTGAACAAGGTTTGCCGCTGGAGCCGTTTCGCCGAGGGGTTGTTTCTTGTTCAACGCATGAACTGCCTACCTTAGCATGTGTATGTGTACGCTTTGCACACTACGCTCTCCCCCCACGTTTTACCCTATCCTCATCCACCTTTATTGTTGGGGGAGAGTGTACGACGCGTCCACATACCACGCACGCGCTAAGCTAAGGCAGTTGCTCTCGTGAAAAACTTGTCCACTCGTCGAAACTGCTCCAGCGAAGCATCACTTGCGGGTGCTAGCCGAGGCTAAGGGAAAGAGTGTCCGCGTTGACAGCGAGACTAGCCTTCTTGAGGCATGTGAACAGTGCAGTTCAAGTTCATCGAACTTTTTCGACAGTCAACAGTGAACCTATTTGATAAAAGAAATATTTCGGTGAGACCAGTAGACAGCGTCTTGCAGCTTAAAATGTGCTTATCGAAATTTGAAATGGAGCCTCGTGAGGGCAAATTTAAGAGTAAGTGTGTTAGCCCTATATGACAAACCAAACCCTCCAAGAGGTTGCCAAACACTCCAGGAGTTCTCTGCGGCTGCTCTCGATTCACCTGTGAAAGACGAACACCTTCTGATGCGTTGCGATGATTGGGCTATCGACCGCTCACCTTGCGGATGCTGCTGGAGCACCGTCCCCATCGTTCGTCGGCTCACGAGGCAGTCCAAGCACTTTTGTACTTTTTGAGGGCTACGGGGTTTTGTGAGTGTCTCTGACTGTTGTACAGTGCCACCGCCACTTACACGTCAACACATTTATTGAGCATTTCCTTTTTTCCTTTCCTTCTCTCTCTCTCATCTTTCCACTCCCCTTTCCCTTTCCCCGACCGTAGGGTAGCCAACCGGACAGGTGTATGCTTAACCTCCCTGCCTTCTCCCTTTTTTAGGGGCGAAGCACCTTAAGGGCGAGGCTTGTCCGTCCACGGTGTCCGTTGTCACGGCTACATTACATGGGGCAACGCTCGAGTAACGTGCGGTATAGTCGAAACATATGTGAGACACAAAAAAAAGATTTAAAAATAGGTTAATATCAATCATAATTGGGACAGAACAATATACAAACCCTTTATACTAGTCTGCGACTTCAACGTAGACATTGTGGACCAAAGGACCTAGCTTTGTCGTCGACTCTTTATGTCACTTTATGCCAATTTATGTCACTCAGTTTACATTATATGGGGAAACGCTCGGGTAACGTACGGTATGGTCGAAACATATGTGAGACACAAAAAAACTTCCCCATCTCCCGCTAAAGAGAACCATGTGTGGATGATATCAGCTTGAGCGGGAGGAACGTCAGATTATCAGATAATCAGCTTGAGCGGGAGGAACGTCGCCGCTCTCATTTCACGGCAGCGGTCCCGGCGCTCATCGCGGCGCTGCACAGAAGAGAGAATGAGGCGCGCGCGCGCTCCGTCATTTTCATACCGCGGAACTACCGTGGCGCCCCCCAGCGGAGTATGCAGCTGTCACACCACCTGCCGTGCGCGCCGCTCCGTAGAGGATTCCTAGAGGAGAGGACGGGTGGGGGGGGGAACCGTAGGAGAGGAGAGAGAGGGGGGAGGGGGGCGTGCATGCGCTGAGGGGGGTGTGGGACGCGGAAGCCGCTCCGTAGAGTAGAGGATTCCTAGAGGACAGAGGGGGAGAGGACGCGCATGCGCTGTGGGGATGTGGGACGCGGGCGCCGCTCCGTAGGGTAGAGGATTCCTAGAGTAGAGAAAAGGGGTGAGCGTAGGAGAGAGAGGCTTAGTCCGTCCCTCCTTCCGCGTCCCACACCACCACGCGCATGCGCTGTGGTGGTGTGGGACGCGGAAGGAGGGACGGACTAAGCCCCCTCCAAACACATGCAAGCAAGATCAAGGAATGGGGTCAACCTGGGCGACAGACACCACCTGCCTAGCCATTGCTAAAGGCTCTTTTACACTAGAGCGACACAACACCGACGTAGACACGAGGCCGACACAGACGGTCGGTCGTCGAGTCGCCCGCCGACGATGTCGCCGGACCGTCTAGTCACACTAGGCCGACTACGAAGACGACGCCTCGAAAAACAGCATGTCGTCGTAGTGTAACAGGATGGCAGACGGAAAACACCAGCAAAATGCATTGGCAGACTTGTCATTGGCAGGTCTTCGGGAGATCGGTGGCCGAGCGAAAATTTGCCCATGTCGTTGGTTGGGAAGATCTTGGGGGGGTATTGTGCGGAGGCCCCGCACAATACCCCCCTCAGCGCACCCCACGGATGTCTTTTCTTCGCTGCCCCTTTGTCTGTCCCCACCCCGTCCTCGACGCCGAGGGGCGATGGCGGGAGCTGCGCCGCGTAGCTCGAGAGGGACAATGGCAGAGGAGGGAGGACGGCTGAAAATGAGGCGCAAGTGGTTCCTGTTTCAATTTCTTCGTGCAAGTTCAGTCGGTGTCGCCGCGCGCGCCTCCAGTGTGACTAGGAAATCGGCCGACGAAAGGCTTTGAGCACGACAAGGCGCAGAGGGAGTCTTCCGCAGACCATCGGCGGACTCGTGGCGTCGTTGCAGTGTAACTGAGACGACGACACGACAAAAGACGCTCCCAAAGACAGTCGGCAGACCAAAATCGGTGTCTTGTTGCGCTAGTGTAAATGAGCCTTAAGCAGCCTCTCTGTGCTCTCGGCCATGACTCTGATGACTGTGATAGTGGTTGACGGCCTTCATATTACTAGTGTTCTGGTTCGCATAATGGGTGCTTCCCTACTTCATGAAAGTGGCCGGACGCGGGACGGCGGACGGGGGACGCGGGACGCGGGAGGGACGAACAGAGCCCCGAGCATAAGATGCTTCGGATCTAAAAATATTTAACGATAGACTAATATCAATCATCAGTGTAACAGAACAATATAAAACACCTACAAGCACAAACCTATACTAGTCGGCGACTTCAACGTGGACATTATAGACCTTAGGACCTAGCTTTGTCGTCGACTCTTTATGTCACTTTGCCTCTTTATGTCACTCAGTTTACATTATGTGGGGCACCGCTCAGGTAACGTACGGTTACTCACCCATACGATACCCAGAGCTTCGCCCACTCATCGATTCACTTCGTGGAGATGCGTGTTTTTTTTTTCTTCCTCACCCAAGAGGAGTGTACATTCTCAGTGTGTACAGCTTTTTTTTTTCCTTTTTTTTTAAAAGAATTGTGCCTAGTATACGCTTATCTTATTGGTGCCTGTTTCAGAGTGTTCCGTCGGATGGATGACAACGGCAGCGGCGACCTGTCTCGCGACGAGTTTATCAAAGGACTGGACGATTCCGGCATGGCGCCCTTCCTCGAAGCCGAGGACTACGACAAGCTCTTCGAGATGTTCGACGCCGACAACTCGGGGACGATCAAGTTCGACGAATTCATTCGCACCATCAGAGTAAGCTGTGCACCACCATCGAACCAAACAAGCTACAACAAAAATACCGCTAATCTCCTAATAAGAAGAACCTCCACGTGGGAAGAACCTCCACGCCATGCGGTGGCAACACTAGTTAACACGAGCCGAAAGTATTGAACACTGGTCAGCGCTAGCCAACAGTGAGGCAACATTAAGCAAAAGTTAGCCGACGTTAGTTAAGAGAGAGAGAGAGAGCGAAATTTATTAGAAGGCCGAGAGGTCGGCCTGAGCTTGTGCGCTCTGGCCTGCTACTCAGCACAGGAGAAAGGGGAAAGGGAAGCAAAGAGTGACGATGATGATGGGGACAGGAAGAGGTGATGCGTATGTACAATGACCACGTTACACACAGTGGTCTTCTTAAAGTCTAGTGTAAAGTCCAGTATTCTTCAGAATATCTATAAATGCCCTTGTAGCAGTCCTTGATGCTGTCTGGTCGGACACTGCGGACAATAGGTTAGCTTCACTTAGTGTGTTAACACAGATGCCGGCCAACGTTGAAGCCAGCAACTGTGAGCGCTGTCCAGTGGTTGAGACTCTAACACATTTATTGTGCAACTGCCCTCTTGACATGTCCCAACGGAAGAGGTTAGTTAATGCATGTATTATGCTTTGAGGGGCCGCACCACTAACAAAGTCTGTAATGGCTTGCTAACGAAGTTTTCTTTGAAATTAATTTTGCGAACTAATATTTCGACTTTCCTTGTAAATACAAGCAATGCAGAAGGTAAGGGGAAGGTGGAGGTTTCAAGTGATGAGAGGTCGTTGAACAGGGCGGGTCGCTGCAGCCAACGTTTTGACGAGTGGAATGCTGCGTCGACGCGGCAACTCGACGAAGGTGACGTGGTGACTTGATTACAAGGGTACTTGTCTTCGTCAAGGTAGCGACTTGACTAAGACAAGTCCACTTGTCAAAACGTTGACTCCAGCAGCATTCCCTATTTAACGATTCTTTTATGACTTAAGCAAATGTGTTTAATGTCATATGCTTTATTCCACAGAGCTTTTCCCCCCCAATTTCGGGTCCCGAAAATTGTATTGTTTAGGTGAACCCAAAAAGTGGTTCCGAAGCTCCAGTTTATATCCCATGGAATGGTTCTAGATATGATAACAACGACAAAACTATCTTATGTTCACAGTAAATTCAGTCTCCTCTGGTCTTGCTGTTAAAGAGTTCAAAAGTGAACTCTACTTTCCTGATCTTTTATCTTTCTCTCTCCTTGCCCTTTCTTTTACGACGCCGTGCCGTGCTTTCTTATTGGTTGAAGAAATAAGCTTCTTTCTTAATCTCAAACGACTACCAGACAGTACAACATAGAAGTATTACGGAATAGCTCTACGCTGTAGCACCCCTTTCTTACAATGTGTTCCGTCGTTTTTCGTCATACCAGCCCAAAATGAGCCCCAGCCGAGAGGCGTTGGTGGCCAAGGCATTCCAGAAGCTTGACCGTTCGGGCGACGGTCAGGTGACCTTCGATGACCTGAAAAGCGTGTACAACGTGAGGAACCACCCCGATTACCTGAATGGACAGAAGACAGAGCGAGAACTGTTGAACAAGTTCCTGGCCACTTTTGAGGAAGGCGGTGTCGTCGACGGCGTTGTGAGTAACTTTTCTTACCTGTTCTTCAGTTATCCCTAAATGTGGTTTCAGTTGTTGGAGAAAGAAAAAAAAATATCACAGTTTAACCGCAAGGGTGGAGCAATGAATGCGATAGCCACAAATTGTTAATATTATACGAAGTAAGGCTAACGGCTAAGTCCTTAGATCCGACCTCGCGGAACTGTACAAAACGCTGGTGTAAAAGAATATGGCCGCACCAGGAACACCCTTCGCGTTGAGAGCACAGCACGTATAAGGGTATACAAGCCGTTTCCTGATGCCTGCCGAGACATAGCGCGCGCCAGCGATCGCGACCGCGCCCTTACAGTCAAAGTTCACAGAGGCTGCTCCAGCAACACCGCCCCCCCCCCCCTCCCGCCTTCCCTGGCATCCCTTCATGCTCCTTCAAGACAAGCGGAGCGTCTCCTCTCTGCTTGTGCTGTAATCGACAGCAGGCCTCGCACGCAGGTGATGTTATCGCATGCGCCCTCTGTGCGACGGTGATGGGCCGGCTTATTTCATCTCTGTTTCAGCCTATCGCCCCCCGCTCGCGCGCTCTCACCCGCGGGTCGAACATACGATGCGCGAGGAGATATTCTGAATTTGAACTTTATACAGAGCAGGACGGCGACGGTGACGGCAAAAACCCATCGAGAGTGTCCATGTAAGTCTTATCGCAAAAAAAAAAAAAAAAGAGATGTTGGCAGAAGCTATCAGGAATGAACGTCTGCTAGCGATAGCTCTTTATAGTGTAACCTCCCGCACCTTTCAGAGGTACCGCCGAAATTACATTGCTCAGCCGCTGACCCGAAAGACACGGGTTCGATCCCGGCAGCGGTGGTCGCACTGCGATGGAGGCGAAAGGCCAGGGGCTCGTCTACTGCGCGATGTCAGTGCACGTTAAAGAACACCAGATGTTCGAAATTTCCGGAGCCCTCCACTGCGGCGTGACTCGTTATCATATCGTGTTTTTGGCACGTGAAACCCCAAGAAACTAGGAGGACGCTTGAGCTTCGCCTCAAGAGCAGAACGCGATAGCGTAATCGGGCCCCGTTCGCATCGCTTTCTCGTTCGCTAGCCTGGTTTCGCTTCGCGGTGGACACCTAAACCATTCCGCAAGGAAAGGAGTGTCTGTACGGGTAACCTGGGCCGTTTCCAAACTATCTTGAAATACCTACTCCCAAGTACAGTTGCGAAGTGCCCACTGTGCCATAATTCTTCGTTTTGGGAGTTAACAAAGTAGCCACTATACACGTCCGTATAAGGCAACGCGCACACATACGCAGCTGCCCACTTTGTTGATGCTTTTGCTGCTGATGATGATCAAATATGTAATAGCGCTTTGTAATTGGTAGGCATTTAAACCACCCACTCGTTGTGAAATTCACATGGTTTAATATAATATCTGGGGTCTTACGTCTCAAAACCACGATATGATTATCAGGGACGCCGTGGTGGAGGGCTCCGGAAATTTCAAACATCTGGTCTTCTTTAACGTGCTTTGACACCGCGCAGTACACGGGCCTCTACCATTTCGCCTCGACCGAAATGCGACCACCGTCGCCGGGATCGAACCCGCGAACTTCGGGTCAGCAGCTGAGAACCGTAACCACTGATCCACCGTGGCGGACCAATTCACATAGTTTGGCGCCTGGTGCCACGCAACATTAATGCCACGCAAATTAATGCTGCCACGCAACATTAAATGCGTTAAGGAGGCTCCTCGCACTCGTATTGGGCTTTTGAACGAAACAGCTTCGAGCTATGGTATCATCGCGGTCGCATTTCATACGAATGGCTCTGCAGCTAAAATGCTTCTAGCAACTATAGTTTTAGCCGGCCTTGTATACACTGTTCATGTAATCCACTGCTGTAACACCCTTTTAGGACACAGCGTCATCTCAAACTTCCCTCCGTGTAACGCTTGTTGTACGCTTGTAGATGCGGCCTTAAGTATTTTGCTCGCTATATACATGACGCACGTCTGTAAGAAATACCACGAAAGAAAAAAAAATGAAACGGCTCCGTTGTGGAACGCCTTCTTGCCACGCAGAAGGCCTGGGTTCGATTCCCTCCCGTACCGAAGATTTTTTTATTATTTGTTCATTTGCATCGATCTCGCGTTTTCGCTCACGAACAGCGTCGATTTCTCGCTCACAAGCAACGATGCCGACAGCGGAACTTCTGCGAAGCGAGCTCTTTAACGCGTATTTGAATAGCGCAAAAAGACACAGGGACACAGGCTAGTAAGACGATACAGGCGCTGTATCGCTTACTCGCCTGTGTCCCTGTGTCTTTTCGCGCTATTCAAATATGTATTCATACCAACTACCTCGACTTTCCGTGCTACTGCAGTTCATTTCTAGTTCTTCGAGCACTTTTCGTGTATGTCCAAGCATTGACTTGTTTAAGTAGCGCCTGTATCGTCTTACTCGCCTGTGTCCCTGTGTCTTTTCGCGCTATTCAAATATGCATTCATACCAACTAGCTCGACTTTCCGTGCTTCTTTAACGCTATCGCGTTAATATTATTTTTGTCAAGCAGGATACAAGCCGCGTCGATAATCACGTTCTAAACTGCGCTCTGAGAAACGCCTGTTTTTGAACCCTTTGGTACAGATACATTGCTTTGGGAAAGGGCGTTCTAAATGTGCGCGTATCGCCTCGGGGCTGGCGAGGGCTTTCGCGTTCATAGCCATTAACGCGTCTTCTAATCTGAAAGCTGGCCGCGCTATATATATACACACCGTCCCGACACTTCGAACATTCGATCGCGCGGCCTGGAAAATTTAGATACGAGCCGAACGCAGTTTCTGCAGACGCCGAATGGCCCCCTTTTTCGAGAACGTACGACGACATGACCGGCGCTGTTTCGCGCTTTTCGGCCGTTAAAGGGTCGACGACACCGGAATCAGCCTGCTTATCGAAACGTTTTTCACGTTCTCCTGTTTGGGCAGAGGAATAAATGTCGAACGAAATTCATGCGCGAAAGCAATAAAACGAAAAAAAAAAAAAGAGTGAGGAATTCTTCCCCTGTCGGCAAAATGAGGGCAAGTGAAGCTAAGATTGAAACCTGTAGGCGTGTTGGTGTAGTGCCACTGTATATTGTATAGCTCAATGAATCGACGGGGCACAAGAAGGATACACACACAACGTATTGTGCCCCGTCGATTCGTCGCGTTATACAATCTATAGACCTTTTTAACGGAGAGAAGGATCCCCTCCTTTCTGGCCTGTTGCACGGGAGTACAAAAGCCGACGTCACAGCCTCGGCAGTGCATTTTCGGGGGGGTCACGCATGTTAAAAACAGCCCGGAGAGGACCAGCCCAAAGATCCTTCGTTGACAAGGTGCATACAGTGAGGCGAGTGAAGCTTGCCTGTGCGTTCCTGACCTACTATTCTTCCTGTGTTTCTGTTGCATTACGCAATGCTCCCTCCTGACTTTTAAATGCGAATGCATTTCATAGTCGGGCTATGTCAGGCATCCGGCGTTGTGCGGCGTTGGCATTGTGCGGCGTTGTCCGCGGAGGAGGAGGAGGAGGAGGAGGAGGAGGAGGATAGGTTGAGGAGGTGTGCGCGCCGGCAGGTGTTAGATGTGAAGCATCTTATGGCGAAGCTTAATCCGGTGGTGGTGGTGTGCGGCGTGACCACCCTTACTGCGCATGCGCAAACCCTTTCAAAAAAAAAAATAAAAATAAAAAACCTCCTCTCTCCCTCTCTCTCCTCTAGGCATCCCTCCCCGCGGCAACCACACCCTCACTGCGCATACGCCTCCCCTCCTCTCTCCCCTCCTACGCTCCCCCCTCTCTCCTCTAGGCATTCCCTGCCCACGGCGTCCACACTCCCACTGCGCATGCGCGTCCCCCCCCTCTCTCCTCTCCTACGCTCCCCCCTCTCTCCTCTAGGCATCCCTGCCCGCAGGCGTCCACACTCCCACTGCGCATGCGCGTCCCCCCCCCTCTCTCCTCTCCTACGCTCCCCCCCCTCTCTCCTCTAGGCATCCCTGCCCGCGGCGTCCACACTCCCACTGTGCATGCGCGTCCCCCCCCTCTCTCGCCTCGCGACGCCGACGCAGGCAGCGTCTGCTAGCGAGTTTCTTGGTTGAAAAAACCGACTGCTCGCGCTGCACAACCGTTCACTGGCCACCCCGTATATATGGCACTGGATCTTGACCTGCAAGGTGGTGCCGGTGGGAGATTTCTCCTGTGCGTTGCTGAACAATAAAAATTCGCAGCGTGCGCGTTAACTAAAAGCGGACTGCGGGTCTATGTGTCCAGTCAGAGTCTTCTGTCTCTCATTGCCCATTAGCAGCGATTGGCATGTTCCAGTAGGAAACACCGCTCCATCACTGCGTGCTCTGTGCCTCCCCAGTTTTCTCTCCTGCGCAACGCTGCGATGAGCGCCAGCGTCAACGCCGCGGCCAGTGTAAGCGTTAGCGCCCGCTGCTTTACATCTACACATGGTTCCCTTTAGCGGGAGTTGGTGTAATTTTTTTCTTTCCTCCATGCCGGTAATTGGACCTTTCACCCGCGTGCCTATAGCAGCGAAACGCTTTTGTTGCTACAGGCAACAACGACGGTCACGCGTGAAACAGTGAAAATGCTGCACTGAAAGACATCTATGAAACGTGACAACGTGTAATAACGAGTTACCTCGATAAAAGATACCGATTGCCATATCAGGAGCGGCTGATCAATGAGGTGTCCGCGATTGAGGAAGCATCACTTAATGGAGAACGGCGCATGCAAGTACGACTGTGACGGCGACGCGCCTTTGAGGGCCTCATTTGCGTACATCCACATTTCCGTGCACACTCGCTGGCGCCGGGTTTTTTCGCGAACTATGCCGCCGCAAGCTAAATCAGTAACTCACAGAAGCTTCGCTTAAAATAGGAGTCATACGGTCACTGTGGTATTTGCGATAATGCGAGCTCGAACACTGGGAACGGAGCGAAGAGAGGGATTGATGACGTTGCCAGAGGTTGAATTAAAAAAAAAAGCTGTTAGAATGTAAAATTTAGCGTGAGGTTTTGCTGCATAAGTTATCGGGGAAGCCCTTGCGGGCCACTGTATTACTTCGTCTTGTACAGAGGTAAACTGTGTTGACAAAAAGAAATTCACATGAAGTAGCTGCCGGCATTTGCGAGAAAAACGCTGTAGAGCAGGGGTCTCAAACACGCGGCCCGCGAAGCTATCGGTTGCGGCCCTGCGGCCCTGCACATGACTGTCTTCGCCCCCCCGTTTTTTTTTAAAATTTATTTACGGGGGCTACACAGGCATGACTGGTTTAAAGCATTGTCTCCGTGAGGCACCTCATGTGTTCATTTCGTTTTGAAACATAACCGTGAAGCAAAAATTATATTTCACAATGGGCGTCGAGATTTGAGTCAGCTTGGAGGTCGGTATCGACATGTCGCTGGAATCGTGGCACCAAGTCTTCAATCGAAAGGTTTTTTTTTTGAAAGGGTAACATTTTTCTGGACAATTTGTGCACTCCCCCCCCCCCCCCGCTTCTACTTCTTTCACTGCCTTGGCCCTTGCACGATGAAATTGCGCGACTGCGGCCCGCCGGCTCAGGTGAGTTTGAGACCCCCGCTGTAGAGGATCTGTAACTTTTGTGGCGTAAGCTACACTGGCCGAGCGAGGTTGAGCAGTTTCGCGTGGCT